>CM024753.1:154357925-154413840 GCA_014218235.1 Colocasia esculenta | reverse complement strand
CGTGTGTGAAGGAAGACCAGCTGAGCTGGGTGTTGTAGCGTCCTTAAGGGGACTGTACCTTAGTTAGTGCAATCCTGAGTTGTTGCTTAGGGACTGGACGTAGGACTCCTAAGTCAAGGAAGTCCGAACCAGGATAATCCTTGTGTTGTGTGATTGTCTTCATTGCGTAATTGTTATTTAAACTAACAAGTAACTAACGCTGTTCGAAGATCGTTTGTGTGATTGTTTTTGGTTACAGGTATCTCCTAGATTGAATTTATAAAAACCCATTCACCCCCCCTCTGGGCTTGTCAACAGGGCAACAAAAAGAACTAGATTATCTATTACATTGTGCATACAAATGACATTATTCATACTATGAAATAGCACCTACTAAAAAGTCTCCACAAGCAACTACTCCTCTTTTCGGCGTCGATCTTCACTACACCTTCCTCAAGTGCGGAAACTCCTGTCTCACCTGTACGCCAAAGCAAGTATGAGTCTAAAAGACCAAACAAGCAATATAAAGTGTAGCAACATGGATTTTTCTAAAAATAAAAAAATTATAATATTACAAATTAACTCAATTGGAAAATCACAGAAAGGAGAATTTATTAAAACCCATTAAAAGAAAACAAGTAATGGGCTTTGTTAAATGGATCCTCTAAAATTTATTGGGCCAAAATAAGGATTTTAAAAGGTGGAATAATAGAGAAATACCCTAAATTCGTAACTTAAATATTACAAAAAATATAAAAGGGCTAATAAAACATTAAAATGAGTAGTTTGAGTTGGAATTGGATTCCTAACTCTACCCTAATGGCTTGGCCACGAATTTAGCTCCCATCCTAACCTAATTAAGAGTTGTTAAGCTTGGAAGGAGGATAGAAATAGGAAATCTCGGAATTAAATAGGAGTTTGAGTCCTATTAGGAAATAACAACCCATGGAGCTTAAATACTCCTTAAACCCTCTATGGTCGGCCCTAACACATTGGTGAGGCTTGCTGGACGTGGAGAGGATGCCAAGGAGAAGGCGAATTCGTGGGGAGAAGGATCTCTCAACCTTCAATCAGAGTTCTTCAAGTTCTAGCCCTAGAAGAGAAAAAGAGTCAAAGGTAGGCATTCTCACGAGCAAAACCTAATTAATTTCGTCTGTAGATTGTTCCAAACCTCAGGAACAAAAGCCCTCTTGTTTCATAATTTTCCATTGAGCCCATCTTTTATTGTTGATTTTTGAAGTTCTGTAACTATCATGACCCCGAACCCTCTTCTTAAATCTTGTTCTCCATGTACACTAGACCCGATGCTATGAAATTTTAAAAGAAGATACGGATGGATATTAGACATCTTTTGCCCCTGAAAGCCCTAATTTCCATCTAGTATGTTGCTTGAATAAAATCGTTTACCTGCACTGTACCATGTTCTGTGTTTACTCGTACTTGATCATGTTTAAAACAAATTGAAACCTTGTTTGTTTTAAAATTCCTTTTTACTGTAAGTTCCCTCGCATGTCTAGATCGATTTGCAAGTGATTTCACAATTTTTTGTCCACTGTACAATTTGTTTTAAATTTATGAATGAACCTGTGTCAAACAAGGGCAACCTAGACCGCAATCCAAGGTGTTGTCATTTTCCCGCTCGACTTAGGCGCAAGACCTGAGAATGCGACGACCCGATAGGCCGTATTCTCAAGGCCATCGTGACACAGTACCTGCCACATTCTGAACGTGACAGGTCACCCTGTCGCGATCTGGCCAACCTATCGCGACCTGTGCACGACCCTGTCGCGACCCTTATAAGGGTACGTCGCGATCTGGGGTTTTTGCATGAAACCCCCTCTTTCTGCAAGTCTTGATTTTCTATAGTAATATCATGCCCTGTTAACTTTCTTAAACATAGAAAACAAAGATGTTAATCTTGAATATATTTTAATTAATTAAAAATCTTACACATGACCTTTCATGTCCATGATCCTTCATGACACATGCACACATTTTGAACCATCCAATATGGCCTAACTTGATATGAAAAATATCTCATAATACATCTGGTAATTTATTTCAATGATATATTTAAATTGCCATTTTTTTAAACGAACTTGTCTTCATTTTCGTGCGATGTTTTGGGAATACCGTTACCGATGCTCCACTGTTCTAGAATTCATTTAGAACGTCGAGCACTTGTTTCTATATATACACATTTTCTTGACTTGGACGAACTCTCCGTCGGATATTCCTTCTGTCAGACTAGTGAATCCTTATTCAAGCCTCCGTAAGACTCCTCTGTTTATGGATTCCCACATGGTCGACGAGCTGGTTGTACCCTAACGCCTATGAAACCCTTTAGCGATCAATATGGTCCAAACGGCTATTAGAAGTTCACTCTTATCTAGAATCATGCCGGACCTCTGGACCTGTGCATAACATGGCCAGTGGGAGGTAGTGATTTCCACCTGACTGCCAACACCAATCGCGCGTGTTGTGCAACTGCTACTATCGCCCATTTACTCGACGTTTCATGTGCAATGACTACTAGTTCTCATCTATATTCTACTCGCTCATCTATTCATTACTCTCTCTACTATCTCATCTATTCATCTCGTACTCTCATCTATTCCTTGGTACTCTCTATTGGCCATTGATTGATTGTCTATAGATAAACAATATAACCAATGCCTGGCTATATATATAGGCCCGGTCTGGTCCTGGGATGTGCGCCTAAAAGTGCTAGTGCCCGCGGGAGTAAAATGACTAGAGTGTTTGGCATTACACTCGAGTGCTATCTATCTCGACTATCTGAATGACAATCATAAGTGCTATGCTATACATTCTCTCGCTGTCTATTGACAACAAAGTGTTATACTATACACGTTGTGCTATTGCTATACTTTGTGCTATGGCCATCTTGCTATTTGTGCTATACTCAACGCTTATACTATACTTGGAAACTTGTGCTATTTCAATCACATGCTATCATGCTATTTCTTACATTACTTGACTCTCTCACTCCGTCATTAGTTACTCTACCTTTTTAATACATTAATCATTTAAAGCCTGCTTGATCCTGAGATTTAAGTCCTACTGGGCGTTATCGCTCACCCTACATTTTTGGTTATGTGTTCTCAGGTGAGACCGAGGAAGAAAATTACACTCAAGAGGACGGGAACGACCAAGAGTGAAGTCAAGCGTACCCTAGCGTCTTAGTAGTTGATAGAGTTTGAGTTTAGTCTTTTTCCTTTTTCAATGTAATCGGGCCCTATAGAATGGCTCAGATATTAGTGGTTGTAACTAGACATTGGAAATTTTTAATGAGATGCATTTGCTTTAGTATTTATTCTTGTTCAATGGTTTGATGTCTAGTACTCGCTCTGTAACCGTTTATTTACAACTGCCTCGCGTTCTGATATTCTGCGTTGGGGCGTGACAGTTTTGTGGAATCAGAGCCTAGGTTATTCTTAAGTATAGGATGATCTAGGTTGACTAGCCTCGACTAGAGTCAATTACCCTACCTATGTGAGATGTGGTTAGAACCATGGGTGACTAGCTAAAATGAACTCACACACGCACAAATTAAACTTCACATCAATATCCTAACAACAAGTTACTTTTGTAGGAACTAAGCAACCAAGATGACTGCTGAACGTGCTCAAATGAGGGGTATGCAACAAACCATCCAAAAACTCACGTGTGCCATCATGGAAGCTACCCAAGGAGGTGGAAACTGCAGCGGTTCAGGCGAGCTACATCGTAACTTTAGGAGTCTGAACCCACGTAGGTTCAGTGGATCCACAGATCCAGATGAGGCCGAGCATTGGCTAAAGGAGACGGAAAGAAATTTCTTTGTTATGCAATGTGCAGCAGGGGATAAGCTGCGACTGGCTACTTTCCAATTAGAGAAGGACGCTCGTGCTTGGTGGGAATCGGTAGAAGCGACCAGAGCTAATGGTCAATTTACTTGGGCGGAATTCAAAGAAGCATTCAATTTCAAGTATTTATCGGAGCGTGTCCAAGAGAAGAAGGCCGCGAAATTTGCTGCTCTTAAATAGAGGAGTTGACTGTGGCCGAGTATGAAGCCCAGTTTTCAAGATTGGCACGTTATGCTGCACATCTGGTAAATACTGAAAAGATGAAGGCTAGGCGCTTCCTCCATGGCCTTAAGCCTCAGTACATTACTCAACTAGCCCCTCTTGACATACAGACCTATGCCAAGATGGTAAAGAAAGCACAGTTGCTAGAAGATGCTACGGACTTCACTGACCATATCAAAGGAAAGTTCGTAAAGAAGGAAATGACGTCTAGTTCATCATCTACTAAGCCGACCAATGGCAAGAAGCATCCCTTCAACATCACGGAGGGAGCCAGCCAAGAAAGAAACTTAAAACTATTGTCCCTAACACTCCAGCGAAAAGCAACTGCAAGTGCTATGACAAGCTAGGTCACATGGCTGATGAATGCTAGAGGAAACTCGGCGCATGTCTGCGCTGTGGAAGCTGCAAGCATCACATCCCCGAGTGCCCGCTGCTAAAGGAAAATGAAAGGCGCCCTAATGTGCCTAAGAAACAGGGCAAACTGCAAGCCCTGCATGATGAAGAGCCCACTGAGGAAGGTGGCGTAGTTGAAGGTACCTTACAAGTTTTCTCCTTACAAGCATTTATTTTATTTGATACTGGAGCAACTCATTCATTCATATCTTAAAACTTTGCTGATACCTTGAATGCTAAACCTATATCCATGGGATGCAAATTTTTTGTCACAACCCCACTGGGAGATAAGGAGAAATTGAACAAATACTTCCCATCTGCCGATGTAATGATCGGAAAACATAACCTAAAGGCCGACCTGGTGTGTATGCCCATGGAAGGTTATGATGTAATTTTGGGAGCCGACTGGTTGTCCACTTTTGGGGCAAGTGTCGACTGTAAGAAAGGAAAAGTTACTTTTAGTGAGTTCCCTAAGTTGTCATTCATTGGAATTAGACATAAGACGAATGTCTCTAGTCTCTGCCATAAAGGCCCACAACATGATACGGAAAGGTTGTTTCGCTTTCCTTGCGGCCGTGATAGTTGAAAAGAAGGGTTCCAAGATAGAAGACATACACATAGTCTAGGATTACCCTGATGTGTTTCCCGAAGATCTGCCAGGGATTCCCCCAAAACGAGATGTCAACTTCGCCATAGAGTTGATCCCTGGAGCTGCCCCGGTATCGCGTCAACCGTACCGGATGTCACCTGCTGAGCTAAAGGAATTGAAGGCGCAACTGATGGAGCTATTAGAGAAGGGGTTCATCAGACCAGGTACTTCCCCATAGGGAGCACCTGTGCTGTTCGTTAAGAAGAAAGATGGATCGATCAGACTATGCATCGACTATCGTCAACTCAATCAACTAACCATCAAGAATAAGTATCCATTGCCTCGGGTCGATGAACTTTTTGACCAAATATCTGGAGCTCAATATTTCTCCAAGATCGACCATGGATTTGGCTATCACCAAATGAGCATCAAGGATGACGATATCTTCAAAATGGTTTTTAGGAGCAAGTATGGACACTATGAATTCTTCGTTATGCCTTTTGGTCTGACCAATGCTTCTGTAGCCTTTATGCAACTCATGAACAACATATATCGACCATACCTTGACAAGTTCGTGGTCGTCTTCATCGATGATATCCTTATATATTCAAAGGCCAAAGAAGAACATGAAGAACATCTGAAGATAGCACTGCAAGTATTGCGAGACAACAAACTGTACGCAAAGCTGAGCAAGTGCGAATTCTGGCTCGAAGAAGTGTCCTTCTTGGGCCATGTCATCTCCAAGGACAGCATCTCTTTTGATCCCTCCAAAGTCAAAGCTGTACTCAATTGGGAGAGACCAAACAACGTCACAGAAATTAGAAGCTTCTTAGGACTAACTGGCTACTACAGGCGGTTCATAAAGGACTTCTCCAAGATCGCCACAAAAGGAGAATCCCTACTCCTGGAGTAAAGAGTGTGAGAAAAGTTTTCAGACTCTAAAAGATTGTCCTACCTCAACCCCTGTTCTCGCTCTTCCAATAGAGGGAGAAGGTTTCTCTGTCTATACCCGCCTTAGCAATTAGGCTAGGTTGTGTGTTGATGCAGAAGCAAAAAGTCATCGGCTACTCTTCAAGACAACTGAAGACGCATGATGCCAATTACCCAGTGCATGATCTAGAGTTGGCTGCCATGGTCTTCGCCTTAAAAATATGGAGACATTATTTGTATGGAGAGCAATTCACTGTCTACTCAGACCACAAAAGCTTGAAGTATTTATTCTCCCACAAGGAACTCAATATGAGACAGAGAAGATGGCTAGAATACCTAATAGATTTCGACTTCAACATCCAATAACACCTAGGCAAGGGAAATGTCATGGCTGATTCTTTGAGTAGGAAGCCAATGGCATCTGTTTCGAGTCTAGTCCTTGGCGAGATGCAACTACTGAACAATTCTCAAGGTTAGACTTAAATATTGAACATAGGGATGATCAAGTCTTGGTTGCCAATATCAAGATTCAATCTGACATGCTGGAAGAAATTACATCTCAACAAGACAAGGATCCATTCTTGGTTCGTATCAAGGAAACCCTAGCCGAAAGACCAGACTTTGCTATGACCGAAGATGGAAGGCTTGTATTTGAAGGGAGGACATGCGTCCCCAACAATGAAGAATTGAAGAAAAAGCTAATGGATGAAGCTCACAAGACGAAGTATACTATTCATCCTGGAGGTACCAAAATGTATCAAGACATGAAAAGAATGTTTTGATGGCCGAACATGAAGAGAGAGGTAGCCGAGCATGCTGCTCATTGTCTTACTTGTCAACAAGTAAAGGCGGAACACATGCGCCTTGCTGGTGTGCTTAGACCACTAGATATCCCGAAGTGGAAATGGGAAAGCATTGGCATGGACTTCATCATGGGTTTACCCAAGACTTGTGGTGGACTCGACGCCATATGGGTCATTGTTGACCGATTAACCAAATCCGCTCACTTCCTCCCTATAAAGAGTAAGTGGTCGGTAGAGGTACTAGCTGCCTTATATGTCAAGAAGATAGTGAGATTGCACGGAGTTCCATCATCTATTGTCTCGGATCAAGATCTGAGATTTACGTCTCACTTTTGGAAGCGACTACAAAGTGCACTGGGTACTAAGCTCAACTTTAGTACCGCATTTCACCCACAAACTGATGGGCAGACCGAGAGAACCAACCAAATTGTTAAGGACATGTTGAGAGCATGCACTGTAGAATCCAAGGTTACTGGAATGAGCACCTATCTCTAATAGAGTTCGCCTATAACAACAGTTACCAAGCGATCATTAAAATGGCACTGTTCGAAGCACTGTATGGCAGAAACTATAGATCTCTTGAATGTTGGAACGAGGTTGGAGAACAACAATAGCTAGGCCCAGACATGGTGCAAAATACAACTAGGGACATTCAGGTGATTAGAGACCGACTCAAGATTGCTCAATCCAGACAAAAGAGCTACGCTGACCGGAGAAGGTGAGATTTAGAATTTCAAGTTGGTGATCATGTACTCTTAAAGGTGTCACCTACTCGTGGCATCCAAATATTTGGTGTAAAAGGGAAGCTCAGTCCTAGATTCATCGGTCCTTTTGAAGTGCTCGAAAGGGTCGGAGAGGTTGCATACCAACTAGCGTTGCCACCAAACATGGCATGCGTACACAATGTGTTCCTTGTCTCTATACTTAGGAAATATGTATATGATCCGACGCACATCATTTGCCATGAGAAGTTGGTGCTGAACAGGGGCATGACATATGAAGAGAAGCCAATCAAGATACTTGAACGGAAGGTGCAACAACTCAGGAACCGTCCCATCCATGTGGTTAAAGTCCTATGGAACAATCGTGGGGTAGAAGAAGCCACATGGGAACCTGATGATGATCAGTTTATCCCCATGAAATTTAAATAAATTACATATCTATTTTGGTGATTAACAAAACTATATAAAGTTTAAACTAACGAATTTTCTACAAGTCTTGAGCACAGGAAATAAAACAAGGAAAATCAAGCCAAATGGTAAGCATTATTCCTACTGTAGCAATTTTGTTTCAAAGCATGAAATCTATCTAAGTCCACATCGACTTTCTATATGCTACAATGATTTGTTAAGTGATCGCAACGATTTGCCCTCACAACGATTCGTTAGGTGATCGTAATGATTTGCCCTCACAACGATTTGTTAAGTGATCGCAACGATTTGCTCTCACAACGATTCGTTAAGTGATTGCAATGATTTGCTTTCGTAACAATTTGCTAAGTATTCACAACGATTTGCTTTCGTAACGATTTGCTAAGTATTCATAACGATTTGCTTCCATAACGATTCGATAAGTGATCACATCGATTTCTTAAGTGTGAACAACGATTTGGTCTCACATCGATTTCTTTAGTGAGAACAATGATTTGGTCTCACATCGATTTCTTAAGTGAGAACAATGATTTGACCTCTCATCGATTTCTTAAGTGAGAACAACGATTTGGTCTCACATCGATTTCTTAAGTGAGAACAACGATTTGGTCTCACATCGATTTCTTGAGTAAAGAACAACGATTTACTCGTAACGAGTTGGTTCATAACGATTTACCTATACCATCATAACGATTTGATCCCTGTAACGATTCGATAAGTTACATAACGACTCTGTTACTGTAACGATTCATCAAGTTACATAATGACTTGGTCGCTGTAACGATTTGATACAGCAAATAACGATTCATTCACATTGTCTCTTACAATTTGATTATAGCGACATGTGCATAACGATTTGCTTATGGAGTCACAACGATTTGTCTCTACAACAATTTAGTTATTAATGCATAACGATTTATATGTGCATCGGTTTGCTTATGAGTGCACAACGATTTACATGAATATCAACTCATTTGCATAACGATTTCATAAGTCATGCATATAACGATTTCATGGATATAACGATTTGATTTTCGAGTTAATTTTTGAATAACGTTGAAAAGTCAAAGTCTTTACGCATATCTTTCTGTCAGCTATGCATTTATGGAGACTGGACGTATCACTGTATGCATGCAGACAATATCTTCTATTCTCATGCTTATTCTGTAAACATCTTTTTAGAAGAACATAATGGAACTTCTACATTTGTATAAAATCAATCTAACGTTGACTGACAACAAGAGACAATCTAGCTGTCTATTGTTTAGCATCTAATGTGTGTAGGTCTCTGACAACATTTGTCATACAACGTTGGACAAAATAGAAGACAAAGGATACTTCAGAAGATATTCTCTCTGTGCGTGCATGAAGACCGTTGAACGGGAAGCTCTACAGGACCATATAGTCTAACGTATACTAGAGCTTAGAGACAACAGACACTTCAACAATCAATTTTCAAAATGAATATATAAATAGAAGACTAAAGCTCCAGATGAAAATAACATTTTGAATAACAACAGTGATACAACGTTTACAACCTTTTGTGAGCTTTCCGAAGAGCGAAGCAAAGAATCCATATGTTCTAGCTCTTGCTCTCTGTGCCAAGTGTAGATCTGTGAGAGAGCCTTTAGTTCTGAGAAGAGTTCTTTGTTGTAGATCCTTTCTTTCTCAGTTCTTAGCTTCAGATCAAGCAGTGTTCTATAAGCTTGATCTAGGGGCTTCATCCCTGAACACTTTTCTTGTGTTGTTCCCTTCGGTGTGAAGGAAGACCTGGTGGTATCTAGGGTGTTGTTCCCTTCAGTGTGGAGGAAGACCTGGTGGTATCCAGGGTTTGTACCCTTCGTGTGAAGGAAGACCAGCTGGGGTGCTGGGTGCTGTAGTGTCCTTGAGGGGGACTGTACCCTTGTTAGTGAAATCCTGAGATATTGCTCAGGGACTGGACGTAGGACTCCTAAGGATAGGAGATCTGAACCAGGATAATCTCTGTGTAGTGTGATTGCTTTTACATGTTTGATTTTTCCTTCACTAAACTAACAATCTGCGAAGTGTGTTTTTGTGACTATTATGTGAACAAGTTTTAAGTATTAAATATTTTTAATATCCCATTCACCCCCCCTCTGGGCTTGTTAGCTGGGCAACACTTGAAGGAATCATCAGACGGAACTACCCCGATCTTTTCAGTAGGCATTCTCTCTTGTACGATTATATGAATTTGGAGATCAAATTCTTTTAAGATTACGCGGAATATCGGAGCGCGAAGGCAGTTGCAAGAAAAGGGTATAGAGCGAGTACTAGACATCAAACCATTGCACATTGAATAATACTAAAGAAAATCTTTCTCATTAATAACTTTTCAAATGTCTAGTTACAACCACTAATATCAGAGCCATTCTATAGGGCCCAATTACATTTCAATAAAAGGAAATAACTAACTACAACTCTAACATAAAATAATGACTCGAGGGTACTCCTGGCTTCACTCTTGGTCATTCCCTTCCTCGTGAGTGTATGTGTCATCCTCGGTCTCACCTGAGAACACAACATCAAATAATGTAGGGTGAGCGATAACGCCCAATAGGACTTAAATCTCAGGTTCAAGCAAGCTTTAAATAATTAACGCATTTAATGGCAAAGTATCTAAAGATAGCAGGTAGAAGAGAGTCAAAATATAGTAAGATATAGCACACAGGTAACAGGATAGCACAATAGCACGAGATCGAGTATAGTTTTGAAAAATAGCACGAGTATCGAGTATAGCATGAATAGCAGGATGGCCATAGCACAACTAGCACAAGTATAATAATAACACGACGAGTATATCACTTGTTTGTCATTCTAGACATCGAGAGAGTATAGCACGTTTTGTGTTTTGATTGTCATATAGATAGTCGAGATAGATAGCACTTGAGTGTAATGCCAAACACTCTGATCATTTAACTCCCATGGGCACTAGCACTTTTGGGCACACATCCCAGGACCTGATCTGGCCCTTATATATTGCCAGACATTAGTTATATTGTTTATCTTTAGACAATCAGTCAATGGCCAGTATGGAGTACCAAGAAGTAGATGAGAGCACTAGATGAATAGACGAGATAGTAGAGTGAACGTGAATAGACGAGCGAGTAGAGTATAGATGAGAGCTAGTGGTCATTGCACGTAATGCGACGAGTAAACAGGCGATAGTAATAGTTGCACAACACGCGCACGTCGTATTGGCAGTCAGGTGGAACTCACGATCTTCCCGCTGGCCATGTTATGCGCAAGTCCAGAGGTCCGACGTGATTCAAGGTAAGAGCGAACTTCTAATAGCCGTTGGACCATATCGATCCCTAAAGGTGTAATGGGTGTTAGTGTACAACTGGCTCATCGACCATGTGGGAATCCATGATCAGAGGAGACTTACGGAGGCCTTGTGCAAGGGTTCACTAGTCCGGCGAAAGGAATATCCGACGGAGAGTTCACCACAAGCCAAGTAAAGTGTGTATGTAAAAACAGGTGCTCGACATTCTAGAGGAATTCTAGAACAGTGGAGCATCGATATCGGTATATAAACAACGCAAGAAACGAATATAAGTTCTTTAAAATAGAGCAATTAATATACTTTATTGCAATAAATTACCAGATACCTTATGAGATATTTTATGCCAGATTTCAGCCATATATGGATGGTTCATGTGTGTGCATGTGTAAGAGAATCATAGATAGAAAAGAAGTCGTGAATATGTAATTTAAAGCATTCAATATGGCTCCATTTTAAAACAGGTGTTTTTACTACGTGTGTGACTGTTAAAAAGGCGTAAGAATATTTTAGAAAGTGAGAGCAATAAATTTTATGGGTTTTCATCAAAAATCCTGTGAACGCGACGTACCCATGTAAGGGTCGCGACAGGGTCATGATGGAACGCGACAGGGTCATGATGGAATGCGACAGGGTCTTGTACGGGTCGCGACAGGGCTGTCTGCTCAGGCGGCCAAAACGCGACGGGGTCTCCTGTCGCGTTCAGAACGCGACAAGAAGAGGTGTCGCAACGGGCTTGAGAACGCGACCTGTCGGGCCGTCGCATTCTTAGGTCCGTGGATTGAGTCTGACAGAGTTCTGCTTTGTCTTGGATTGCGGTCCAGAAATATCAGATTTTGATATAGGGTCGTTCAGAAAATCATAACTAATTGTATACATGATGAAAAATCATGAAACCAAGGGCAAATGAAACTAGACATGCGAGAGTACTTCCAGTAAATAGGAATTAGACAGAGAGCATGGTTTGAACATGGTTTGACCATGAACAATAATGAGTAACATAGACATGATACAAAGAGCAAGATTGATTTAATTCGAACAACATGCTCAACAAAAATTAGGGCTTTCAGAGGCAAAAGATCCATATCAACATGAAGAGTCTACAGTAAAAATTTCGTAGCATGGGATCAAGTGTACATGGAGATATGATTCAAACATGATGACTCGGGGTTATCATGTTTGTAGAACTTCTAAAATCAAGAACAAAAGATTGGCTCAATGAAAAATTATGAAACAAGAGGACTTTTGTTCCTGGTGATTCGAACTACCTATAGATTGATTTGATTTGGTTTTGCTTGTGAGAATGCCTACCTTTGACTCGATTTATCTTCTAGGGATTAGAACTCCAAGAACGAAGGAAGAAGTTTGATGGATCTTCCTCTCCTTGATTTCTCCTCCTCCTTGGCCTTTTCTCCACGTCCAAGAACCCCTTTGCACGAGCTAGGGCCGGCCATGAGGGTTTAAGAGGTGTATTTATATAAATACAAGTTCCTATTCCTACTACTACTCAAATTCCTCTTAATTACGAGATTTCCTAACTCCACCTTTCCTCTCTTGCTTTCCAACCTCTAATTGGGTTAGGATAGTATCTAAATTCGTGCTAGACTATATGGGGTAGGTTTAGGAATCCAATTCCAACTCTTATTGCCTCTTTTAATGCTTAAGAGTCCTTTTCTATTTAGGAGATATTAAGACTCCGAATTTACGGTATTTTCTTTTTATTTACTATTTGTAAATTCATATTTTGACCCAATAAGTTCCAGAGGATCCATTAAGCAAAGCCCATTACTCTTTTCCATTTAATGAGTTTTATTTAATGCTCTTTTCATTGAATATCCCTTTAACTGAGTTTTTAATTTATTATTTAAATTTTTATTTTTCTCAAAAATTCAGATTGCTACATCTAGGGGCTTCATCCCTGAACACTTTTTGTGTGTTGTTCCCTTCGGTGTGAAGGAAGACCTGGTG
This sequence comes from Colocasia esculenta, assembly GCA_014218235.1. Lineage (NCBI taxonomy): Eukaryota > Viridiplantae > Streptophyta > Magnoliopsida > Alismatales > Araceae > Colocasia > Colocasia esculenta. The sequence goes on along the minus strand of CM024753.1, from coordinate 154,400,638 downwards.
GTATCCAGGGTGTTGTTCCCCTCAGTGTGGAGGAAGACCTGGTGGTATCCAGGGTGTTGTACCCTTCGTGTGAATGAAGACCAGCTGGGGTGCTGGGTGCTGTAGTGTCCTTAAGGGGGACTGTACCCTTGTTAGTGAAATCCTGAGATATTGCTCAGGGACTGGACATAGGACTCCTAAGGAGAGGAGATCCGAACCAAAATAATTCTCTGTGTCGTGTGATTGCTTTTGCGTGTTTGATTTTTCCTTCACTAACACTAACAATCTGCGAAGTGTGTTTTTGTGACTATTCTGTGAACATGTTTTAAGTATTAAATATTTTTAATATCCCATTCACCCCCCCTATGGGCTAGTTAGCTGGGCAACAAGTGGTATTAGAGCTAGTCTCTTCGACAAAGAAGAAGATCCAATGATCTGAAGAGAAAAGATTAAATGGCAGCCCAAGGTCACTCTGAAGGCCAGTCAGTCAACAGGCCACCTCTATTTGATGGAGAAGATTACACCTATTGGAAAACAAGAATGGAGTATTTCCTATAAGGTCTCGACTATCAAATCTGGTCAATAGTTGAAGAAGGAGACTTGTTGGTTACAAATGAAAAAGATAAGTGGACTGAAGATGACAAGAGAAAAATCTCCCTAAACTACAAAGCCAAAAGCATACTATGTTTTGCTCTCAGTAAGAAGGAATTCAATAGAGTTTCAGCCTGCAAATCTGCGATGGAAATGTGGGAGAAGTTAAGGATCACATATGAAGGCACAGACAAAGTAAAAGAAACCAGAATAGATATCTTGGTGACTCAGTACGAAAGGTTCCAGATGCAGTCAGGGGAAACGATTAAACAAATGTTCAGTAGATTCACCGACATTACAAATGGTCTAGCAGGTCTTGGTAAAAACTATGAAATGGGAGATATGGTAAGAAAAATTCTAAGATCTCTACCTCATCTTGGACTCCCAAAGTAACAGCAATAGAAGAAGCTAATGACTTGAAGAGAATGTCATTAGAGAAACTCATTGGGTCCCTTATGGCCCATGAAATCAACATGGAGAGACTAGGAGATTCTTCGAGCAGGAAGAAACACTCAAATGCTCTCAAAGCTGAAGTGTAACGCCCCTCTTAGACCCAGTACAGTTACACAAACTCACATTGGATCTAGTAGAGGTATTACAGTGGAACAAATCCAACAATTTTCAATACAGGTTGAAATATACACAAATAACTATTCAATTCCAATGATGATTAACAGAACTTGGAATTAAACACTTGCCATCAGCATTTATTCAAAAGCAAAACTAATGCATAAAGACAACAATAGTCCAAGGTTTATTACAATCCTAAGATCAGTTGCATAAAGGAAATTACATAAGATTCTCACATACAAAATTCACTCAAAAACTCTCTATATCAAGCTAAGTCTCCACGTCCTCCCGCTCTGAGTCAGTTTGCACTAACTCCTCCGTATCCTCTGGCTCTCCTAAAATGTTAAGCAAGTATGAGTCTACAAGACCCAGCAAATCACATGAAAGACAGTTCAAGATATTAACATTATATTAGTTTTAAAACATGGTAGTACATTAGCATTCCATTCATTGATATCATATACTTTTCTTACTATAGTTTTATGTCCATTGACAATCATTCATTTCATAGTGATTCCAACTATTAAGGAAATAAAACTGTTTCTCATGTAGCATGGAATTACTTATTCATGGAATCTATTCTTTTGCATAACAATTTTCATGTAGTAATATTAAACATCGACATCTAACATGAAATTCTTTGAACAAGTTCACATGTAGGAATGTAAGCATATAACATGTAGTATGTAGCATGTAGAACAAATAGACATGTAACTTGTAGCATGTAACATGTAGCATGTAAAACGGTGGACATGTAACTTGTAGCATGTAACATGTAGTCATTTTCATATAGTTTCCAAGACATAGCCCACACTAAATTAGAGATCAGTAGTCATTTATCATTCACTTATCACCTAGGCAATGCGGTGATGAAGTCATAGTATTTGCGCAAAACCGGGGAAAGTCCTTCCCACCTTGACCAGTAGAACAAGTCTACCTCCAGGATTTCAATCCGTTGCCCACAGATTCATTTCTTTACATGTAGGTGAACCATTACCATAGGGGCATCTACGGTGTAGTTCCTTGTAGGAATCTCTAAGATAGCAATGTCTTATTGGCATCATTGTTATAATGCATACACTAACATATATAATGGATAGTGACATTTCATTTCATACTAATGAGTCAATGCAATATTTCAATATACAACACTTTCAGTTCTGAAATCCTATTTACTGTACAACAGATTTCTATCATGATACTAATTTCATTCTTGCATTTTCATTCATTTTTATTCATTCTATGTGTAATATATGGTTCAGAAATTCATAACAGAACGTACACATGTCTGAAAATTCTGAATTTTAACAAAAATTCGAAATCAGTAATTTCAATACACATGCCAATTTTCATAATTTTCTGATTTCTGTAACTATTTTTCATGAAATTAACTCTATTAAATCAACTAACTAACATGGTTTAATATTGAGAAAAGCTCACAATTTTCACATGAACAGACATATCATATCTATTGCAGTAATCTAAACATTAATTAACATGCTTTCTTTTACATCAATTGCACTTATCTATATAATTTAAACCTTCATTATTGTCATGTAATGATGCATGTTCATCAATTCGTATATATATATAAATATTTAAAACCTGCACATTACAGAAATAGACAGTCCATAACATTATCATACTTAAATTTTACATGGCTGAAACGCATACATTCATAATTTATGCATTTAAAACCAATTCACTCGGATTTCTGAAAATATACAATTCTGTTAAACTTGACGTCAATGGTACGACGTTTACTATAGTCGACGTCCATATACGTTGTCGTTAAGTAATTATAGGCGGCGGCACATAGCGCCGTTAACACAGACCGACGGCGGCACATAGCGCCGTTTACATATAGAAGGACAGAAAATACATATATATTTGGATGAACTAAACGGCAGTCGATATTGCCGTTTACATAATATAGGCGGCAATACCCTTGACGTCGAGTTCTATAACACAGAAAAACACAGAAACCCGCATGAAATGACAACATTTCTAACCCCTCCCGTAGGTTGTTTACATGCTTTAAAAATACGGAAAAATGTTAAATACTTAGTATATCATATCCTAAACTAAATCCCCCATGTAACTTGCCTCAATCCCTCCTAATGGAGTGTCGAATCCGAGCTCGAAGAAGCCCGTCTCGCCAGGGAGACAGTTCTTTCCTCCGTCTTCAAGCAATCCGAAACCTCCTCCGATGAAGTTCCTCCGCCAGGATGAGCTTTTGGGCACGAAGTCTTATGATTCTCCTCGGTGTAGATGTCTTCAATCTGCACGAACAAGCACCAGATCGCTCTGCAAATCCTTTCCTCGGCCCTCTTTCTCTCTTCCAGAACCAAGGCAAAAACCCTCTTTCTTCCTGCGAGATCTGGTCTTATAAAGACCTCTCAAGCCAAGGCCAAACCCAACCCTGACCCTCGGATCTAAACGCCTCAGATCAGCTCATTAAAGCCTTCCCGAAACGGCCGTTTTCCTTGATCCGGAACGGAAAGCTCAAAAACAGGCAAGTCAACTTAACGTCAACATAGGTTGTCGTCTACCCCAAATATAAACGTCCATCGTTGATGTCGTCTATAGTCTTGCCCATAATTAAATAATTCAGAAAAATATTAAACATCAATACCTATCGTCGTTAACATCCCATAAACGGCATGCGATGTTGCCGCTTACAAGCTTTAACGTCAAATGATCTTGATGCCTAGTTCTACACAGAACATCATTCAATTTATGCAGAAATAAACACACAATGAACAGAATAATTTCAAGGAAATCTAGGGTACTACATGAAGAAAACTCGTCAGAAGAATTTTCAGATAACAATGAAAGCAATGAAGACAGTGAAGATGAAGAAGCTATGCTGTCTTGGAGGCTACAACGAATCTTAGCCAAAAAGAAGAAGTTTCAGTCTGGTAGAAGATATTTCAAGAAAAATAAGGACTTTAAGAAGCTAGAGGTAAAGGACTCAAAGAAAGGTGAGCCCATCTGCTACGAGTGTCAGAAGCCCAGACACATCAAGACAGAGTGTCCGAAGCTCAAGAAATTAGAATGCAGAAAGAAGGAAAGTTCAAGAAAACCAAGAACATTCAAGAAGAAAGCTATGGCAGCGGCTTGGGGTAACAGTAGCGACTCGAACAGTGAGTCAAGCTCGAGTATCGAGGAAGAAGAAGAAGCTAACTTGGCTTTCATGGCCAACACAGAAGAAAATGTAACTTCTGACTCATCTTTCGATTCCTGTAATGATTCTGATTCAGATGATTTAGAAGAAGCTTTCATTGAGCTTTATAGTAAATATAGAGAAGTATCTAAATTACTAAAAGCTAGTAAGAAAAATGTTGCATGTCTAGAGAATACTAATTCAGATTTAAAATCAGAAAATGAACAACTAGAGAAGCATGTTAATGAACTTAAGAGAAGAAATGAGTTACTATGCGAAGATCTAAATGATAAAAACAAATAGATAACAGAATTAGAAAAACAAGAATGTTCAGATGAGCTGAAAAATGAAATTAAAATACTAACAGAAGAAAATGAAAGACTATCTAGTACATTAGAAAATTCACCAATGGGAAAAATTCCTTAATACTAAAAGGTGCTAGACGGTCAGGAAAAAGAAAACAAGGATTAGGCTATACACCCCCAGATAATGAAGACACAATAGTATACCCTATAACGTATCCTACTCCTAAATTTGTAGCTGAACAAGATACTTCATATAAATCAACTTTAAGTATGTTCCGTATGAAAGGGTAACTAAAATAAGATGTTGTAGTCATTGCAACTGACTAGGTCACAGTAAAATAACTTGTCCAACCAAACACAAAAAATGGATAATTAAAAGAAAAATTGATGACATTGACCAAGTAGGACCCAAAAGAACTTGGGTACCTAAAGCTTGATGTTTTCATTTCAGGAAAATCTTCGAGCATCCAAATGGTATTTGGATAGTGGATGCTCAAGGCATATGTCAGGTAATAGAAAGCTATTCTCTCACCTCGAAGCTGAAGAAGACACAGTGACATATGGAGACAATGGAAAAGGAACAGTGATAGGATACAGATCTGTTGGCAATAAAGAGAAAATATTTATTGAAGATGTACTATGCGTAAAAGGTTTGAAGCATAATCTCATCAGCATAAGCTAGCTATGTGACAGAGGACATCAAATCAAGTTCCAAGAATCTAGATGCAGCATCATGAAGGATGGAGCAGTAATTTTCGAAGCTAACAGAGAATAGAATCTATACGTACTTTACCTTGAAGAACTGAAAGATCAAGATATTTGTTTAGCAGCTAGTAAGGAGCAGTCAACTGAGTTGTGGCATAGAAGATTGGGTCACTGTAGTTGGATGGCATGAGAAAGCTGATCAAGAGAAACCTGGTGGAAGGTCTGCCAAAGGTCAGCACAAGAATGGACGGTGTTTGTGGACCATGTGCAAAAGGAAAGCACACCAAGTCATCCTTCAAGTCAAAGACTGTGGTAACAACCTCCAAACCCTTAGAACTCCTTCATATGGACTTATTTGGGCCAATAAGGACCACAAGTCTTAGAGGAAAGAGTTTTGGATTCGTTATTGTAGATGACTATTCAAGATTCACATGGGTACTCTTTCTGGAACACAAGGATGATACTTTTGATAGTTTTGTAAGCTTCAACAAAAAGGTCCAGAAAGATAAGAAGCACTGCATTGTTGGAATCCGGTCAGATCATGGAGGAGAATTCTAGAATGAAAGATTTGCAAAGTTCTGTAATGATCAAGGAATTGACAATAATTTCTCAGCACCAAGGACACCACAGCAAAATGAAGTTGCTGAGAGGAAGAATAGAACTTTATTGGACATGGCAAGATCAATGTTATCAGAATATGATCTGCCAACATACTTTTGGGCTGAAGCAGTCAACACAGCAAGCTATATCATAAATAGAGTGATGATCAGGCCAATTCTAAAGAATACAGCCTATGAATTGTACAAGGGAAAGAAGTCGAAGATCAGTCACCTCAGGACATTCAGATGTCCATGCTTCATCCACAACAATGGAAAAAGAGACATTGGTAAGTTAGATGCCAAATCAGATGAAGGCATCTTCATGGGGTATGCTTCTAAACCTAAAGGATATAGAGTGTTTAACAAGCGCACATTATTAATTGAGCAGTCAGTACACATTATTTTTGATGAAACTAACCCTTCCTTGAGAAAGGAAGAAGATAGTGACCATGATGATGCAGATGAATTGTCCAAGAAACTAAAGAATACTTCTATTGAGGACAAGGAAGATCCACCTCTAGAAGACTTGCAACAAAATGATATCTCTCATCAAAATCTTCCAAAAGAGTCGAGATACAAGAATGATCACCCACCTAAAAACATTATTGGTGATCCATCTGTAGGGGTAAAAATGAGAGGTAATATAATTCCATGTGATTATCTAGCCTTTGTCTCTCAAATAAAGTCTAGGACAGTCAATAAAGCTCTTACTGATGAATCTTGGATTTTAGCTATGAAAGATGAAGTGAATCAGTTCAAGAGAAACCATATATGTCACTTGTTCCTAGACCATCAGATCATCCACTGATTGGCACCAGATGGGTGTTCAGAAATAAATTGGATGAAGCTGGTGTGATCTTAAGAAACAAGGCTAGATTGGTAGCTCAAGACTATTCTTAAGAGGAAGGCATAGATTTTGATGAAACTTATGCACTAGTAGCTAGACTTGAGGCTATTAGGATTTTACTTGCATATGCATCTGCATTAGATTAAAATTATTTCAAATGGATGTGAAGTCTTCTTTTCTAAACGGTTTATTAAGGAGGAAGTTTATGTAGAACAACCTCTAGGTTTTGATGATATTGATTTTCCCAACCATGTTTTTATGTTGCACAAAGCCTTATATGGTTTAAAACAAGCACCTAGGGCCTGGTATGAAAGGCTTAGCTCATTTCTACTAGACCATGGTTTTACTAGAGGTCAAGTAGATAGTACACTATTTGTCAAATCTAAGGTCAAACATATTCTGCTTGTTCAAATATATGTTGATGATATAATATTTTGTTCTACTAATGAATCTCTTTGCAAGTACTTGAGAAGCTTATGCAGGAAGAATTCGAGATAAGCATGATGGGGGAGCTTAACTACTTCCTTGGATTCCAAATTAAGCAAGGAAAAGAAGGCACCCACATATGTCAAGCCAAATATACCAAGGAACTCTTAAAGAGGTTTGGATTCGAAAATGCCAAGCCATTATCAACAACCATGAGCACATCAACAAGAATGGACAGTGACAAAGATGGTAAGAATGTAGATCAAAAGATCTACAGAGGTATGATAGGAGTTTTACTATACTTAATTGCTAGTAGACTTGATATATTGTTTAGTGTATGTATGTGTGCTAGGTATCATGCAGATCCTAAAGAGTCCCACTTAATTAATTTCAAAAGAATATTTAGATACTTAGTTAGAACCTATGACTTAGGTATATGGTATCCAAAATCATGTCAAATTAATTTGGTAGGATGCTCTGATTCTGACTACGCTGGATGCAAAATAGATAGAAAAAGTACTAGTGGCTGTTGTCAATTCCTTGCAGGTTGTTTGATATCATGGTCCTCAAAGAAACAAAATTCAGTAGCTCTGTCAACAGCTGAAGCTGAGTATGTAGCTGCTGGATGTTGCTGCACACAACTCCTATGGATCAAGCAACAACTTGAGGATTATGGGTTACATATCAAGACAATTCCATTGTTATGCGACAACACCAGTGCTATAAATCTAACCAAGAATCCAGTACATCACTCAAGACTAAATACATTCAGGTTAGATATCATTTCATTCATGATCATGTAGCAAATGACAACATTGATATTTCATTTATTAATACAAACAATCAGTTAGCAGATATCTTCATAAAGGCCTTACCCGAAGAGAGATTTACTTCTCATAGAAGGGAATTAGGCATGTGTAAATTGTGAAAGAATTATCTGTTTAAAACTGAAATATTAATTTTCAGAATTTAAAATTTTTTTCCTCCCAAAAATGAGCAAAATTCCAATTATTGCCTATCCTTTTAAGTTTGTCATGACAGTTCGTTGTTTTATAAGAGTTTATCCTATTGAACTAGTCAGTTTGTCATTTTCTGCCATCATGGTGCCTCCAAATTCCAAAGGTCATTCTTTTAATTTTTTTTATATATCCTGAAATCTGTGCGGCAACGATTCACATCCCTTCATCATCTTCTTCCTTCTACTTGAGGCGATACCCTATCGACTCTGGCATCGACTCCCTGAGATTTCAAGCTTGCACCTCTTTCCTGCGAGAAAATTCTTGAGGGGTTCTACTCCTTTCTCTATTTCAATCATCCAGAAACTCTTCCCATCCAAAACCATGGCCTCTTCTGGTGTTTCCGGCAGCATCGGGGGCTACGGGCTGCATTTCCTACCTCCGAGTAGCAGGAAAGATTTGCTTTAGTAAAGACCAAGCTTTGCGGACACAAAGCAGTGGATGTGGCTGACTTGCAGAAGAACGGATGGGCAGTATCATCGCAGCTACGGACAGATTGAAGTGGACAAAGATTGCCACCCTATCAGAAGTAAGTTATCCGGACCTCGTAAAAGCTTCTATGTATGTCTGAAGACAGAGGAAGACGGGACCTTAACTTCCATGGTCAAGGGAACTCAGATTAGGGTCACATGACACCTATTGACATCTCTCTTCAGTGTGACTATCTCTGGACACAGTGGAGTTCACACTGTGGATATTCAAGCGAAGGGTTAGGGATTGTTGGTCCCGAATATAGATTGAAGGATGGAAAACTAGATATCAACCAGTTGAATGCTTTTAATCGCTTATTGTATTTCATTGTGTGTCAAATAGTAGTCCCAAGGAGTGCCACCTTCTCCACTTGCACCAAGGCGGACTCCGACCTGATGTTCTGGGCCATCCAGACCCAAGAAATCAAGACTGCAGAGATCATGATTGAAAGGATGAAGTTTGCAAGTGCACATGTATGGGACACAAAGAGCAAGCTGAACGTTTCTGTGACGACCCTCATTATACCGGTACGGTTATACCAACCCACGTCGGTATAGCGAGAGTCCTCACAGTGGGACATTTACCCAAACGATACATACAGCTGAGATACACGCGAATATACAACAGAGTAGCGGAAGTAAAAGACAACTGTCTTCATTATTCATCATCCACATTAAACATACATGAAGTTCGCAATTAACATTAAGAGCTAAAAGTTCACATAATTTAAATTGCTGAAATTCAAATACATAATGTCCACACTTATACATTCTTTCCATGATACTCTAATACAACGTTCAAATTACATACTATGAGAATGCACAAGTCACAAAGAAACTCCAATGACTAATCTCCGTGCTCGGAGTCCGTCTCCACTGTCTCCTCCAACGGTGCCACGTCACCAACTACACCTGTACGCCGAAGCAAGAAGTGAGTCCGAAGACTCAGCAAGCAACACTACTCATAACATACACGTATAAGTCATAGGGGTTTCTACATGCATATTCAAAATTTACAACACATGGCATGCTAATCATTTGAAGGTTTCAACCTATCGTGAAAGTTTTACAAATTGATACATGGATCATGCTTTCAGATTTCTAAGAATAAAACTTTACCTATCACATGCTCTCTATTCAATTTACTCACGAAATCCTGTCTTTAAAGGACCAAGACATGAGAGCTACCAACATGAACATTGTGCATATATGAAAGGAAAACACGACTAGCATGAGTTTTACATGTTCTTAAGCATATACTAGACATTTTCACATGCTTTAAGTTGCTGGTTTCACATGGTTTAATGGCTGTAAACCTACACATGAGAGCTACAATATTGCTTAAAACAAATCATGTGAACAACCAATCATGCTAATTGCACACGTGCTCATCAATTATCCCTAACATGGATTCTAGACATTTTTGCACATATAAACATGATGATAACGACATGAATTTACTGATTTCACATGGTTTAGATTTGTCTCACATGGATTTCAACAACATATTCTCACATCTTTAGTTTATATTTTATTTACACACAGTTTCCTCTTTCACATGGTTACACTTTGCGCATACACATTCACATTGTTCACTTACACATTTACACATGAACACATACATTACACATTACACATTACACATTTTAGGTGCCGTGACACATAGTCCAAACCACCAAAGAAGGACATATACACATCACATTACACATAGACGCCATCTAGGCATTCCAATGGCGACTCTTGGACTGCGCAGACCGGGAGAACAAGTCTCCACCATAACCAGTGGTACTTGTCCACCTCCAGGATTCCCCCTAATGCCCTTAGGGTCACTTACACACTGAACTTTCTCAGGGGGACTTTTCCCTGATACAGTTCCACTGCCCTCTACGGAAGCAGTGTCACATTGGCACAGTTACACATTACACATTTTACCGGTTTACACATGGTTTTACACATAGCACTTTTCATCTCATTCACTTTCTCACTCATATGCATTTCTCTGTTTTTCCTGACATGGCACTACAGATAACTTCTTATGTACGGGTCCAATGACCAGAAATTTAACCACATGCTATTTTCGGGTTCTAGATCATACATTCAAATTTTCAGATTTTTATGAGCTAATTTGGATTTACAGTAAATAAAACACCTATTTAGCATGCCATTCATAATTTAAGTTGATATGGACTTATACACACAAGTCAAAATTCTAGCAGGTACTGTCTGAACACAGATTACTATTATATGCATGATTGAGAATACCATTTACCCTAAATCATACAGCCATGGATCAATCATCACAATCTTTCTTACATGCCTTTTTATTTACCGAACCGAATTATTAGCAACTCATGCAAGCATGGACAAATTATCAAAAATGAGTATACATACACTGACCCACTAATCCTCATGATCTGACAAAACTGAGGCATTCAGATTAGTCCTAACCACAAAGCATGGATTGGCAAGACTATCAACAAATCATGCTTACACATTTATGGGATACAATATTCTGACATTCACCACCACACATCACACTCATCCACACACCACATTGACAGTACACATAGTGTATAGGGTTACCATATATCCTCATCACGGAAACCATACCGAAAATAGTGTATAGGAAGGGCAGAACAGGTCACTGTTCTGTCCAGAGGAACTTGGCGGCGGTCTCTGGCCGCTGACTCAGTGTCAGCGGCATGGTCGATGGACGCCAAGCAAGATATAAGCGTCCATTGACCTTACCGTCAATGCAGGTCTGTGCAGAAACACAGACCCGAGCTCTCAAGTTTGGGTGAATGTGAGGGTCTAGGACTCGAGGGAAAAATTCATAAAAATAGTAGAAAGAAAACGACTAGACACATACGGGGACATTATGGTTAGGTCACTTGCCTTTCAAAAATTGCTCCAATGGGTCTAGGGTGTTGGTGAAGCCCTCCTTGGGCAGTCCCAAGAAGGTGTAGAAACACCTCCTAGATCTTCTTCCTCCGGGCTCCTGGATGATCTTCACACCAAGGGGATGTCGGGGAAGCCTCCTCCTTTGCTCCAGCTATCTTCTTGTCGTGGAAGATGGCCGGATCGTGCTCCAGGAAGCCGGATCTTTGGGTGCAAAGAGTGGGGTTTCTCAGTTTTTCTTCTAGGGTTTTCTTTCTCTCTTTTCTCCTCTTGCAAGGGTGAAGAGAGGAGTGGGAAGAGGCAAATCTGGGTTCAGACATAAGGGGAGGCCTCTCTCCACTCACAAGGTGACATGACAGCTCTCAGAGCCGTTGGGGACAGCCCCCCAATGGCTGAGCTTTCTTGTTTTAGAGTTTCTGGCTCTGCTGCGCATGCAGGCCAGAGAAATAGGCGTCCATATCGCTCGACGCCAGGATTAGTGTTGGCGTCCATGTCTGGACGCTGACACCACCTCAACGGCTAGGGGTTGACGCCAAGGTGGCCTTCGGCCAGAAGTCTAAAATATGCAGAAAACCATGCATACCATGCATATATACATGCAATATGTATAAGGTAGTGTATCCATACTATCACCATTCAATACATGCATTTTCTACATCTAATATAAACATATGCACACGTAATTATACTAATCAATACGTACGTAAATATGTATATACATATACAAGCACAAAAATACACACGCAAATACAAATAATGCGACGGAAATTCGAGGGCCTTACACCCTCTCCCCCTTAAGGAAACTTCGTCCTCGAAGTTAGAACGACACTACTCAAACAAAAGGGGATACTTCTTCTTCATCGCATCCTCAAGCTCCCAAGTAGCCTCCTCACGTGAGAAGATCCGCCATAGGACCTTCACCGACGCAATTCTCTTGTTCCAGAGATGCTGAACCTTCCGGTCAAGAATGGCTACTGGTTGCTCGACATACGAAAGATCTGGCTACATCTCCACTGGCTCATGACTAATCACATGAGACGGATCTCGGACATACTTCCTGAGCATAAATACGTGGAATACAGGGTGAACGCTAGCCAAAGCTGGGGGTAATGCTAGCTCATATGCCACGCTGCCCAAACGTCTGAGAATCTCATATGGGCCAATGAATCTGGGGCTTAGCTTGCTATGCCTGCCAAATCTGACAACTCCACGAGTAGGCGATATCTTCAAGAAGACATGATCGCCAACCTCGAACTCCAAATCCTTTCTCCTGTTGTCGGCATAACTCTTCTGCCTATCCTGTGCCGCAACGAGTCTCTTCCTGATAAGCTGAATCTTATCCGATGTTTCCTGAACTAACTCCAGTCCGATCAACTGCCTATCGCCAGTCTCCTCCCAACATAAAGGAGATCTGCAGGGCCTACTATACAACGCCTCGAATGGAGCCATACCAATACTAGCATGAAAGCTGTTGTTGTATGCGAACTCCACAAGAGGTAAATGACGCTCCCAATCATCCTTCCAATCCAGAACACACACTCTCAACATATCCTCGAGCGTTTGGATAGTCCTCTCGGACTGTCCATCGGTCTGGGGATGAAACACCGAACTGAGCTTAAGCTCCGAACCTAACGCATCCTGAAGACCCTTCCACAATCTCGAAGTAAATCTTGGATCTCGATTCGAAATGATCGACTTCGGCACACCATGCAATCTAATGATACCGCTAACATACAATCTACCAAACTCTCTACTGACTGCTTCTTCTTCATGGGCAAGAAATGAGCAGTCTTCGAGAATCTATCTACAACAACCCAATCGAGTCATTGCCCCTTCTAGATCGAGGCAAACCCGAAACGAAGTCCATAGTGACAGCTTCCCACTTCCACACTGGGATATCCATCCTCTGCATAAGGCCGGATGGTCGCTGCCGCTCGGCTTTCACTTGCTGACATACTAGACATCTAGACACATAATCCGCAACATCCTTCTTCATGCCGGACCACCAAAATGATCTCTTCAGGTCTTGATACATCTTAGTGTTACCCGGATGAATAGAGAATCGCGATCTATAAGCCTCCGCTAACACATGCTCACGGACATCTACTACATCAGGGACACAAACACGGTGCTGAAATCTAATCACACCGTCCTCATCACGAGTAGTGCCCGCCTTACCCACTAATTCTAACAATCTAGGGTCAGCTTTCTGCTGCTCAATCACCTCATCCAAGACTGAGGATCTAAGGGATAGCTGAGCTACAAAAGCCTGACACAGCAATGGCTCTAACTCAGTCATAGAGCACGCCGCATCCTCCAACATCTTCCAATCCTGCTGGAGCGAAGACCTCTTTCTACTAAGAGCATCCGCTACGACGTTCGCCTTTCCAGGATGATACTGAAGGTCGAAGCCATAGTCCTTCAAGAACTCAATCCATCTCCTCTGCCTCAGGTTTAATTCCTTTTGGGAGAAAAGATACTTCAAGCTCTTGTGGTCGGTAAACACCTCAAATCTGACACCATAAAGATAGTGCCTCCATATCTTTAGTGCATGAACCACAGCTGCGAGCTCCAAATCATGAGTCGGATAGTTCCTCTCATGCTCCTTCAACTGACAAGAAGCATACGCCACTACCCTCTCTCGCTGCATGAGTACACAGCCTAAACCAATCTGAGATGCATCCGTATAAATGGCAAAACCTTCTGGACCACTAGGCAATACCCATACAGGAGCAGAAGTAAGCTTAGCCTTCAATAGCTGAAAGCTACGCTCACATGCCTCAGACCATACGAACTTCTCACCTTTCCTGGTCAGCTTTGTCAAAGGGGCGGCGATGGATGAGAAACCCTCAATGAATCACCGATAATAACCAGCTAACCCAATGAAACTACGAATCTCCGAAGGAGTCTGGGGAATCTCCCAATCCATAACTGCTTGGACCTTTGCTGGATCAACTGCAACACCACCAGCGGATATCACATGCCCGAGAAAGTGAACCTCGCGCAACCAGAACTCGCACTTGCTGAACTTCGCATACAGCTTGTGCTCACAGAGAACCTTTAAGACTAACCTCAAATGCTGACGGTGCGTGGCCTCATCCGGAGAATAGACCAACACGTCATCAATGAACACAACAACAAAGCTATCTAAATACGGACTGAACACCCGGTTCATGAGATCCATGAACGCTGCAGGGGCGTTGGTCAATCCGAAAGGAAGGACCAAGAACTCATAATGTCCATAACGGGATCTAAATTCATCTTGGACACATCCTCACTCCTAATCCGCAGCTGATGATAACCAGATCGCAAGTCAATCTTAGAAAAGACTAATGCATCCTGCAACTGGTCAAACATATCATCAATCCAAGGTAAGGGGTACCTGTTCTTCACAGTCACTTGGTTCAACTTCCTATAGTCGATACACAACCTAAGTGACCCATCTTTCTTCTTGACGAACAATACAGGTGCGCCCCAAGGGGAAACACTAGGACGGATAAATCCCTTATCGAGCAATTCTTGCAATTGCTTCCTCAACTCGGCTAACTCTGCAGGGGCCATCCGATATGGGGCCTTCGAGATAGGAGAGGTGCCCGGAAGCAACTCTATAGTGAACTCTATCTCTCTATCCGGTGGCAATCCAGACAAGTCATCGGGAAAGACATCTGGAAAATCCTGCACCACATCGATCTCTGCAAGAGTCAGTGACGAACCAGAATCGGGTACTAGCATAACGCTGGCAAGAAATGCGTCACAACCCTGGTTCACCATGCGCATCGCCTTCATGGCAGAGATAACTAACTTTCCCGTTAAGTTCTTTGGCAAGGGATGAGAGAACTCGTCCTCACCAGGAATGCAGAAAACAATCCTCTTCCGACGACAATCCACTAATGCATAGTGCTCCTCTAGCCAATCCAGACCAAGAATAGCATCATAGTCCTTCATCTTTAGCAAGAAGAAACACCCATCTAGGACTCTATCCTTAATGCACACAGGTAACGACGGAATGCACTTCCTAGTCGATACTATACCCGCAGGGGTGTGCACAGACAAAGGGACCTCTAAATCGTCAGACTCTACGCCTGACTCTAGGGCTAACTGCCTAGAGAACCACTCGGAAATGAACGAGTGAGTAGCACCCGTATCAAACAAAACCCGAGCGTGCACACCTAAAAGCAAAACCGTACCTTCGGTGACATGCTCCGCCTGCTAGGTGTCCTCGCGTGCCAAAGCAAACACTCGAGCTGGGGCTCGAGGCCTTCCTGGTCTTCCTGTAGCTGGCACGGCTGCCGCTACTGCTGGTGCTGGTGCTCCACGCTGAGCTCCTTGCTGAAGTCTTGGGCAATCTTTGATCTTGTGGTCGCTGCTCTCACACTTCAAGCATCTACCCGCTACCAACCAACACTCGGAACCACCGTGTGTCTACCCACAATGGGGACACTCTTTCTTCACACCAGGGGAACGTACAGAAGGTACTTGAGAGTTGCTGACTACCACTTGTTTCTTCGGTGTCTGGTACACCGTTTTCTTCTTATCCTGCCGCTGGAATGACGCTGTCGGCCTCTTCTGCGAAGTCTTCTTTTCCTCCAGATATTGCTCCATTTCTCCCTCCTGCCTACAGGCAGCACTGAGGGCCTCGTCCAACGTGCGGTGGTCAAACGCCACGAGTCTCGTCCGCAGTGATGGCTTGAGTCCCATCACGAACTTCTTGGTCTTCCTATGCTCATCCTCTACGATATGCGGTGCATACTTAGAAAGTTCAGAAAACCTTGCCTCGTATTCCAGCACGGTCATGGAGCCTTGCGTCAGGGAGAGAAATTCCTGCTCCATTTTGTCCTGGATATGTTCTAGGACGAACTTGACTCGAAAGAGCCTCATGAACGCGTCCCACATCACGTCTACTGCTCCGTCCTCAAAGCATGTACGAAGTAGGGAGGACCACCATACATCCGCTCTCTCCTGCAATACACCTTCATAAGCACCAACTAACAATTCTAAATTAAGCAGAACATACAAACATACAAAATTAAAAGTCTACCTGTAGCATGTAGGTGGCTAGTGTCACCTTATCCTCATCAGGGCACCTGATGGCTCGGAAGATTTTCTCTGTCTCCCTTAACCAACTTTCTGCCATTAATGGATCACTCTCCCCCTTAAAAGAGGGTGGGGTCATCCTCTTGAATCTCTCCATGATGGGAGGTCGACCATGGTCCTAAGCTGGTGCCTGAGCCTGCTACATTCAACAATAAACAATATACGATAAACACAATATCATACAATTTAAATAGCAAACTACTTAGTTGTTTCATTATTCTACCTGGGCTTGCAACTGGGCCTGGAGTGCTGCCTGGGTATGAGCCTGCGTTTGCATGGCTTGCACCAGACCTTGCATTAATACTCCATAGTCCACAGGTGGCGGTGGGGGAAGTACAGGGCCTCGCGGTGCCGGGGCCTGTTGCTCCGCCTGCTCATCACGTCGCGGCTCGTCCTCACGGGCCGACGCTCCACCACGCCTACCTCTCGAAGCCATGGCTGTAATAAAATTTCAGCCACCATTAGAGTTAGGTTACTAAGTTTTCTAACTATTTTCTTATCTATCTTTCACTTCTTATTAGTGTTTTCTACACATGTGGACATACTTAGCATGCAATGGGGATGATGACTTAGGTATATTCATGTGCAATCTCAACCGGTTGCTCTGATACCAATCTCTGTGACGGCCCTCATTATACCGGTAAGGTTATACCAACCCACGTCGGTATAGCGAGAGTCCTCACAGTGGGACATTTACCCAAACGATACATACAGCTGAGATACACGCGAATATACAACAGAGTAGCGGAAGTAAAAGACAACTGTCTTCATTTATTCATCATCCACATTAAAATACATGAAGTTCGCAATTAACATTAAGAACTAAAAGTTCACATAATTTAAATTGCTGAAATTCAAATACATAATGTCCACACTTATACATTCTTTCATGATACTCTAATACAACGTTCAAAATTACATACTATGAGAATGCACAAGTCACAAAGAAACTCCAAAGACTAATCTCCGCGCTCGGAGTCCGTCTCCACTGTCTCCTCCAACGGTGCCACGTCACCAACTACACTTGTACGCCGAAGCAAGAAGTAAGTCCGAAGACACAGCAAGCAACACTACTCATAACATACATGTATAAGTCATAGGGGTTTCTACATGCACATTCAAAATTTACAACACATGCCATGCTAATCATTTGAAAGTTTCAACCTATCATGAAAGTTTTACAAATTGATACATGGATCATGCTTTCAGATTTCTAAGAATAAAACTTTACCTATCACATGCTCTCTATTCAATTTACTCATGAAATCCTGTCTTTAAAGGACCAAGACATGAGAGCTACCAACACGAACATTGTACATATATGAAAGGAAAACACGACTAGCATGAGTTTTACATATTCTTAAGCATATACATAGACATTTTCACATGCTTTAAGTTGCTGGTTTCACATGGTTTAATGGCTGTAAACCTACACATGAGAGCTACAATATTGCTTAAAACAAATCATGTGAACAACTAATCATGCTACTTGCATACATGCTCATCAATTATCCCCAACATGGATTCTAGACATTTTTGCACATATAAACATGATGATAACGACATGAATTTACTGATTTCACATGGTTTCAGATTTGTCTCACATGGATTTCAACAACATATTCTCACATCCTTAGTTTCACATTTTATTTACACAAGTTTCCTCTTTCACATGGTTACACTTTGCACATACACATTCACATTGTTCACTTACACATTCACACATGAACACATACACATTACACATTACACATTACACATTTTAGCTGCCGTGACACATAGTCCAAACCACCAAAGAAGGATATATACACATCATATTACACATAGATGCCATCTAGGCATTCCAATGGCGACTCTTGGACTGCACAGACCGGGAGAACAAGTCTCCACCCTAACTAGTGGTACTTGTCCACCTCCATGATTTCCCCCTAATGCCATTAGGGTCACTTACAAACTGAACTTTCTCAGGGGGACTTTTCCCTGATACAGCTCCACTGCCCTCTACGGAAGCAGTGTCACATTGGCACAATTACACATTTACACATTTTACCGGTTTGCACATGGTTTTACACATAGCACTTTTCATGTCATTCACTTTCTCACTCATATGCATTTCTCTGTTTTTCCTGAAATGGCACTACAGATTTCAGGAGTTTAACACACAGTCAATTTCACCAATCAAGTTGGGTTTAAGCAATATCTAATCACATTACGATAACATACATAGATTACTATGTTTCATATGGAAAATACATAACGTCTTATGTACTGGTCCAAATGACCTGATATTTTAACCACATGCTATTTTCGGGTTCTAGATCATACATTCAATTTTTCAGATTTTTCTGAGCTAATTGGGATTTATAGTAAATAAAACACCTATTTAGCATGCCATTCATAATTTAAGTTGATATGGACTTATACAGACAAGTCAAAATTCTAGCAAGCTACTGTCTGAACAGAGATTACTATTATATGCATGATTTGAGAATTCCAATTTACCCTAAATCATACAGCCATGGATCAATCATCACAATCTTTCTTACATGTCTTTTTATTTACCGAACCGAATTTATTAGCAACTCATGCAAGCATGGACAAATTATCAAAAATTGAGTATACATACACTGACCCACTAATCCTTATGATTTGACAAAACTGAGGCATTCAGATTAGTCCTAACCACAAAGCATGGATTGGCAAGACTATCAACAAATCATGCTTACACATTTATGGGATACAATATTCTAACATTCACCACCACACATCACACTCATCCACACACCACATTTGACAGTACACATAGTGTATAGGGTTACCATATATCCTCATCACGGAAACCATACCGAAAATAGTGCATAGGAAGGGCATAACATGTCACTGTTCTGTCCAGAGGAACTTGGCGGCGGTCTCTGGCCGCTGACTCAGTGTCAGCGGCATGGTCGATGGACGCCAAGCATGATATAAGCGTCCATTGACCTTGCCGTCAATGCAGGTCTGTGCAGAAACATAGACCCGAGCTCTCAAGTTTGGGTGAATGTCGGGTCTAGGACTCGAGGGAAAAATTCATAAAAATAGTAGAAACGACCTAGACACATACGAGGACATTATGGTTAGGTCACTTGCCTTTTAAAAATTGCTCAATGGGTCTAGGGTGTTGGTGAAGCCCTCCTTGGGCAGTCCCAAGAAGGTGCAGAAACGCCTCCTAGATCTTCTTCCTCCGGGCTCCTAGATGATCTTCACACCAAGGGGATGTCGGGGAAGCCTCCTCCTTTGCTCCAGCTATCTTCTTGTCGTGGAAGATGGCCGGATCTAGCTCCAGGAAGCCGGATCTTTGGGTGCAAAGAGTGGGGTTTCTCAGTTTTTTCTTCTAGAGTTTTCTTTCTCTCTTTTCTCCTCTTGCAAGGGTGAATAGAGGAGTGGGAAGAGGCAAATCTGGGTTCAGACATAAGGGGAGGCCTCTCTCCCACTCACAAGGTGACATGATAGCTCTCAGAGCCGTTGGGGACAGCCCCCCAATGGCTGAGCTTTCTTGTTTCAGAGTTTCTGGCTCTGCTGCGCATGCCGGCCAGAGAAATAGGCATCCATATCGCTCGACGCCAGGATTAGTGTTGGCGTCCATGTCTGGACGCTGACACCACCTCAACGGCTAGGGGTTGACGCCAAGGTGGCCTTCGGCCAGAAGTCTAAAATATGCAGAAAACCATGCATACCATACATATATACATGCAATATGTATAAGGTAGTGTATCCATACTATCACCATTCAATACATGCATTATCTACATCTAATATAAACATATGCACACGTAATTATACTAATCAATACGTACGTAAATACGTATATACATACACATGCACAAATATACACACGCAAATACAAATAATGCGACGGAAATTCGGGGCCTTACAGTTTCTCTACCTTCTGCTCATCTGCTCACCAAGATTTTTCCACACTATGGCATCAGTGTGGTGGGAGATGTGTCTGAGAAGATGGGCAAAGCTATCTGGTTCAGAAATTTGAGAAAAATGGTTTTTCGGTTGTCAATGGAGTTTGGACGAAGACTTCTGTGCTGAGGGTGAAGCCATCATTGGCGAAGCCTAAGAGGTCCAAGAAGCAGAAGTAGCAGCAGCAGAACTAGCAGTAGCAGCAGTCCTAGCTCAAGAAGAGCCAACAGTAGCACCACCAGCAGCAGAATCTTGTAGCAGGATTGAGGATATCCCTCCAGAGGACATTGAGACTGTTGGGCGTAGTTCAGAGGATCCTCTTCCCTCTCCCCGAGTAGGCTCAGTACTCAGAGATGTATTCGAATCCATCCAAAGCTCTCTAAGGGATCCAGTAGTTAGTGAAGTTCAAATTGCAGAAGCTGTGGCATCAGGCCACATTGATGAGATTATTATGGAAGATGCTCCTAGTCAGGGGGAGCAAATAGTTGCTCATGAGAAAATATCAGTGGAAGATGCTCCTATTGAGAGGGAGTAATCCATTGATGAGGAGGCAGCTCCTTAGAGGGAGCACACTGAAAGTGTCCCCATGGATAATGAAGAGCATGCTGATTTTGTGGAGCCCATTGTAAGGCAGGCCAAAAGGGGAAACGAGCAGCTTATCGAAGGTCAAAGAAGAAACAACTGAAGGTCAATTTCAAGCCTGTCATTAGAAGGTTGAATGAGCAATGCAAAGCCATCACATCTATGCAATCGGATATTCAGTCCATCTCTATCAGCCAAACTTCTGCAGCTAATGAAATTGGAACTTTGTCCACTGAAGTGCACAGCTTAAGAGATGATGTTAAAATGTTCAAACAATTATGCCGATGGATGAAAGGTGAGTTCGACAGTGTCAAGAAGCTCATCTTCTCAAGGGAGCAATCCTCCTCTACCCCTCCTATTCTTCCTCCTGCTGATCCAGTCAGCAGTTCAGGGCCTTCTCAGGCCAGGCATCAAGAAGAAGAAGCCGGATCATCAAGGCCATCTGGTATAGCAGAAGATCGGCCATCAGGGCAAATTGTGGTAGAACCAGCAGGGCCAACCGGGCCTCAGGCAGTTCAGAAGGAACCAGCAGGGCCATTAGCGTGACGACCCTCATTATACGGTACGGTTATACCAACCCACGTCGGTATAGTGAACGTTATCACAGTGGGGCATTTACCCAAACAATAACATACGACTGAGATACACATAAATATAGACACAGAGTAGCGGAAGTAAAAGAACCACTGTCTTTATTTCATTCATCATCCACATTTAACATACATGATTCAACTAACAATTTTAAAAGAACTAAAGTCCACATAAAGAAATACAAAACTTAAATACATAGTTTGTCCACAAATTACATAATGTTTCTATTACAATGTCTTGTTACATACAATGTAAGCAAAAGTCACTCTACAACTCCGTCAAGCTACTCCCCGCGCTCGGAGTCACTCTCCACGGTCTCCTCCAAAGGTGTATCACCTACTAAACCTGTACGCCGAAGTAAGTAATGAGTTTAAAAGACTCAGCAAATAACACCACACATATCATACATGCATATATCATAGTAGGTTTTACATTCTATTTCACAAAGCAAAACATATAGCATGCTTGGACATTTATAAAAGACAACCTATCATGGTAATTTTACCAAAGTAAATACATGGTTCATGATTTCGGATTTTCCAAAATAAAATGTCCTATCACATGCTTTCTACTTATTCTATCACATAATGGTTTCACCTCCAAATAAGCAAAACATGAGAGCAACTAAACATAGTATGCTTACATACATGAAATGAGACCTTCCTATCATGATTTCTACACATTCTTGCACATGCACATTATCGTTTTATACACTTCTAGCTTGCTGTTTTGGCATGAATTAGAAGTTCACAACAATCACATGAGAGCTACAATCTCAATTAACTATATCATGGTGGCGCTTAAACATGGAAACATTTACACATAAGTAAGAAATGCTACTAGCATGGATTCTACGCATTTGTACAATGTAAAACATTTCCACATCTACAATTAGGTTGCTGTTATGACACAAGTTTAACATTAACATATCATGGTTCACCATTTCATCATCTAACACATTAGTTTCACATGTTTGCACAATTTCCTCATTCACATAGTTCACTTCTTTACCCATTGCACATTTACACATTTCACACTACACAATTTACACATGATCATATTCACATTTCACATTTCACATTTTACACTTTAGTGCCGTGACACATAGTCCAAACCACCATAAGGACACATACACATCACATACACATAGACGTCACCTAGGCAATACAGTGACGACTCTTGGACTGCGCAGACCGGGAGAACAAGTCTCTACCCTAACCAGTGGTACTTGTCCACCTCCAGGATTTCATCCTAATGCCCTTAGGATCTTAACACATTGAACCTTCCCATGGGGACTTTTCCATGGTACGGTTCCACAGCCCTCTATGGAAGCAGTATCACACTTGGCACAGTCTTACACATTACACATATCGATTTTTACACACATTTTTACACATGGCGCACACACATCTTTACATTCTCTCATTCACACACATGCTCTGTTTTCCTAGCATGATACTATAGATGACAGAGATTAGACATTCAGTAAGTTACATAAATCAGGTTGCACGGGCATTTCAAATTATTTTCACAATAGCATGCATTATTCACATATTTTCGCATGGAAGTTTCATATTGCATTCTACAGTTGTCCAAATAGCCTGAAAAATTAACCACATGCTGATTACAGGTTATGATTTCACATGCAAAATTTCACGTTTTTCTGACTCATATTGCATTTACAGAAATTAAAACATTCAGTTGCATGCCATTCATAATTCAACTTGTCATGGAACATAACCTGAATCTCAGATTTGACATTCACAGATCTAAATCTATCATACATCTTGTTATAGAATTTTTTTCCGAATTTATTTCACAACATACAATTTACTGTGGATTTTTGAATAACCTATTCATGCTTTCTATTTTCGTTGCAGAAATTACAGTAAATCATATGAACATGAAAAATTCTCAAATTTGCAGGGTATGGACTGATGCATATACACATGTTATAGAAAAATCTAGGGCATTTAATTCCTCAGGAATCATATAGACAGTAGGTAATCATGCATAATCCATTTTCCTCAACATGTATTTCAATAAATCCAATAATTTATGCCATCCACAGAAAATCACAAAAATTTCCACACACATCACATTAGCTATTTTACATAACATATAAAAATTACACTATATCCTCATGCGTCAAAGTCCGGAAAATACTTATTTAAGGCAGAACAGTTCACTATTCTGCACTTAAGAACTTGGCGGCAGTGTCTGGCCGTTCAAAGAGTTGGACGGCAAGACCGCTGGACGCACACTGGAGATCTTGGCGTCAAGGCATTGACGCCAAGTTCCTGTCTGTGCAAGAACACAGACCGAGCTCCAAATAACAAGAAGAATGGGGGATCTAGGACACCAGAAAAAATTTGTAAAAATAAGAAAACCCTACTAGACATCTACAGGGACGATGTATGTAGGTTAGTTGCCTCTGAAAAATACTCCAAAGGGATCAAATGAGTCGGTGAAGCTCTCCTTGGGTAGTCCCAAGAAGCTCCAAAGATGCCTTCCTCCGGGTTCCTTGATGCAGTAGACCCCAAGAAGATGTTGGGGAAGCCTTCCCCTTTGTCCCAGCTACCTCCTTGTCGTGGTAGATGGCCGGAACCAGCTTCTCACAATCCAAAACTAGGGTTTTTCTTCTTTCTCTCCTCTTCTTGCAAAGAGCCAAGGGGCTTTGGGGTTGCAAAAGGGCTTGGTATATAGGAGAGGGGACTCTCCTCTCACGCAGGGTGATGGGAAAGGCTCAGAGCCGTTGGGGACAGCTCCCCAATGGTTGAGCTTCCTTCTTCCCAGATTTCGGGGTCTGCAATGCATGCAGGTCAGAAATCTTAACGTCCATATCCATGGACGTTGGCTTAAGTATTGGCGTCCATCGATGTGGACGCTGGATAAGCATGGACATCCATCTATCTGGACGCCAACTGGGTCCTTCGGCCAGAACTCAAAACATGCAGAAATCATGCTTAACTTATACACATTTACATGCCATACATATGTATTATCATGTACACACTACCAACATGTCATTCATACATTATTTACAACTAATTATACACATGCACACATAAGTATAACTAGTTAATACATACGTAGATATGTACATCTATGCATACACAATCATGAGTTATTTATACGAAATAAAATAATGCAACGAAATGCGAGGGCCTTACAATTAGGGCCAATCAAGGTTGTTTCTGTTGGGTTGAATGACTAATTCATATCATTTCCCTCCTATTTTGATGATGACAAGAAGTGTTCTTAAAGCAATTTAATTGGAACATGTCAAAAGCATCATACCTGAAAGTCATGCTCAAAAAGCGTTTTTCAAACCACATTTATCATTTGTGGTAATGATAAATCATTTAACTAATGATATATGTGTTATTTTTCAGGTACAAACCTTTTATGCAAAAGATGTGTCGACACACCCATCAATGGTGTGGACACATCAACACAGACTCAAAGAGAAATTGTGCAAAAATGTCAAGAGTGTGTCGACACATGTCAAGAGTGTGTCGACACGAGTGGCAGTTTTTCAGAGATCAAGGGTACCCAGGTCGACACACTCCCAGAGCAGGTCGACACTAGACCCAGTTTCCAGAACAGCCAGTTTGAGGAATTGGGACAGCAGGTCGACACACTCCCAGAGCAGGTCGACACTAGACCCAGTTTCCAGAACAGCCAGTTTGAGGAATTGGGACAGCAGGTCGACACACTCAAGAGCAGGTCGACACGGGACCTTCCTCCCAGAACAGGTTTTTCCACCTTTGGGACAGTGTGTCGACACAACCACCAGGGCAGGTCGACACACTACGGAATCTTTTCATCTTAAAAGTTGATAGCTGCCACGTGTCCCTCTAGGGCGATCAGAATCATCCTAGGAAAGCGTGCCCTTGTACCCCAAAAGGGTATCTTTGGAATCCTAAGGGTATAAAAGGTTCTTTTCGGCCTGTTTTCAAGTGGGAGAAGAAACCAACTCTCTTAGAGCCTCCAAGAAGCTCCTGGCGGCCAGAAGAGCTCGTGTCTCCTCCTCTGCTCTCCAATTGCTTCCAGAAGACTAATTCCCACCCATTCAAGGTGTGGGAATTGGAATTTGATTCCTGTAGATTCTTTCGAAGCATTCCAAGGAAGCAGATCCTGTAGAAGACTCCTTTGGTGAAGAACTCGAGGAAGATCCAACTTCTCAGATTGCAGAGCATCGACTTGGACTTCAAGCTTCACTTTCTTCTTCCCAATTCAAGTCTCTACAAGGGAGTACACTGAAGAACAAAGTCTTTTCAATTCAATTTTACATTTCTTCTGTTCTTCTGAGATATCTCTTGAGATTATGCAAGTACTTCTGCATAATTCTCTTTAGAGTTCTCAAACTTCGACTAGATCTGTTGCTAGAGGATCTATGTCTTAAGTTGGTGTCTAGCAAGTCTATGTGTGAGCCTTGTGCTCAGGTTGTTGTGACGTTGTGCTCAGTGTTGAGTTGTCAAACTCAAGTGTGGGTTGAGCAGTCTTGCTCAGTTGTTCTAGAGTAGTCTTGCTCTAGAAGTGGTGTGAGTTGTAAGCTCTTCAGTGTTGGAGTTGTCAGGCTCTAGTGGGTGTGTTACCCAGTTGTGTTAGTGAATCCTCACGGGTTGTGAGGGGTGGATGTAGGAATCACATGGGTGATTTCCGAACCACCTAAAAATCCTTGTGCATTTGTGTTCTGTGGTTTGACTGATTCATCCGCTAGATGCTTGCATAGGATTCGTTTCTAATTCACTTAATCAACTTGATTCTCATCTAAGTTTTTCAACTCACTCAATCTCAATCAGTAGTATCTAGCTTTTCACTGATATCATTGCCTCTGATCCTAAATAGTTTTAAAATTATTTAATCTTCCGCAAAAGTGGCTAAGATCTATTCATCCCCCCCTTCTAGATCTTTTCCACACATTTATTTCGATCCTTCAATTGGTATCAGAGCGGGTTTATATCGATCTGATTTGAACTGAGCAGCTTTTGTTTCTGAGTATTGAGTGTTTGTTTGTTTGTCTGTCTGGTTGTTTGTTTGCTTGCTTGCTCAACTACTTCTCCTTGCATTTACTTAAGTGTCATGGACTCAAAGGGTTTTATAGCTGAGGGACATTCCATAAATAGGCCACCATTCTTTACTGGTTTGGACTATTCTTATTGGAAGAACAGAATGCAAGTATTCTTAAGGGCCCAGAACTATGAGATCTGGAAAGTAGTTGAGGCTGGTCCCTATGAAAACCAGGGTGAGGAAAAACCTGGACGAGGGAACAAATTAGGAGAGCTACATTGAATTACAGTGCCATGAACATGATTCAATGTGCGTCCATCCCAAGGAGTATTCGAGAATCTCTATGTGTAAATCTGCCAAAGAGATGTGGGATAAACTCGAACTACTGTATGAGGGAACATCTCAGGTCAAGGAGACCAAGGCAAATATACTAGTTTCAGAATATGAACTTTTCATGATGAAATCTAATGAATCTATTTCTGAAATGTTTGCCAGATTTATGGTGATTGTCAATGGACTCAAGGCTTTGGGTAAGGAGTATACTGATGTAGATTTGGTAAGAAAAATTTTGCGTTCACTTTCTTCAATTTGGCATACCAAGGCCACTGTTATTGAAGATTCAAAAGATTTATCCAAAATGTCTTTGGATGAATTGATGGATCTTTAATGACGTATGAAATAAACTTAAGAAGAAATGAAGATCTTATCATTAAGACCAAGCCTATGGCACTCAAAGCTCTTCAAGCAACAAAGATAAAAATCAGGATAAAACAAGTTCTGAAGAATCTGAGTCAAATGAGGATGAGATTGCCCTCATGACCAGACAATTCAGGAATTCTTGAAATATAGGAAAGGGAAAATGACTGGGAAAAAGAAATTTCCCCCAGGTAAGAAGATATTTCCTCTTCCAATTTCAATAAGAATCATAAACCTGATGAGAATGTTATCTGTTACAGGTGCAACAAGCCAGGACACATGAAGGGAGAGTGTCCTGAGAACAAAAAGGAAAAGCACAAAAGATTCCAGAAATACAGGAAGCCCAAGGCCATGGTAGCCACTTGGTCTGATGAAGACACAAGTGAGAAGAAGAAGAGAGAAGAAGTCCTCAAGCTCAGAAAGTGAGGAAGTTTGCTTCATGGCCAACAACATAGATGGAAAGGTAAACTTCCTTTGAAGATTATAGTGTTGAAGATTGGCAGGATGTGTATGCTGAATTGGTAGAAAGATACTCTGAAATGAGAAAAGAAAACAAACACATCAAAAAGAAAATTGAAAATCTTTACCATAACCAATCTTCAAACAATAGAACCTGTGAACTGGAATCTGAAGTAACAGAATTCCTTGAAGAAAAAGAAAATTTACTGAACCAAATTGATGATTTAAAGCTTGCCTCTCAGAAGGCCTCCCAAGACTTCAGAAATTTAAATGAAAAGATGGAAATTGAAAAACAAGAAAAACAACAGAAAATTGAAGAAATTGAAATTCTTAAAAACCAGCTAAAGGAAAAGGAGGAGGTTATCCAAACCTTCACAAAAGGCCAAGATAACCTAGAGGCATTGCTAGGATCCAACAAGACAACCACATCTCATGGATTGGGATTCAACAAAAAGAAATCAACAAAAGATAAATCTGGTGAGAAAAAGGGAAAAACACCATTAATCAACTTTGTTAAAGGTCCCAATCTGGAAAACACTGAAATCCAACAAACAGCAAACAAAACCCCAAACAAAAACCCAAACAAAACTCAAAACAAATCAAAAATTCAAAAACAAAAGAAGACTGTCAGGTCGACACAGTCCCCTGACAGGTCGACCTGTTCAACACCAAAAACCATAAACAACTCAACTAAAAATTCAAATAAAAATCTGAGAAATAAGAAAAAGGGAAAAGAAATGATCCATAAAAAACCTTGGACCTCCAAGACAGCTCCTCAAGAAAATTGGATTAATCCTTGGAACCAATGGTATGAGAATCCCTGTTGGTATTATCCTCAATACCCTTGTCCAAATTTCTGGATGTACCAACACAATCCATGGATTCCACCTCTTCTATGAACTCAAATTTTCAAAAGAAAAACTCCCCTCCTACCAAAAACAAAGATCTTGTGCTTTCATTCCTAAAAAGAAGAACAAACAGAAAAATGCTGAAAACACCAAAGTAACAAAACAAAAATCTAAAACAAATCAAATTTGGGTGAGAAAGGATTTGCTGTCTATGTTAAATCATTCTGATGGTCCCAACTCTGTTTGGGTACCAAAATCTTCTCTCCACTGATCTTGTTGCAGGGAAGTCGTACACCCAACACAAATATATGGTTTCTTGACAGTGGGTGTTCACGACATATGACTGGAGATAGAGCCAAATTCTCATTCCTGCTTGAAAAGGAGGGAGGGTCAGTCACCTTTGGAGGTAAAAATAAAGGAAAGATCATTGGATCTGGTAAGGTTGGTCAAACTTCTTCAAACTCTGTAGATAATGTCTTGTTAGTTGATGGACTTGACTATAATTTGCTCAATATCAGCCAACTATGTGACAAAGGTCACAAAGTTGTGTTTGAATCTGATTTTTGCAAGATAATAGATCATCAACTGATAAAATCAAATTCTTTGGAAAAAGAGAAAACAATGTCTACATGATCAACCTTAATAAAAACTTTTCTGAAAATCTTTGTTTTGTTGCAAATAAAGATGAAATTGCATGGACTTGGCACAAAAGACTTGGCCATGCAAGCTTCAGAACAATGAATAAGTTGTTAAGATTGAATTTGGTTAAAGGTCTTCCTGAATCCTTTTCTAGTGTTGAAGGTCAAATTTGTGGGATCTGTGCAAAAGGAAAACAAACTAGAAAATCCTTTAAAGTCTTCAATGATGTACTCACATCTAAGCCACTAGAACTTCTTCACATGGACCTCTTTGGGCCAACAAGAGTTCTAAGCTTGAGTGGCAAAAGATATGGATTTGTAATCATGGATGACTTTACTAGATTACCTGGGTTATTTTTCTATCTCACAAAAGTGATGCATGCCTTGAATTCAGGAACTTTTGTACCACTGTCTTAACCACTTATCCATATAAAATCAAAAACATCTTAACTGATCATGGGGGTGAATTTGAAAACACATCCTTTTCTGATTTTTGTGCTGAATTTCAGATATTCCACAAGTTTTCTTCACCAGAACTCCAGAACAAAATGGAGTTGTGGAAAGAAAGAACAGAACTCTTGTGGAAATCGCTAGAACCATGCTTCTTGAGAGTAACTTGCCCAAATCCTTCTGGGCAAGCTGTGAACACAGCAAATCACATACTCAATAGAGCATTGGTCAGACCAAAAATCAAGAAAACCCCCTATGAATTATTGAAAAACAAAAAGCCAACTGTTTCCTATTTTAAAGTCTTTGGGTGCAAATGCTATGTACACAATAATAACAAAGAAAACCTTGACAAGTTTGATGCTAAGAGTCAGGAAGCTATCTTCCTTGGCTATTCTGAAGTGTCGAGGGCCTTCAAAGTGTACATAATGAAAACCAAATCTGTTGAAGAATCTCCACATGTTATTTTTAATGAAAACTCCTTTTCCACTAATGATTCTAAATCTTGCAGGGAAAAACAAGACAATGAAAAGGATGACCTCATTGTGGATTCTTCACCAACCGTTGAGGAGAGTAATAACATTGAAGAAAACCAGAACAACAACTCACAATCTCCAAATGGTTCAGGTAATACTGATTCAGAAGTGGGTACCTCTCAACAGGTAATTTCTGAACCTCGATTTCTAAGAGATCACCCATTAGACAGTGTAGTTGGCAATCTAAATGATAGAGTTAGGACCAGATCATCCTTTTTGCAAAACATTGAAGAAGACTCACTAGCTCTAATTTCCCAAATTGAACCCAAGTCAATTGATGAAGCCTTATCCAGTTCTGATTGGATTAATGCTATGCATGATGAACTTCATCAATTTGAAAGAAATCAAGTGTGGGAATTAGTGCCTAGACCTAGTGACCAAACAGTGATTGGCACTAGATGGGTTTTCAGAAATAAATTGAATGAAGCTGGTCAAGTAATAAGAAACAAAGCTAGGCTAGTTGCAAAGGGGTATAACCAAGAATTTGGAATTGACTTTGAAGAATCTTATGCCCCTGTAGCTAGACTAGAAGCTGTGAGAATTTTCCGTGCTTTTGCATCCTCCACGAAATTCAAAGTCTTTCAAATGGATGTTAAAAGTGCATTTCTAAATGGATATATAAAGGAAAATGTGTTTGTTGAACAACCTCCTGGATTTGATAATGAAAAATATCCTAACCGTTTTCAAGCTTAATAAGGCACTCTATGGTCTTAAACAAGCTCCAAGAGCTTGGTATGATCGTTTGAGTTCCTTTTTACTTGAAAAAGGATATTCTAGAGGTAATGTTGATCAAACATTGTTCACAAAAACAGTAAAAAATCAAATAATTGTGGTCCAAATTTATGTTGATGACATAATTTTGGCTCCACCAATAAAGGCCTTTGCACTAATTTTCAAATCAAATGCAGAATGAATTTGAAATGAGCTTAATGGGGACTTAACATTCTTTTTGGGGTTGCAGGTTAACCAAACGAATGAAGGTATCTTCATCAGTCAAACCAAATATGTCAAGGAGCTATTGAAAAGGTTTGACTATCAGAACCTTAAACATTCAAGCACACCCATTGCAATAAATGCTAAGCTAGAAGAAGACCCATCTGGTAAGTCAGTAGATCCAAAGACCTACAGAGGTATTATTGGCTCTCTGCTACCTTACTACTTCTAGACCTGACATTCAGTTTTGTGTGTGCTTATGTGCTAGATTCCAATCAAATCCTAAAGAAAGTCATATGCTTGCTGTGAAAAGAATTTTTAAATATCTTGTTGGAACATGTGACTTAGGAATTTGGTATCCTGCTGGTTGCAAGTTAGAATTGTTTGCCTATTGTGATGCTGATTATGCTGGGTGTAAGTTAGATAGAAAAAGCACAAGTGGCTTGTGTGTATTTCTAGGTGGGTGCCTTATTTCTTGGGCTTCTAAGAAGCAACATTCAGTGGCTCTGTCAACAGCAGAAGCTGAATATGTTGCAGCAGGTAGATGTGGAACTCAATTCTCTGGGTGAAACATCAACTTCTTGATTATAACCAAGATTAGGGTGTGTACCCATCCTATGTGACAACACAAGTGCAATCAATCTTTCTAAAAACCCCATTCAGCATTCTAGAACAAAACACATTGAAATCAGGCATCATTTCTTGAGAGATGAGGTTGCAAAGAAATCTTTTGAACTCCATTTTATTGAAACGAAAAACAAATTGCAGACATATTCAAAAACCCCTTCCTGAAAATAGATTCTCATCTTTAAGGAGAGAACTTGGTCTTTGTAAATGTCCATCCTTCTGATCTCTCTTAAAGTTTGGGTTGAGTGCTATGCTTTGTCTAAGGGGGAGTTCTTTGTATTTCATAACTCCTTGCTTCCTCAAGCTACGTGCTCATATCTCTCTCTATTCCAATTCCATTTCCCTTTTTACAATAAATTCTTCACTTCTGATTGTGTTGAAACTTCTTGGTATATCAAATAGTGATTTGGAGAAGGACAGGCTATGCTTGTCTAGACACTTTCACTATTGCGTGAGAACATATCTCCGCCAAGTACTAAGAAGTCAATATGCAATAGTTGAGGGGGAGCTTTTATTGTTCAAAGAGAATGTCTTTTCTGATTTCAAAACTTGCACAGTTTTAACCTTCTTCTTTTTCATAATGAATTCTTCAATCTTATTGTATTGAAATCTCTTGGTATATCAAATGGTGACTTAGAGAAGGACAGGTTATGCTTGTCTGGACACTTTCACTATGCGAGAGTATATGTCTCCGCCAAGTAGCAAGAAATGAATATACAATTGTTGAGAAGAAATCTTTGTTATCCAAAAAGAACATTCTTTCTGATTTCAAAAAAATGCATATCTTTATTTTGATGAAAAATGATTGAAATCATCATCTCAGGGGGAGCTAGAAAATTCACAAGTCATCTTTTTGCAAATTTCAAAACCCTTCTTGCATTTCATCAATTCCTTGCATGATGTCCTCATTCTAAATTCTAGAGTCTCAAAGTGAACCTTGAGTGATACATTATATTTTTTACTAATCAACTTTCCACTATGTCTCTCAATCCACAGAACTCAGATCTCTTCCTAAACTAAATTACAATTTGTGTCTTGAACTTAAAACATTTCCTTGTTTGCAACTGATGGCTGGATGTATTTGAATTCTATCTTACAAACTCTCCAAAATCTTGTAAAATTCAACAGAGCAATGACATCTGTGCTGAGAAACTGCACACCTTCACAATGAATGAAGTGCTATGCATGTCATGAGGCATTATTGTTAACTCTGTTCAAAGGGGATCCAAATTGAAAATAACCTCAAAATTAAGCAATTATGTGCTATGCTTTTTGATGATGACTGAGTAACTGGAAATATTGGCGTCTAAAAAACGTATATTTTCATGTCAAAAGGTCATCATTTACCCCTTTGAGACTTGACAATGACTAAATCTTGAGTATCCAGGGACTATGGTGTGTAAAAAGCACTAGTACTTGAGTGAAAGAGATTTACATCATTTGATAGTTTGTTAAAAGAACAAAAATATGAAAATTATTGGAGATTTGTTTAGAAAGAATCATCTTCCTCCTTCATCAAGTTGTTCTTTAAGTTTGTGTTTTACTTTCAACACAACTGTGTTTAGTCTAGATGATATCTTTAATTCTTGAAAACTGAGAAACATGGCAGATTTTGGTTGATTGTAAGATACATTATATCCCTCAATTTATCATTTTGTTGATTCAAGTCTTGGAATGCTAATATCCTGTTGGAAATTGTATGAAATACTTGAACTGTAATGATTTTTGCAAAATACAGCAAATGAATTTTTAGGCCTCTTAAAAATCCTTCAAATGATAATTCCTCTCATTATTTATCATTATAAAGATGTCCCCAAATTTCTCAAAAATTTCCTCTAAAAATTCTCATTTCTCTCAAAGGCTGTGTCGACACAATCCTCTCGTGTCGACACATAATTCTAGTCAGGTCGACACACCTTCCTCATGTGTCGACACTGCCTTCTTGCCAGAACCTTTTCAAATCTTTCGGGTTCACCTTAAACCCTTGTTGTTCCTGCGGGGCAGTGTACCTCTGCATCCCTTTTGGGCATCAGGTCGACCCGACGGCCAAACTCTCACCATTCCGGCAAGAAATTTTCACCATCTCTCTCTAATCTTCAATCACCTCACCAATCTTCCATCTCCTCTCTGACATTCCACTCCTTCCTTGCACCATGGTCCGCAAGTTGGGTCCCCGCCGTGGCGCAAGGTCTCAGGCTTCTTCAAGGCAGGTTCCGGCACAGGTTCCGGTTGAACAGATTGAAAGAAGAACCAAGCGAAGAAATGATCCTGCAGAGCTTCCAGGATCCTCTTCTGCACCTCTCAGAGCTTCAAAGAGAGGTAGGACCTCCAATGCTGGCAGAGGTAGACAAAGTTCAAAACTAGATCAGATATTTCAGGCGATTCCTCTGACCATGCTGAGGAATCATCTTCTTCTTCCTCTACTGAGTCTCAAGAGAATATACCCTCAGAATCCGTGAGTGCTGCCAAGCTGATTTTGAAGCCAAGAATTCTAGACCTACAGACACCCAATTAGCAGACTCTCTCCCTGAAATTCAAACCTACTTTTCCTTCCAATCTTGGATACCTTTATATCTGAATTTCAAGTTTGCTATCCAAGGTTAGTTAGAGAGTTCTACAAAAACCTCACCTGCACAGAAGAAGGTTTTAAATCCAAAGTCAAGGGGATAGAGATAGACATGCCAACTGACGTAGCAGCCTCCTTTTTCAAAGTGCCAGATGAAGGGGCTGACTACCATGAATTTGAATTTGACTTAAATGAAGCCTACTCAATATTGACAGGCCATCCTGCAGATCTATCAGATCCCAAACAAACCTATGTGACAAGGTTTAATGCCAACTCATTTCCACCTGTATTAAGGGTAATTCACCACATCTTGACAACCATAGTTACCCCTCAAGGTGGTGGGAGGGATAGATTGACAGATATCCAGAGATTCATACTCTATTGCATGGTCAAAGATATCAAGGTCAACCATCATGCGATTCTTTATCAAATCATTTCTGAAACTACAAGAGCAGACCTCAAGAGATCTCTACCTTATGGAGCACATCTGACCTCAGTGTTCAAGCACTTTGGTGTGCCATTGGAAAATGAAAAATCCCAATCCATTCCCAAGTCAAACATCTACACCTTCAAGAATATCCAGAAGTTTATGGGATTTAGATTAGAGGGAAATCAAATTAGAAGAGGACCAGCTGTTGGTTGAAGTCCTCCAGTTCAAGAGGAACAGCCTCAAGACCAAGGGGAACAGCCCCAACCTCAGGAGGACCAGCCTCAGGCTCCAGGGGATCAGCCCCAAGTACAGGAGGAACAACCTCCAGCTGAAGGGGACCAGCCCCTAAGTCAAGAGGATCAGCCTCCTATGCATGAGGATCAAGCTCTTAATGAAAATGTCAGTCCTTTTCATGATCCTCTCTCACCTCAGCTTCCTCATTTTTCTCCACAACCCTCATTCCAACCATCCACATCTTCTGGTGGGCCTCCTGTTCCACCAGAATTGATCTTTCCTAAATGACAAATTTGAATCCTTCAACTCCTCACTTCAATCCATGTCCACATCTTTTGAGCTACGGATTCAAAGACTGGAAAACACAGTTTCTGCCAAATTTATTGAGCAGAAGGCAGCTTCCGATTATGTAGCTCAGCGATTTAACAGACTTATAGGAACTCTGGGAGATTCCTATATTGAGCTAAAAGAACATCATGACAAGTTGGAGAAAGTTCTTCAGGGAATTTTGGCCAATTCCCAAGCAGATGTCTTCAACACCAACCAAACATTGCATGAGATTTCCAGCACCAGACTATCATTTGCTCATTTTGTGGATGATTTGGAAAGTATGAGAAATTTCAATGAGCACATTGACAAGCAGCTCACAGATTTGACCAAGGAGTTCAAAATCATGCAAAGACCTGGTTGGTCAGCTGGGTCATCAAGTCTCAACATGCTTCAGATGAATTGAAAAGAACTCAGAGCACCTTGATAGAACATTCTGATAGAATGGAGCATTATCTTCACACTCGGCTGACAACTATCCATGAACAGATAAAGTCAAGCATGAAGTCAATGGATAAGAGATTGTCAGATATTGAGATGCTTCTAGCTCCAATTCCTCCTCCTCCTCCATCTTCTACCTAATGTACATTCTTTTTGATTATGTCAAGGGGGGAGAAGAATGAATGAATTGTAATGATCTTTTGAATGAAATGAATGACATGAAATAGTTGTTTGGCTTCAATACAAATTTTTGTCTTTGTGTGTGAATACTTGTTCAATTGTTGACTTGGGTGCACAAATCATCTAATTTCAAGTAACATTGTATCTCACAAAAATATCATGAATTGTTACTGAACAATATCAAAAGGACATTGACAAGTATGAACAAAAAGAAAAACAAAAACTTAATCAATAAAAATTGCTTAAAAAATCACACTTCATCAAAACCACATTCAAATATGGATTTAATGTTGCCATCATCAAAAAGGGGGAGATTGTTGGGTTGAATGTCTAATTCATATCATTTCCCTCCTATTTTGATGATGACAAGAAGTGTTCTTAAAGCAATTTAATTGGAACATGTCAAAAGCATCATACCTGAAAGTCATGCTCAAAAAGCGTTTTTCAAACCACATTTATCATTTGTGGCAATGATAAATCATTTAACTAATGATATATGTGTTTATTTTTCAGGTACAAACCTTTTATGCAAAAGATGTGTCGACACACCATCAATGGTGTCGACACATCAACACAGACTCAAAGAGAAATTGTGCAAAAATGTCAAGAGTGTGTCGACACATGTCAAGAGTGTGTCGACACGAGTGGCAGTTTTCAGAGATCAAGGGTACCCAGGTCGACACACTCCCAGAGCAGGTCGACACTAGACCCAGTTCCAGAAAGCCAGTTTGAGGAATTGGGACAGCAGGTCGACACACTCCCAGAGCAGGTCGACACTAGACCCTGTTTCCAGAACAGCCAGTTTGAGGAATTGGGACAGCAGGTCGACACACTCAAGAGCAGGTCGACACGGGACCTTCCTCCCAAACAGGTTTTTCCACCTTTGGACAGTGTGTCGACACAACCACCAGGGCAAGTCGACACACTACGGAATCTTTTCATCTTAAAAGTTGATAGCTGCCACGTGTCCCTCTAGGGCGATCAGAATCTTCCTAGGAAAGCGTGCCCTTGTACCCCAAAAGGTGTATCTTTGGAATCCTAGGGTATAAAAGGTTCTTTTCGGCCTGTTTTCAAGTGGGAGAAGAAACCAACTCTCTTAGAGCCTCCAAGAAGCTCCTGGCGGCCAAAAGAGCTCGTGTCTCCTCCTCTGCTCTCCAATTGCTTCCAGAAGACTAATTCCACCCATTCAAGGTGTGGGAATTGGAATTTGATTCCTGTAGATTTTCGAAGCATTCCAAGGAAGCAGATCCTGTAGAAGACTCCTTTGGTGAAGAACTCGAGGAAGATCCAACTTCTCAGATTGCAGAGCATCGACTTGGACTTCAAGCTTCATTCTTCTTCCCAATTCAAGTCTCTACAAGGGAGTACACTGAAGAACAAAGTCTTTTCAATTCAATTTTACATTTCTTCTGTTCTTCTGAGATATCTCTTGAGATTATGCAAGTGCTTCTGCATAATTCTCTTTAGAGTTCTCAAACTTCGACTAGATCTGTTGCTAGAGGATCTATGTCTTAAGTGGTGTCTAGCAAGTCTATGTGTGAGCCTTGTGCTCAGGTTGTTGTGAGCCGTTGTGCTCAGTGTTGAGTTGTCAAACTCAAGTGTGGGTTGAGCAGTCTTACTCAGTTGTTCTAGAGTAGTCTTGCTCTAGAAGTGGTGTGAGTTGTAAGCTCTTCAGTGTTGGAGTTGTCAGGCTCCAGTGGGTGTGTTACCCAGTTGTGTTAGTGAATCCTCACGGGTTGTGAGGGGTGGATGTAGGAATCACATGGGTGATTTCCGAACCACCTAAAAATCCTTGTGCATTTGTGTTCTGTGGTTGACTGATTCATCCGCTAGATGCTTGCATAGGATTCGTTTCTAATTCACTTAATCAACTTGATTCTCATCTAAGTTTTTCAACTCACTCTCAATCTAATCAGATCAGTAGCTTTTCACTGATATCATTGCCTCTGATCCTAAATAGTTTTAAAATTATTTAAGCTTCCGCAAAAGTGGCTAAGATCTATTCATCCCCCCCCTTCTAGATCTTTTCCACACATTTATTTCGATCCTTCAGTTCAGGGCCAATAGGGTCAGTAGTCTCCGAGGATGTGCAGTCAAGTGTAGAAGAGCTAGCAGTTGCTCTTGAAGCTCCTGAGCTTTCATCCCTTGCAACACCAGCCCCTTCTTCACCACCATCTTCTTCCACAGCACCTCCAGCTCCACCTACCTTCAAACAACCTGTACCAAGACCATCTCATCTCCAGCACCTTTTCCCTCTAAACCTCATTCGTCTCCTATCAGGCCTACTACCATTTCCACATCCATTTCTCCCTCTCCTCTTGTTATTGATCCTCTAGTTCTTCATCAGCTGGAGCCTCTTCCTCCTCTGGTCCCTCATCAGCCGAGGCATCCACTATTCTTTCTTCTCGATCATTTCTTCATCCTCCTACTCCACCTGCTTCTGTTACAATTACTCCTACTAATCCAAAACATGCCAGTGTCTTTCAAAATAAATTTGAGGATGAGTTGGAACGCACCACACTCATCTCAATTCTGGCAGTTGCTTCACATGTTCACAGGACTGATTCTTCTAGTCCTGTTTCTAAAAAGAGGAAAATTTCAAAAACTCTTGCTCTTTCCTCTGAACCCATGTTCCCTCCTCTTTGGTACTCACTCACAGTTGAAAATCAAAGGAGACCAATTTACTGTGAATATCCCCAAAAATGTATTCTCGCCAACCTTTTTGGCATTCCTTTCTCAATCTTACTGATCACCTTAACATTGTACTTCCCTTCTGCCACCTTTCCAAAGTCGACCAACTCAAAATCTTCCAATCGGATGAATGCAAGACTGAAGATTCAGTGGGCCAAAGGTCATAAAACTCTATACAGTAAGTATCTTCTTGCCAGATCAGACAACACCTCTCGACAGGATCATCCTCTCACCCTTTTTGAATGGTTTGTATTTCATCATCAAGCACTTTGGGGCCCTTTCATTCTCAAATAAATCAGAATCACCAGGTGCTTCTAGCTTTTCAACAATTTTGTTATTTATCCAAGCAACCCGAAGTTCAGTTTGGCCAATTCCATGGGGCTCTTGCTACTCTTCGATCTGAAGGTCCCATTAATTGCCCCTTCACAGTGGACTTCACCACTCTGATGATGCCTGAAGTAGTATTTCTTCCGAAATTACACTCCTTGGCCTTGGATTCCTTTGTTGGCTCTCATGCCTTTGAAAGATTTGCACAAGTCATGGGGAGAATCTCAGCCCAGTAGGGTCGCCTTCCCTGCTTTCAGAGGTTCATCTTTCGCGAATATCATCTGGGCCACATCTCTTCTACAGTGCTTACTCCTTTGATATCTGAATGTGAAAGGCTCTCTCCAACAGATTGGGCGAAGCACCACAATCAATCTGCTCTCCAGTTGGAATCCTTGAACAACTCCTTGGTCCGAGCAGGCAAGCCACCTCTCTCTGTTGAAGCTTTCTTGAACTTAAATTCCATCAATCCAGTTCAGGAACTGTTTGTGCAATGGGTGCGCGGTACTCCGCTTTTATTTCCTTGCTAAAAGACCTGAAGGATCATCAGCTCTCCTATCCTGTTACCATTGCTGACTTCCTTCAGCGTGCCAGTTTTGGGAAGTCCAGCCATTTTCGGTTCACCCTTGATAAGGATCAGTATGTGTGTTTCTTAGAAAATTGAGGACATCTTTACATTGAGCGCATGCGTCCTAATATGGGTTTATCCTTCACTATAGACTCTGGCATCTTCCAACAAGTTTTTGAAGAACAGGAGATTAAGGCTTGGGAACTCATTCCCGGCATGCCTCTCTTCTTTCTCCAAATTTCTATCCCTGTACCCCTTCAAGAGTAATACAATTAATTTTTTGGTGTGCTCTCTCATTATCTTTTCTCTCTTCTTTGTCTCACTCTTGTATCTTTTTGCTTCATGACAAAAAGGGGGAGAAATATAACATTTCTGAAATACATACCTTATATTCTTTTTGCAATTATGCTTAGACTTATTTCAGATCATCTTGCTAATTGTTAAGTTTTGTCATCACGAAAAAGGAGGAGATTGATGATCAGTTTATCCCCATGAAATTTAAATAAATTACATATCTATTTTTGTGATTAACAAAACTATATAAAGTTTATACTAACGAATTTTCTACATGTCTTGAGCACAGGAAATAAAATAAGGAAAATCAAGCCAATTGGTAAGCATTATTCCTACTGTAGCAATTTTGTTTCAAAGCATGAAATCTATCTAAGTCCACATTGACTTTCTTTATGCTACAATGATTGTTAAGTGATCTCAACGATTTGCCCTCACAACGATTCGTTAAGTGATCGCAATGATTTGCCCTCACAATGATTTGTTAAGTGATCGCAACGATTTGCCCTCACAACGATTCGTTAAGTGATTTCAACGATTTGCTTTCATAACGATTTGCTAAGTATTCACAACGATTTGCTTTCATAACGATTTGCTTCCATAACGATTCGATAAGTGATCACATCGATTTCTTAAGTGAGAACAATGATTTGGTCTCACATCGATTTCTTAAGTGAGAACAACGATTTGGTCTCACATCAATTTCTTAAGTGAGAACAACGATTTAGTCTCACATCGATTTCTTAAGTGAGAACAACGATTTGGTCTCACATCGATTTCTTAAGTAAAGAACAACGATTTGCTCGTAACGAGTTGGTTTATAACGATTTGCCTATACCATCATAACGATTTCATCCCTATAACGATTCGATAAGTTACATAACGACTCTGTTACTGTAACGATTCATCAAGTTACATAACGACTTGGTCGCTGTAACGATTTGATACAACAAATAACGATTCATTCACATTGTCTCTTACAATTTGATTATAACGACGTGTGCATAACGATTTGCTTATGGAGTCACAACGATTTGTCTCTACAATGATTTGTTTATTAATGCATAACGATTTATATGTGCATCGGTTTGCTTATGAGTGCACAACAATTTACATGAATATCAACTCATTTGCATAACGATTTCATAAGTCATGCATATAATGATTTCATGGACTATAATGATTTGATTTTCGAGTTAATTTTTGAATAACGTTGAAAAGTCAAAGTCTTCACGCATATCTTTCTGTCAGTTGTTCATTTATGGAGACTGAATGTATCACTGCATGCATGCAGACAATATCTTCTATTCTCATGCTTATTTTGTAAACATCTTTTTAGAAGAACAGAATGA
This sequence comes from Colocasia esculenta, assembly GCA_014218235.1. Classification (NCBI taxonomy): domain Eukaryota; kingdom Viridiplantae; phylum Streptophyta; class Magnoliopsida; order Alismatales; family Araceae; genus Colocasia; species Colocasia esculenta. The sequence continues at coordinate 154,359,247 of CM024753.1, read as the reverse complement.
AACTTCTATATTTGTATAAAATCAATCTAACGTTGACTGACAACAAGAGACAGTCTAGATGTCTATTGTTTAGCATCTAATGTGTGCAGGTCTCTGACAACATTCGTCATACAACGTTGGACAAAATAGAAGCCAAAGGATACTTCAGAAGATCTTCTCTCTGTGCGTGCATGAAGACCGTTGAACGGGAAGCTCTACAGGACCATGCAGTCTAACGTATACCAGAGCTTAGAGACAACGAACACTTCAACGTTCAATTTTCAAAATGAAGATATAAATAGAAAACTAAAGCTCCATATGAAAATAACATTTTGAATAACAACGGTGATACAACGTTTACAACCTTTTGTGAGCTTTCCGAAGAGCGAAGCAAAGAATCCCATCTGTTCTAGCTCTTGCTCTCTGTGCAAAGTGTAGATCTGTGAGAGAGCCTTTAGTTCTGAGAAGAGTTCTTTGTTGTAGATCCTTTCTTTCTCAGTTCTTAGCTTCAGATCAAGCAGTGTTCTATAAGCTTGATCTAGGGGCTTCATCCCTGAACACATTTCTTGTGTTGTTCCCTTCGGTGTGAAGGAAGACCTAGTGGTATCCAGGGTGTTGTTCCCTTCAGTGTGGAGGAAGACCTGGTGGTATCCAGGGTTTGTACCCTTCATGTGAAGGAAGACCAGCTGGGGTGCTGGGTGCTGTAGTGTCCTTAAGGGGGACTGTACCCTTGTTAGTGAAATCCTGAGATATTGCTCAGGGACTGGACGTAGGACTCCTAAGGAGAGGAGATCCGAACCATGATAATTCTCTGTGTAGTGTGATTGCTTTTACATGTTTGATTTTTCCTTCACTAAACTAACAATCTGCGAAGTGTGTTTTTGTGACTATTCTGTGAACAAGTTTTAAGTATTAAATATTTTTAATATCCCATTCACCCCCCCTCTGGGCTACTTAGCTGGGCAACACTTGAAGGAATCATCAGACGGAACTACCCCGATCTTTTCGGTAGGCATTCTTTCTTGTACGATTATATGAATTTGGAGATCAAATTCTTTTAAGAGGGGGAGGATGTAGCAACCTGGATTTTTCGAAAAATAAAAATTTTATAATATTAAAAATTAACTGAATTGGAAAATCAAAGAAAGGAGAAATTATTAAAACCCATTAAAAGAAAACAAGTAATGGGCTTTGTTAATGTATCCTCTAAAGTTTATTGGGCAAAAATAGGGATTTTAAAAGGTGGAATAATAGGGAAATACCCTAAATTCGTAACTTAAATATTACAAAAATTATAAAAGGGGTAATAAAGCATTAAAATTAGTAGTTTGAGTTAGAATTGG
>CM024753.1:152909954-152957725 GCA_014218235.1 Colocasia esculenta | reverse complement strand
GATATGCTCCCAACACGAGGGGCCACATGGTCCGCGCCCTCATCACGCCCTGCAATGCAAAAATAAATCAAACATAAGTCAACATATCAGAAATAACTATGCAGAAATAAAAAGAAGGCAACCCTCTGGCAGCTGTTGAAAGGCATCCAAGGCAGAGGGCGCCTTTCAGTCTCCAATTCGCGCCAGGTAAGAGGGCGCATTTCAGTCCCCGATTTGCGCCCATCGGATGGCCGTGTTTCTCCCGTCATTTGCGCGCCACTTCGGTGGCCGCGTTTTGAGGAGCGAACCGCGTCCTCTGGATTGGATGCGATTCACGCCCTCCTTCTTCCCCGGCGACAATCGCCTTCCCTTCCTTCCCCTTCTACACGAAGCTAGAGAGATGAGAGAGGGCTTACCGTCTCTAGCCTAGGAGGAACTTCCTGGCCATGTCGTACTCGCCGACGCTCCTCCTTGTCTTCCTCCTCCTCAATGTCTTCCTCCTCACCTTCTTCCATCATCCCCACCGGCGTCGCCTCCCCCACAAGGACCAAGGTGAACTCGCCCGGAGCCGCATCCAATTCCGCCACCGTCTTTGCTGTCTCCCCTGTCGCCGGCGCAGCCACCGCCGCGGCTGCCTCCTCCGACGCCATTGCACCCTCCACCGTCACCGACGCCTCCGTCCCCTCTGGCGCCTCTTCGCCCTCCACCCTCCGCCGCTTCACCATCGCTGTCGGGATAGGGAGAGAAAGGGAGAGAGAAGGGGTGGATAGGAGAGAATAAATCAAGGGAGGGAAGATATGAAAGGTGTGCCAGAACAGTCGCTCGGCCGGGCATTTTTCGTGGTCGGAGGATTGTCAAAATCACACCCAATCTAGAGGACGCGTATCATGTTAACGGCGTCCATCTTGAGCGACGCAATTAAATAAGTAATCATTGCATCAGGTGTGGGCGTCAAGGTTTGAATTTGAAATCATAAGCACGACCGTCAAGGTGGATGCGAAATGGGAAAAGTCGTTCTGAAATGCGTCTGGCTACCTCTCCGCAATTCAAATGCAATTACTGCTGGCGCAGAATCCGAAGGGGCACGCCTATTGATGACTGAAAAGGACGTTCAGAATTGCGGCTTGATAAGACGACACATTTCAGATCTCTTTGAGCGGCCGGTGAAGTTTCCGCAGTTTGAGAGTTTTTAGCGCCCGTTTTGAAATCTGATTCGCGCCCTTGTTGCTTGACGCAATTCAAAATGTATAAGCGGCCTCTGTCATGGACGCGTTTTGAAGTACCACCCGAGGTCCCATATTCAGGAGAGAATTCTTGCATTTTGGATGACACAATCACATTCAAGGGACATTTTTTGCCACATTAAGGATACAATTTGTTGCTCATTATGAAAGCAATTTCAAAGCCTATCGCGCCGTTTACAAACGGCCACTTTGGGCCACAATTTCCTAAGCTCCCTTACATATCTCATCCAATCCTTTTCAACCTTAGTTACATTCGGGACCGGCCTCCTAAAAGTGCACACCTTCCATATAGATTTTATTGTGTTCACCTCCTCAGCGTCATCATTAGTGCCGACATTGCGCCGTTTGGATGGCGGGAAGTGAGATGGCCCTTCAAAGATGCACCTTGGAGTGCCAAGCTGAGGAAGGCAGTGGTGTGGATTATAGAGTACAAATTTGGACACCCCGATCAATCGCAAATCCACACCAGGAGCTAGGCGGGTCTGCACATCTCGGGCAAGGAATGGCACCGGAATAGAAAGAAAGGTGCTCTCGGGCATGTCTCGGAAGTGATCACGCCAATCGGCCCGCGTCTTGATTTGTGGCGCCCAGTTCGCCACACGCCCCTCTATGCCCAAGAGGTGATCCAGGTGTTTGAGCGGACTCTTGGAGAAGATCAGGGACGAGCTTGCAACATTATCACTCAAAGAAAACTTGATGTGTAGGTCAGTCCAACAAGTTAATAAAAGCATGGATCCATAAGGAGGCCTACCCAAGCTCGCCACCGTAAGACCGCTATAGGGAAAGGCTAGCACTGCCGGCCCCAACCTCTCCCCTTCCCAAATGGCACACAACGCTCTGAGCTGATCTTCCTCTAGAATGCTGTCAACCGAAGGGAAGAGCAGCGCGTCTGCCATGCAAATAACAAACCCACGCATCACCAACTTAACCCTCTCGTCATCCCTCGTTCTCGAAAGCTCTCCCATTGTCCAGGCCGCCAACCTTTGGAGGTTTATCCCTTACGGTGCTCGGACGCTCTGCGCTTCCCGCGGATACATGAAGGTCTCAAGCACCGCCTTGCTTGTGAAATACCGCATCATGGTTGCCATTCCGTCCTCCTCATTCTGCTTCATCTTCTTCAAACCTAGCAAAAGTTCCACCTCTTCCAGAAGGATCGTGGCTTCAAAGGTACGGAAGAGGAATGTGTTGGTTTGAGGGTGCCATAACTCGTTCAATGCTCCGAGAGCCGCCCAATCTTGGTGGGTTTCGTGGTACCGTTTGGCATGGACGTTGAGGTTACCAAGCCCCCATTGTCTAAGGATGGTAGACATGCTAGGAGAAATGTTAGCGGTCAACTGGTGAAGCCAAGGGAGGCGCATGAAGCGCCGGTTGCTTGAGAACAATGCGAAATCCTACAATGGATGGACGAGATTCGAAAGGGAAAAGGTAGGAAGGAAGAAGAAGGAATCAAGGAAGACCTCCAAAATCAAAGATTAATAACAAGTGAAAGAAAAGCTAATCAAGAAAACAAGAGCACCAACTCAACATCTTTGCTTGAACTAGTTTGCAAATGTGGCCTTCTACTTGATTCAACCTTAGAAAACCTCCTCCCCTTGCACCCATGGAAGAGGAACCACCATGATCCATCTCGTCCAAAGCTCTTCCTCTCTTACAATCCCTCCCCTCAAAGCCTCAACCTCTACTACACCTCACCTCCAAATAAATCCTTTTCTCTTTAGAATCTCACCTTGGGGGTAGGAGGAGACATCAAAAGGAGAGAGGGGAAATAGCCAAGGCAGGATTGCCTCCCCTTTGACCCAGAGAAACCTCACATGCCCACAGTAAGAAAAGGGGAGGGGAGGACAAAAACATCAAATCAACTGACAGGCCTTAATCGCATCCACAGTATTGGACGCCCTTTGGTTTTGAAAGGCGCCCACCGAAGCGAACGTGATAATGAGGGTGCACTTTAGCCCAAGAATCCTTATTCCTTTCACGCACGCCCAAAATCCGAGTCAAAAATAGGTTACGGAAAGACCAAGGCCCCCGCCATCGAGAAAAATCGATTTTCCCATTTTTTGGGAATCCTATTTTACGGGCAGCCTGGCCTTTCATATAACCATCTTTGACAAAACTACATACGTTTGAGGGAATAAGATTCTCGGCCTAGGCGATCATGTTTTTGCCCTTCGCACCTGAAAAAGCCTATCACGTTGAATCGCGGCGGCCCAACACGGCGCGATTTAAAAAAATAAAAAAACGGCGGCCTCCAGACTGGACGCGATTTATAGGACATTCAAAAAGTGTGCCAACACACTTCAATGTCGAAGAGGCACTCCTCCTCTGCAATCGGTAAGAAGGACTTCTAGGCCCTCGCCGTCTCCAAAGTGAGAAAATCCAAAGTCCCTATTACCCATAATGACCCCTTTTTGCGCCACATAAGCTGCTTCATCGAGCTCTACAATACTCCTTTTCAGGTGAAGTTCAGTTCATGTGATAGGTCATTCTATCATCGCCATAATTGAAGAACGAACATGTCCGGCCTTGGAAGTTCAAGTTCTTCAGAGTGTTACCTCTGGCGTCGCCACATAATACGACAAACTCTCCCGGACTATCTGTAGGAGGGATTTTGATAAGGGTCACACTCTTGAGTCCTCGTGGTCAGCCAGAAGTATCAAATGTCGATGATTGCAGAGGTTTGCACTTTGCAGAAGGTTGGGAGAGATTTGGCAGCCGCTCACAAATTGAGCACTGGAGACTTGCTGGTGTTCAAGAACATAGGCGGCCTGACTTTTCACGAACAACTACCTTATGCAAAGTGCATAGCACGCCATAAAAGGGATCCCCAACAATTAAATCCACTTTTCAAATCCCTTTTGAGAGGCATCCAACAGTCTGGACACATTTTGAAATCAATTGGCATCCACCATCCCAGCCGCATTTTATAGCAACATGGTTTTCATTTGTTATTTGCTCCATTATCTGTTGCTTATCAATACTAACCAGTCTTTTGAGCGCAGGATGACGGACACCCTTTTGCCATGTGTTTCATGAATATCCTCGACAGTCGCCATCACACGGTATAGTTTATGTATCTTGCATTTTACTATATGTTATACGCTACTTGAGCATATCAAGGACCTTGAGGCTCTGATGAATTGGAGTTGAGTTCCCCCCCTCCGCCAAAAACATTGATAATTCCAGAGGATTCCTATGCCTCAAGGATAGGCCGTCATGTTGCAGAAGGACGACGGTTCCTTCCAGTATCTTGACTTCCGCAACATAACAATATTATCCTTGATTATTTTATATTTTACTTTGTTTTATGAATTTTCTTTTAGCTCAGCATGCATCATATAAGACTTTGAGCATAACTTTGGATAACTACTCCAGCCTTTAATTAAAGAGAGCCGCCTATTCCTCAAAGCCCCAAAATAACATGAAATATTCCACTCCAAGCCGAAGTACTTAGTCCATGTGTTGGTGTTTGGAGACCGTCACCTAAATGTTCGTTGCTTTGGGTTTCTTTTTTTCGACTTAATTTCCAAAGGTCCACCCGCGGCAGTGGCAGATGCCCCCAAAGGTGAAACCTATGGATCAAGTCCCTAGGTACTTCCCCGATGATGGAAGTTGATCTCCCCTTTTCGTGACCACGTGCACACCTCTTTGTCCAAAGCAACGAGTCTTTTTCAAGATCATTAACAAACAACACCACTACGGACTAACGAACCGCTCCAAGCGTGTGTTGTTGAGGCGTGTCTCATTACACCTTGGCGTCCACTTTTTAGTCATTTTCATTCCACTCTACCCAGCTCACGCCACTCTGCTTCCTTCACTTCATGTTGTTCCATTTCACTTCCCTACAAAGTAGACGCTAAGACGAGGCATCTGTAGACACGCCAATTATGCCTCACATGGAACAAATTTCATGTTACCCCGCGATGCCTCAAAGTGGCTCTTTTTAATTAATCTCTAGAGTGTTGGTCCTATTTTTTTTAGAGTAGTTCAGTTCTACCCCCCCCCCCCCCCCCCCAAGGGTCTGCCAAAAACAGAAAATTCGCACCTGCCATGGTGGACGCCGTTTTGATATTAAACCGCGCCCCATAGACCGGCGCGGAAAACATGTGATTTTCGGCACATGGCCTATTTCGATATGCGGCTAGAGTGGTGGACACGGATAAAAGTCAAAAAGTTTTCACCTACCCATCCCGCGCAGCATTAAATGGTCAACGTATCGAAATCATGATGTTTCCCAAAAAGGGCGTCCGAGTGACTGGACGCAATTATAAAGTCAAACTCAGATTTTCCCACCGGAGAGGCTGCATTTATGAGGCTATAATGGTCATCATGGCGAATCATGTAGTCACGTCTGCTCTGTGCGCTGCGTTTTATAAGAGTCAGATCAGCACCAAATCAATCAAAAATACGATTTTTGACTTTATAAAAGCGGCCTACGGACCAGGCATGATTCGGAAGCATGGTTGCAAGTACCGCGGTCGGCCACACGTCACATCAGTTTGACTTTGTAATCGCGCCTCTAACACGGATGCATTTTGACATCAATAGGCATCTGCTAGTTTGGATGCGATTTTTGCTATAAATATAGACCCGGGAGCACCGCATTTGGCATCCATAATCCATTACGGCGAAGCCCTGCCGAATTCTCCTCTCAACCTCCGAACCCCAATTCCCCACCTTCTTGAGATATACACTCCGATCGATCGAGAGTTCGTGCGCGGGCGCCGGAACGGGAATTTACGTCGTCATCCCGTCGTCATCTCCGTGTGCGGACGCTCTCCAAACGTGGGGCGTACCGAGGGAAGCCACAACGACGTCCGCCCTGTCACCGCTACACCGAATTTCAGTGGGCTACGCCATCCTGTCCTCCCCATTTCTCCGTTCTTCATTCTTTATTTGACTCATTTACACATCTCCACACACACACACGCACATTCATCGCGTTATACTACCCACTCTTGGGGGTTTAACACCGCCACCGCGAGGTGTGTTACCCTCCATTTGCATGCTTTCATCTCTTTTTTTGCATTTTGTACTTACTACGCCCTTTAGACTAATCCCTCCTTCACGTGTTCTCTGTTGTTTACATTTTGCGAGGTAACCAAGATCGGATCTTCTTCGTCGGCCGGCCGATTGGCGAAGGAAAAAGAACACTCCACGGGACTCCCGCTCTTCTCTGGGTAAAGAGGTAAGTGCACCGTACTCCCTTCTTGCCCGTTACTTTCGGCACCCACGTGTGCCTAGCGATCATTCTTTTCCTTTATTTCACTGTCTTTCCACTCCATATCACACACACAACGTAAATCCTATTCATCCCCCCCCCCTCTTTGTGAACCGAAAACGGTATCTACAGCCATCATTTCATGACACCTCCGCTACACATCTGCTTCTCTCCGCTGCAAAGTGGAAGTCAAGCATAGGCAATCTATAGACAACCGATTCTAGCCTACAAGTCGAACCACATTTCTTGTTATCTTATTGAGCCCCAAGTTGGTCACTCACTTTGAGCCCACCATTAGCCTTGCTTTGAGCCCATTGAAAGCCCAATTTTCATGATATCCCATCCATTATCATTTTAAATGAGTCCATGTGTCTTAAATGCCCATTATTCTCTCATATGATTGTCCAATAATTTGAGAATAATCATTTTCCTTAACGCGACGGGTCAAGGCGCAGCGTTAGCCTTATCGCGCCCCCATGGCTGCCGCGACAGCCCATGCATATCCATGCACGTGGCTTCTCTGTTGCGCCCCTTTTGGCCGTCGTGTTCATCCCTGTCGGGCCCCTACGACTTGCCGTGACTACAGCCGAGTGCGCTGGCCTCCTCAACCACCTCCTCTTTATCCTCTATTGGCCTTATCATCATCTCCAAGCAACCTCCCAACCCCCTAGCCATGGTTTGGGGTTGTGGGACACCTTGGAGCCATTTTTGACTCTTTCCCAGAGATTTACATGACTTTTATCCTATTATTTCTGTCATTATCTTCCATGGATGAGATATTCTCTCTCTTCCCTTATAAAAGCAAGGTCTCTCCTCCAGAGGAGAGGGGAGCCCATTCTCACGACGATGTGCTGCCAAAATTTCCTCTGATCTGGACTTAGCCTCATAGGTCTCCCATTTCCCTCTACATCCTCACATTTCCTTCACTAAGCCATGCATACTTCTTCATCCTTGGAGCTTGGTGCTTGAGGAGGGCGACTCCTACATTCTTTGGAGCTTCTACAGCATTTGTGGATGTCGTTCAACGCCATGGAGTCGTCCCATATGGGGCTCTTTCTTCTTTGTCCTTCATCTCACTTTTCATGCATGCATGTTATTTCTTTCTAAATAGGTTGCATCTTTTTTTTCCTCCCACATTTTCCTACCACCCTAGGGGTTTAAAAATCACCTCCAGGTCCGTTCCCTCCATGCTTCACCTTTCCTTATCATTTTTGAATAGATATTACGGTTAAATACATTATAATAGGGTGTTTCTTGTTGTTTTCTTCATTTTGGCAGGCACACAAGCGAACATTGACGAGGAGCTCTTGTCCCCTGGCCGACCGGAGGATAGGAAGAAGGTCCACCCAACCATCTCCCGCACTGCAGAGAACGTAGCTAGCTTGGGCGTCGCGACAAGGCTGACGCGCCCCACACGGGCGTCACAACATTAGGCCCATCGCGACGGGGTCTCTCATTGCGATCTCAGTAAGTCCACCGTTCTCATTTCCTTTTCCTAGCGTAGTTAGCCTATTTAATTCCTATTAGTGGCAGCTATCTAGGTGGCGATCACATTCCTCATTCCATACCTTTAGAATGAATACCTTGCCACGTGTTTTGGGGGTGCACATTCCCCGTGATTACACCATTCTTACAATATCTACCAAATTTTCATTTGTTCTCTGTGCTTCCACTATTTGCCAATACAAAGAAGGCTCCACTGCACTATTTGCTAACACTGCTCGCCGCTGATTATTTGGCACAAAGAATGAATTCCCTGGCACATCTTCATACAATTTCCATTCTCTGATCATCATCTGATTCGTAACTGCCTTTCTACTCAGTGCATCTGCCACAACATTAGCTCTGCCCAAATGGTATGCTAAGCTGAAATCATAATCTTTCAAGTACTCCATCCATCTACGCTACCTCAAATTTAAATCTTTCTGTGAGAAAATGTACTTTAAGCTTTTATGATCTATAAATGTTTCAAATCTTTCTTCGTATAGATAATGCCTCCAGAACCTTAATGCAAAAACCACTACTGCTAATTCCAAATCATGTATAGGATAATTCTCTTCATGCCTTTTCAACTGCCTCGAAGCATATGCCACTACCTTTCAATGTTGCATTAATACTGCTCCCAATCCTCTTCTGGATGCATCTGTATATAATACAAATCCTCTGTTCCCAGACAAAATCTCCAATATAGGTGATGTGGTAGGCCTCTTTTTCAATTCTACAAAACTATGCCTACAATTTGAAGACCACACAAAGGGCACTCCTTTTCTGGTCAATCTTGTCATTGGTGCTGCAATCTTCGAGAAATCCTGGATGAACTGCCTGTAATAGCCTACCAAACCAAGGAAACTTCTAACTTCTAACACTGTCTTTGGCTCATCCCATTTTATTACTACTTCTACCTTGGCCGGATCAACTGCAACACCTTCACCTGAAATTACATGACCCAGAAACTGAATCTCTTTCAGCCAAAACTCACATTTTCTGAACTTGGCATATAACTGATGTTCTCGCAAAGTCTGTAATGTGATCCTCAAGTATGCCGCATGTTCTTCTTCTGATGCTAAATATATCAATATATCATTAATAAATACCACAATGAACTGATCTAGATAAGGGTGAAATATCGTATTCATCAAATTCATAAATGTTGTCGGTGCATTAGTCAACCCAAATGGCATAAAAACAAACTCATAATGCCCATATCTTATCCTGAAGGCTGTCTTGTCAATGTCTTCTTCCTTAATCTGCAGCTGGTGATACCCTCACCTCAAATCAATCATGGAGAATACCTTGGCTGACTGCAACTGATCAAACAAATCATCAATCCTGGGAAGTGGATACTTGTTCTTAATAGTGACCTTGTTCAATTGCCTCTAGTCTATATACATTCTCAAACTGCCATCTTTCTTTCGAACAAATAGCACTGGTGCTCCCCATGGCCAATGACTAGGTCTGATAAAACCTTTCTCTAATAATTCCTACAATTGCTTCTTCACTTCCTTTAACTCTGTCGCTGCCATTCTATAAGGTGCCTTTGAGATGGGCATACTTCCTGGTTGTAACTCAACGGTAAAATCCACCTCCCTGTGTGGGACTAACCATCGCAACTCCTCTGGAAACACACTGCAAAATCTCGGACCATGGGTTCTATCTCTACAGACTTACCTGACTCAACTAAACTAACTGAAGCAAGGTATGCTACACACCCTGCATTAATCAACCTTCTAGCCCTAAGTGCAGAAATAATAAAGTTAGGAGTATAGAAGGGCATACCTTGAAATTCAAACACAACTCCATTGGGTTGACAAAATCTGACTTTCTTCTATCTACAATCCACCACTGCCCCATAGGCCTCTAGCCAATCCATTCCCAAAATCACATCATATTCTATTAACTGCAAAGCATACAACCTTGTTGGCAACTGATTCCCTTGTACCATAATCAGAACTTCTTCTAAATAACAAGAAGTGAGCATGAAACCACCAGCGGGAACCTCTACAACCAACTCACATTGCCTCTCTTCTAAGGGATGTACCATTCTATCCATGAAATCCTAAGAAATAAACGAATGCGATGCACCTGGATTGATCAACACTCTAGCAGAAAATTCAAAGAGAGTTATTGTACCTTCAATTAGGTTGGATGCCTCTGCTTGAGCTCTGGTAACAGCCATAACTCGACCTCGACCTCCCTAGAAGGGTGGACCTCTTTCTCATTCTACTACTGGCTGTTGGAATGGCTGCTGCTGCTACTGCACTCCTCTGCTATAACTATAATCTCGTGGAAGTGGACAATTTTTGGCTAAATGTCCTAGTTGCCTACAATTATAGCATCTGAAACCTGCAAAAGCTACAAGCTGTCTTGCTGTGCTCTACTGCGACTCCTCTGGTGCTAGCCTAAAACCTCGGCCCAACTGGACACCCTACTAGAAACCCTACACCTCATCCTCTGAATATCTTCTTCAATTTATTAACTCAATTGGCAAACCCAGATGATGATGATGCTCTCGAGGGTGCCTTACCCTTTCTAATACCTATGGATTGCTACGGAAGCTGAAAACTACCTGATCCTCCTGACTGTCTCACCTGCACAGTCCTTTCAAGTATAGCTGCCCTCTACGCTGCTTCATCCACTGTTCTACACATAAGGGGAATCACCACATCCTGCAACTTCGATCGCAGTCCTCGAATAAAATATTCTACCATCATATCATTATCCGTGACTATGTAAGGGGCATATCTACTCAAAGCCATAAATCTCATCTGATATTCCAATACCGACAGATTCCCCTACTGGAATGTCCGGAACTGCTCCCTCTTTGCCTGCTGTAGTTGAATTGGAATGAAGGTATCATTAAATACCTCCAAAAACTCAGGCCAGGTGATGGTATATTCTATTCTTCCAGTAAATACCATCTGCATCTTGAGTCTCCACCACTCCTGTGCAAAACCACGCAACTGATAGATAGCTAAAATCACCCTGTTAGACTGCGAACACCTTATAGTAACAAAACCTCTCTCTATCTCATGCACCCAATGCTCTGCAGTATCAGCGTTTGGGCCTCCAGAATAAGTGGGTGGCTGCAACCGCAAGAACCTCTCCACTAGTGCCGTAGACTCGTCTGTGCTTGATGGTCGTGCTGGTACTACCGAAACTTCAGGTACAACTGGTGGTGGTGGGGGTGGTGCTACTGGTATTGCCTCCTCCACAAGCTGCAGTGCCACTGCCACTAGCTGTATCGGTGCCTGCTGATCCAGTCTGGTCTACATCTTCGTAATACTTTCCCATAACCTCTCAATCAATTATTGTGTAGTCTCCTCTGGCTCATCTCTACCACCTCCCCAATCCCTCCTATCTGCCATTTCTGATGCTGCACAAACATCATTCCAACCACACAACATGCAACAAATCAATACAAAAACTAGGGTCAACTACCAGCAGTGGACTAAAGTAGAGACCAACCTATGTAAATTTATGATTCCTTTATGTTCACACAGACCTTGCTCTGATACCAACTGTGATGGTCCTCATCTCTCGAACCCATTAACCCAATAATGAGCTTGACCCGACTCCGCCTCCCGCGAACGAGCCGGAGCCTCGCAAGGGATACCATTCACAAGTCCGTAGAAATATAAAGGAAACAGCTCAAATATATATAACATTGTCACATCTCACAAATATTTACATGAAATATACATAGCCATTTCTCAACTGTAGCCAAACACAGGTACAACAACCTGAGGCATACCCTGAGGTGAACAGAAAAAGAAGATTACACTGCTGGTGGTGCAGACCGAACTCCGCTACAGTGCGGCAACGAACTAGACGAAGGGCGAGAAGCCTCCTACTCTCCCTCACCTGAAAGGAGTAGGGGTGAGCCTCGCAAGTCACTGGCTCAGTAGGGAAACTCCCCCAAAAGCCGAACAAAATGAAACTCACAAAGTAACGGAAGCAGGAAGCTACACTAGCAGTTTATATAGCTATCTATGCAGGATAATAAAGCTGTAAATACTAATTACCACATGCTATTAATAGAAATCAACTTTTATAAATAAACGACAAACCTCGTCTAAGTGTACGTGCTAAAGTAGGAAAATGCCACACTCGGGCCACAAAGACTGGTTCGCAACACCAACAACAGACCTGGACAAACCACACAGGACTACCTCTCAGACTCGCAGCCACGGATGAAAGGTCCAGCTACTTCTCCACTAAAACAAGCCAAGAAACTATGGAGACCAACCAACACCACTCCTACGGACCACACAAGTGTAGGCCCATGCCTGGCACCTTTAGGGACTCTGGCCCGAGCTCCCTAAAGTGAGCCACTGAAAACAAGACTAGCTGGGGCCTAGTACATCTACTGGTGTCCGTAACCCCCAACCACGAGCGCGCTACAAGCGATAAACACAAGCACACATAAGTTGCTATCTCACTACCGTCTTTCCCTCAGCAGAACGTACAACTCTACACAAGAGTGAGGGTGTCCAGGATGACGACACAGACCTCGACGGTACTCAAGTACCGGGATAATCCCCGAGCACTAACGTGCCTGGCTCACATAAAACCTGGGGCTCCCAACTGGAGAGGTAACCACGGTAGGCGTTGTACTACTCGCCACGCACACACAAACCACATGAACACTACTCAATCCACGTGAACATCACGTTCCTCAAACTCCTCAAGTGTCGATGCACCGCTTACCATTGCCATGCACAATAAATAAGAATAATATGATAATTATATAGCTATGCACAAACCCATTGCCATCAGAAACCAGAACACGACGGGGTCCACTGTTGCCTTCAGACGCGACACCTTGATATGTGGCCTTCAGAAGAAGAACGTGACGAGTTGGGCTGTCACATTCTCAATGCGACAGTTAGGTCCGTCACCTTCACAGGCAGTGACCCAACCCGGGTGTCACACCTCGACATTTAGCAGCAAAATAAATATCGGGATCCGTGAACGATACAAACGTAAGTATCACAATTGAGTATCTCAGAGTAACAACTAATATAAGAACACACTTGAGACAATAATATTGTCCACAAAGATACTCTTTATTTCATTTCCATTCAACTAATTAAAAACCTTACATCAATCGAGCCAACTATAGGGCCCATTATTCAAATGTCATAATAAACATTATGAAAATGTATCATCATTACATATACTATCCCTGGAATGCAACTCCACGTGTGACGGGTACTCATCACTCTTGCGCTGCCCATCCACGAACTCCTCATCACTACCTGAAATGTTTAGAATGATAGGGTGAGAAAACTAGCCTAGTAGCATTTACATCTCAATTTGCGGGCACTAATATACATGATTAACATTTTAAATATGCCAGATATGAATATGAACATGATGACTATGCATGCATTTCTAATAGGTCGAATGGAAGAATAGAACAGATATCATAACGAAACAAATATTGATCTTCATATACAAAGGACAGGTAGCTCAAGAATGAAATCGTATCGCATAAACAAGAATTGGCCATATTCACACAGATATTACATATTCACGTGATCAGACGTATCGTATCATATCAAATGAAGGCACATTAACACAAATCTTGCACACATTCCAGTGCCATGCTACACACCACAAGTCCATCCGTGGTTAGTAAGTACGTTGGGGCACTCCTCCCTAGGACCAGATAGGTGTAGGATCGGATTGGTGGATGGATCAGATCTAGAAGGGGGGGTTGAATAGATCTAACACCAATTAATGCGAGAGCTTAGTCAATTAACAATTACTTCGAAGCAGAGATCAATTCAGATAAATAGTTTACTAATCTGAATTATGGGTGTGTGTAGATTATGTGTGATTAGTGTGTGTGAGCAAATTAATTGGCAGTGTGAACGAAATCCCTATGCATACATCTAGCGCAATACAAAGTCAAACCACAATTCAAATCACTGCATAGAGGATTTTTAGGTGGTTCGGAAATCACCTCCAGTGACTCCTACGTCCACCCCTCACACAGTGAGGCCACACTACTTAAAACCTTGAGTACAACACAAACTGGAGCACGACAACTCCAAACAACCTTGAGCACGACGGCTCAACACACAACCTTGACTTCAACGACTCACAAACTGAGCACGACGGCTCAAACAACAACCGGAGCACGACGACTCCAAATTGAGCACGACGACTCAAACCATACAGTGAGTGCAACGACTCACAAACCAGAGCTCGACGGCTCATAGTACAAAAGCTAGATCAAACACAAAAGAGATCAGATCCTCTAGCAATGATCTGATTCAAGACAATTTCATACACATAAATTTGTGAAGAACTTCATACACAAATCTCATAGACGAAATAAGAAAGAAGAAACTCTAAAGTGAGAAAAATGGATGTAGAATGAGTGTTCTTCGATGAAGAGGCCTCGCAGACACTTGAATTTAGGAGCCTTGATGGAAATCGATGGAGATTCTCCTCAATAGGTGATGCTCTCCTTTCATGGCATCTGAAATGCCAGAAGTCCTTCTTCTCCTACGCCTCTTCAGTTGGATCTTCTCCCTTCCGAAGCAAAGCAACCTTCTCTCTAGATATTCCCCTTGATTCCCATGTCCTTCCTCTTGAAAGGATGGCCTGCAACTTTTGGAGATGGAGCAAGATCTGGAAAGCCCCCTTTTGCCGCCAAAAAGCTTCTTCTGGAAGTGTATGGGCTCTCTTTCCTTTGGGGTACAAGGAGCATGGGTATTTATAGCCCCATATGTCCATAAAGTGCCTTAGGGTGCATAGGCATGAAAACCTAGGCAGATTCCCTTGATCCCCAAGCGGCCACGTGTCTATAGAAATTCACGTTTTTGAGTTTCAGCCGGAGTGTGTCGACACTACCATTGAGTGTGTCGACACACTGTCCCAATTACACAGAAGGATGTTCTGTGAGATGGCTCTAGTGTCGACACACTCACTGGCTGTGTCGACACACTGTCCCAGTCTGGAAAATGGATCTTCTGGACAATGGGTCTAGTGTCGACATTGTCTGGGACTGTGTCGACGTAGTGAACCCTATTTTCATGAATTTGCTTCAGGGATTGCTGCTCAGTGTCGACACCATCAGTGGGTGTGTCGACGCTACCATGATAAGAAACATATGTCCCTGAAAATTAAACACATAAATCATTAGTACAATGCATTTCATGAATGTATGTGATATAACGTGTTTGGAAACATTCCTTTTGAGCATTGCTATTACATATGTGTTGTATTTAACATGTTCCATTCATTAAGCATTAAAATCACAACATGTCATCATTAAAATCACAATATTTCATCATTAAAATCACAATATTGCATCATTAAAATCACAATATGTCATCATTAAAATCACAATATGTCATCATCACAATCAAAGTATGAGTGATGTTCATTGGTCTTCATTAAAATATAACTTTATGAAATTCAAAAACACACTCAACCCAACAATCTTCCCCTTTTTGAAGATGACAAAACATGTGCACAATCTCCCAATAACCTGACTTCCTTGACTGCAATAACTCCCCATGACCATATACACCCTTTGAACTTTCTCCCCATAAAGAACTTTCTCCCCCTAGAAACTTTTACTTTCTCCTCCTTTAAGGAACTTTCTCCTGCTTTTTGACAGCTTTAAAAAGTTAGACAAGAGAGAGAAACAAGGATTGTAGGAGATCAAGAAATGAAATGTAGGAAATTAATAGTCAGAAGTAATCAAAATAAGTGAGGCAAAGTGATATGGTGAAATGAGAGAAATGATTGTGTTTTTGGTATTGTGCCACAAAGTTTAATCATAATGACACACTCAACACAATGTATTGCAAGATATAATGATCTGAATGTGGTTAAAATAATGATGCAAATGTGAAATAAAGTGACCTATATGAGTGATCAAAAGTATTAATCAAGGATGTTAGGAGCTTTAATTTTAACACAATGTAGAATAATAGGTCTAAACTCAGTATACATGAGCTTTATTAAGGTCTTAAGCTTTTCCATCTTGTCTTTTGATTTTCTTGTGATTTTGGGTGGGAAAGAATACAAAAATAAATTAGTTAAATCTCACTTTTCAGTGCAAGAGATCACATTGATCAGATGCATGATCTCCTGATTACTCAGTGGTTTAACTTTCATTATCTTATACAGAGTTGAAAATTTGATTTCCACTTTTTTACGCGAAACAAATCACTTTTTAGGTGAAATGGCCCGGTTACTTAGTGGTTCAAGAATTTGCATTGCGCTATTTGTATCTTTCCAAGGTTTTGATCATTTTCTTTTGATGTTTTACAGGAATATGTTTGCTTTGACCAGAAATGTCAGGAATACGAATTTAGAAAAATTATTCTTAACATGTGGGAAAAATGAAGCTTAAACATGCACATGTTAAATAGTAAAGCCACTCATGTGCCTACAAGTGTTTTGCAAGTCATTTTAAAGACATTCAGTATTAAGATTGCTTAACCTTGAAATGATGCTGAATCTTTGAAATTAAACTAAATGCACAGTGAGTTTAGTTTCAATGTTTTAATTCTCTCATAAAAAAATAGCACAAGGACTAAAAAATTCTGATGACTTTGGGGTTCAAAATAGACAAGTAAGTTCTAGAGATATGACAATGACTCCCCCTTTCATGTATCTCCCCCTTACAAGGTGAACATGAAGATTATTGAAGAAATAGGAATGAAATCAAGTGAAAACAGAATGAACGTGAATGTTTTATTTGAAAGACAATGACTCCCCCTTAACAATTGCATACAAGGCTATTGATACTTGGCGGAGACATATAATCACGCATGGTGAAAGTGTCCAGACAAGCCTGACTTGTCTTTCTTCAAATCACCATTTGATATACCAAGAATGTCAATGCAATGTGAGAGTGAGGAATTTATTTGTGAGAACATTTGTCAACAAAATGAATGAGAGTTATTAATAAATCAGATATGAAAGAATATTTCTCCAGCATTTCACTCAAAGATTCTTTTGACTTACTCCCCTATAAGATATGCATGATACGAAATGATCATTTAAGCAATCCTGATATGTTCATTCCAATCAGTTTGCACAGAAAGAGTATGAACATGATCAAGCATGCATTGACATGCAATTTATTGAAGGAGAAAAGTTTTTCAAAAACTCAAAATTGTTTCAAAGACTTAAAATAATGTTTTTGAGATTTTCATTTTTCTTGATAACCTTTATGCAGAAAAAGACTATTGATACTTGGCGGAGAATTTTTTTCTCACGCATGATGATAGTTTTCAAACAAACCTAACTTGTCCTTTCACATTTCACCATTTGATATATCACATAGTCACTGCAAAAAGGTCAATTATTCTTTATTGTTAGCATGAAATTCATTGCATTTTCAAGAACATTTTTGCACTTTTTCAAATTTACTCCTCCTAAATATGTGCATGGAATGAAAAAGCTAGCAAGCAATTCACACATGATTATGCACACAATTAGCTTTAAGCATAACATGACTTCTGGTACTTGGCAGAGTATTTTACTCACGCATAATGATAGCTTCCAAACAAGCATAACTTATTTTTCCACATGTCATCATTTGATATACCAAAAAGTCTAAGCTGTTGATATGCACACAGAATCATGGGCACAGTTAAGCAAGCATGATAACACAAACATGACTCCAAATGTTAAAACAAAAAGTTATTGTTGGGAGTAGCATCAAAACACATTTTTCATTGTTCAGATAAAAAATCAAACATCATTTCAAATTTGAAATGATAAAGAAGTTTTACCTGAATGGACTTCAATTGCTTTTCAAAGATTTTACCTGTGTTCTCCAATCATTTCTTGCCTTGCACAGCCAATATCTTGAATCCATTTACAATGTATGGCTGCAAGACTCCTTAGCTTGCTGATCAAGCTGGTTTTGGGACCCACACTTGCTTGGATCCTGCAATGAAATCAATGTTAGAGTGCAATAAAGATTTTTGAATCCAAAATAATTTTATTTTTGGTATACATGCATTTCTTTCATTGAAAGAATTATGAGCAGAATTAGTTCCATATTTTCTTTTTGCCTTGCTCAATGCATATACGTTTTCTTGATGTTTTCTAATTTTTGGATTTTTAATATAAGAAGAAACATAATGATTTTGTGCAACATTTCTATACCTATACACATGGAATTTCTGAACATTTTCAGTATGAACATGATATTTATTCCTATGTGTATGAGCATATACATTAGACTGGAATTTCTGAGCATGCACAACAAAATCATTTTTGTACCAACAGTCCCTAGAAATATGACCAATTTTATAGCAATGAAAGCATTGGACTGATTTGGCATGTTTATTGAAATTTTGATTTCTAATCCAGCAATATTTGACAAGATGACCAGGTTTATTACAGTTAAAGCAAATGAGAGCATTTCTTACCTGGTACTTACCTTGGCATGTATGTATTTGCTGGAATCTCCTTTTCATATGAGGAGACTTACTATGAAGAGAAGGAGGTACCTTTTGGTGGCTCTTGGCATGATGTGAACTTGGAACTTGTCTTGGAGCTTTTTGGACTGATGGAGGAAGTAGATGAATCTTCTTGACAATAGCATTCTTCTTTTCTCTATCTGTTTCTGAATAAGAACTTTCACTAGTTTTTCATTATAATTAGCAGAGTTCTTGTTCACAATAGCTTTAACAAATGTTAATTTTGTTTTCTTTTCATTTTTCTTATCTCTCACAGAAGCAAGACTTGTGTATTTAGTATTTTTCAATTCATGTTGAAGCTTATGTTTGTCAGCTTTTAATGCAGCAACTTCTTTTTCTGAAATTTAAAGTTTTTTTAGCATGTCATCCAAACCATTTTTCATCATGTTCTTTTCATTTTCAAATTGAGCAATTTATTTTTCCATATCAGCAATTTTATTACTGAAATTGCTACAATCATTATCTAATGGTTTGTCATGTAACAAGCATTCAATCTTTCTCTTTAAGTGACAATTTTCTTCAACAAGTTGTTTGCATCTTTCATTTATTTGATGATCATAAGCCATGTTAGAAATCTATTTGATTAATTAATCATTATCAAATTTGAAATTTTCATTGAGATCAATCAATTTTCCATTTTCCTCTTTCAAATTAAGATTTTCATATTCCAACTGATCATGATTTTCTTTCAACTTGGACAACTTGTTTTTACAAATTTTGATTTTATCTTTCAAACGTTCTTTTTCAGAATTCAGTTTCTGAACATCAATTTTCAAATTCTCATTTTCTTCTGAAAGATCTTTATCATTGTTCTGGAGCAATTCAAGTGTATTTTTCAAGTTTTCACTTTCTTTATGGCAATGTTTTACAGCCTTTTTCAAATCTTTATTTTTAGTGTTCAGCTTTGCATTATGATTTTACATCTTTTCACAGAATTCAATCAATTCAACATAAGGCATACCTTCATCTGCATCAGAGTCAGAATTAGAATTCATAAATGGATCTGAAATTGATTTACCTGACCTTGTAGACCCATTTGAACTCTTGTGTTCTGAAGAGGATGAAGAATGCTCTGAGCTCTTAGAATGTGCAGTGAGAGCCACAACCTTCTGAATTGTTGATTTTCTGGATTCATTGAGGCTCTTCTTTGCCATTGAGCAGTTGGGAATTCTTTTTGCTCCTTTTCTTTGTGCTTCCTTTGAAAAACTTGATAAAAGTGAGACTGGTGATTTCTTTGAAATTATAACAGGAAATTCAAACAAATTAAACAGATTTGCCATTATACCAAAACTCAAAAAACTATTAGATCTAATCACAGTGAATCAATGTAACAAGGAATTAGATCTAACAATTAGAGTGGCTAACCTTCTATGATACCAATTGTAGGAATCAAAACGATCAAGAACACAGAGATAGATCTCCCAAAAACACAACCGATGAACAGAAAACCTGCTCTGATACCAATTGTAGGATCGGATAGGTGGATGGATCAGATCTAGAAGGGGGGTGTTGAATAGATCTAACACCAATTAATGCAGAAGCTTAATCAATTCAAAATTTCTTCGAATCAGAGATCAATTCAGATAAACAGTTTACTGATCTGAAGTATGGGTGTGTGTAGATTATGTGTGATTAGTGTGTGTGAGTAAATTAATTGGAAGTGTGAACGAAATTCTTATGCATGCATCTAGCACAATACAAAATCAAACCACAATTCAAACCACAGTATAGAGGATTTTTAGGTGGTTCGGAAATCACCTCCAGTGCCTCCTACGTCCACCCCTCACACAGTGAGGCCACACTACTAAAAACCTTGAGTACAACACACACTGGAGCACGACGACTCCAAACAACCTTGAGCACGACGGCTCAACACACAACCTTAAGTTTAACGACTCACAAACTGAGCACGACGGATCAAACAACAACCGGAGCACGACGACTCCAAATTGAGCACGACGGATCAAACCACACAGTGAGTGCAACGATTCACAAACTAGAGCTCGACGTCTCACGGTACAAAAGCTAGATCAAACACAAAAAAGATCAAATCCTCTAGCAATGATCTGATTCAAGATAATTTCATACATATAAATTTATGCAGAACTTCATGCACAAATCTCATAGACAAAATAAGAAAGAACAAACTCTAAAGCGAGTGAAATGGATGTAGAATGAGTGTTCTTCGATGAAGAGGCCTTGCAGACACTTGAGTTGAGGAGCCTTGCTGGAAATCGATGGAGATTCTCCTCAATAGGCGATGCTCTCCTTTCATGGCATCTGAAATGCCAAAAGTCCTTCTCCTGTGCCTCTTCAGTTAGATCTGCTCCCTTCCCTAGCAAAGCAACCTTCTCTCCAAAGACTCCCCTGGATTCCCACGTCCTTCCTCTCGAAAGGATGGCCTGCAACTTCTGGAGATGGAGCAAGATCTGGAAAGCACCCTTTTGCGCCAAAAAGCTTCTTGTGGAAGTGTATGGGCTCTCTTTCCTTTGGGGTACAAGGAGCATGGGTATTTATAGCCTCATATGTCCATAAAGTGCCTTGGGGTGCATGGGCACGAAAACCTAGACAGATTCCCTTGATCCCCAAGTGGCCACGTGTCTAGAGAAATTCACATTTTTGAGTTTCAGCTGGAGTGTGTCGACTCTACAATTGAGTGTGTCGACACACTGTCCCAATTGCACAAAAGGATGTTCTGGGAGATGGCTCTAGTATCGACACACTCACTGGCTGTGTCGACATACTATCCCAGTCTGGCAAATGGGCCTTCTGGAGACTGGGTCTAGTGTCGACACTGCATGGGACTGTGTTGACACAGTGAACCCTATCTTCATGAATTTGCTTTAGGGATTGATGCTCAGTGTCGACACCATCAGTGGATGTGTCAACTCTACCATGATAAGAAATATATGTCCCTGAAAATTAAACACAAAAATCATTAGTACAATGTATTATCATGAATGTATGTGATATAACGTGTTTGGAAACATGTCTTTTGAGCATTGTTATTACATATGTGACGTATTTAACATGTTCCATTCATTAAGCATTAAAATCACAACATGTCATCATTAAAATCACAATATGTCATCATTAAAATCACAATATGTCATCATCGAAATCAAAGCATGAGTGATGTTCATCGGTCTTCATTAAAATATAACTTTAGGAAATTCCAAAACACACTCAACTCAACATTCTCCCCATTTTTGATGATGACAAAACATATGCACGATCTCTCAATAACCTGACTTCCTTGACTGCAATAACTCCCCTTGACCATATACACCCTTTGAACTTTCTCCCCATAAAGAACTTTCTCCCCCTAGAAACTTTTACTTTCTCCTCCTTGAAGGAACTTTCTCCCCCTTTTTGACAGCATCAAAAAGTTAGACAAGATAGAGAAACAAGGATTGTAGGAGATCAAGAAATGAAATGTAGGAAATGAATGGTCAGAAGTAATCAAAATAAGTGAGGCAAAGTGATCTTGTCAAATGAGAGAAATGATTGTGTTTTTGGTATTGTGCCACAATGTTTAATCATAAAGACACACTCAACACAATGTATTGCAAGATATAATGATCTGAATGTGGTTAAAATAATGATGCAAATGTGAAATAAAGTGACCTATATGAGTGATAAGAAGTATTTAACAAGGATGTTAGGAGCTTTAATTTTAACACAACGTAGAATAATAGGTCTAAACTCAGTATACATGAGCTTTATTAAGGTCTTAAGCTTTTCTATCTTGTCTTTTGATTTTCTTGTAATTTTGGCTGGGAAAGAATACAAAAATAAATTAGTTAAATCTCACTTTTCAGTGCAAGAGATCACATTGATTAGATGCAAGATCTCTTGATTACTCAGTGGTTTAACTTTCATTACCTTATACAGAGTTGAAAATTTGATTCCCACTTTTTTACGCGAAACAAATCACCTTTTAGGTGAAATGGCCCGGTTACTTAGTGGTTCAAGAATTTGCATTACTCTGTTTGTATCTTTCCAAGGTTTTGATCATTTTCTTTTGATGTTTTACATGAATATGTTTGCTTTGACCAGAAAAGTCAGAAATACGAATTTAGAAAAATTATTCTTAACATGTGAGAAAAATGAAGCTTAAACATGCACATGTTAAATAGTAAAGCCACTCATGTGCCTACAAGTGTTTTGCAAGTCATTTTAAAGACATTCAGTATTAAGATTGCTTAACCTTGAAATGATACTGAATCTTTGAAATTAAACTAAATGCACAATGAGTTTAGTTTCAATGTTTTAATTCTCTCATAAGAAAATAGCACAAAGACTCAAAAATTCTGATGACTTTGGGGTTCAAAATAGACAAGTAAGTTCAAGAAATATGACAATGACTCCCCCTTTCATGTATCTCCCCCTTACAAGGTGAACATGAAGATTATTTAAGAAATAGGAATGGAATCAAGTGAAAACAGAATGAACATGAATGTTTTATTTGAAAGGCAAGGACTCCCCCTCAACAATTGCATACAAGGATCTTGATACTTGGCGGAGACATATACTCATGCATAGTGAAAGTGTCCAGACAATCCTGACTTGTCTTTCTTCAAATCTCCATTTGATATACCAAGAATGTCAATGCAATGTGAGAGTGAAGAATTTATTTGCAAGAACATTTGTCAACAAACTGAATGGGAGTTGTTAATAAATCAGATATGAAAGAATATTTCTCCAGCATTTCACTCAAAGATTCTTTTGACTTACTCCCCCATAGGATATGCATGATATGAAATGATCATTTAAGCAATCCAGATATGTTCATTCTAAGCAGTTTGCACAGAAAGAGTATCAACATGATCAAACATGCATTAACATGCAATTTATTGAAGGAGAAAAGTTTTTCAAAAACTCAAAATTTTTTCAAAGACTTAAAATAAAGTTTTTGAGATTTTCATTTTTCTTGATGACCTTTATGCAGAAAAAGACTATTGATACTTGGCGGAGAATTTTTTTCTCACGCATGATGATAGTTTTCAAACAAGCCTAACTTGTCCTTTCACATTTCACCATTTGATATATCACATAGTCACTGCAAAAAGGTCAATTATTCTTTATTGTTAGCATGAAATTCATTGCATTTTCAAGAACATTTTTGCACTTTTTCAAATTTACTCCCCCTTAATATGTGCATGGAATCAAAAAGCTAGCAAACAATTCACACATGATTATGCACACAATTAGCTTTAAGCATAACATGACTTCTGGTACTGGCAGAGTATTTTACTCATGCATAATGATAGCTTCCAAACAAGCATAACTTGTTTTCCCACATGTCATCATTTGATATACCAAAAAGTCAAAGTTGTTGATATGCACACAGAATTATGGGCACAGTTAAGCAAGCATGATAACACAAACATGATTCCAAATGTTAAAGCACAAAGTTATTGTTGGGAGTGGCATCAGAACACATTTTTCATTGTTCAGATAAAAAATCAAACATCATTTCAATTCAGGAAATTCAAATTTGAAATGATAAAGAAGTTTTACCTGAATGGACTTCAATTACTTTTCAAAGATTTTACCTGTGTTCTCCAATCATTTCTTGCCTTGCACAACCAATATCTTGAATCCATTTATATACAATGTATGGCTGCAAGACTCCTCAGCTTGCTGATCAAGCTGGTTTTAGGACCCACACTTGCTTGGGTCCTGCAATGAAATTAATGTTAGAGTGCAATAAAGATTTTTGACTTCAAAATGATTTTATTTTTGGTATACATGCATTTCTTTCATTGATAGAATTATGAGCAGAATTAGTTCCAGATTCTCTTTTTGCCTTGCTCAATGCATCTATGTTTTCATGAAGTTTTCTAATTTTTGGACTTTTAATATAAGTAGAAACATAATGATATTGTGCAACATTTCTATGCCTATACAGATGGAATTTCTGAACATTTTCAATATGAACATGATATTTATTCCTATGTGTATGAGCATATGCATTAGACTGGAATTTCTGAGCATGCACAACAAAATCATTTCTGTACCAACAGTCCCTGGAAATATGACCAATTTTATAACAATGAAAGCATTGGACTGATTTGACATGTTTATTGAAATTTTGATTTCTAATACAGCAATGTTTGGCAAAATGACCAGGTTTATTACAGTTAAAGCAAATGAGAGCATTTCTTCCCTAGTTCTTACCTTGGCATGTATGCATTTGCTGGTATGTCCTTTTCATGTGAGGAGGCTTACCATGAAGAGAAGGAGGTACCTTTTGGTGCCTCCTAGCATGATGTGAACTTGGAACTTGTCTTGGAGCTTTTTGGACTGATGGAGGAAGTAGATGAATCTTCTTGATAATAGCATTCTTCTTTTTCTCTGTCTATTTTTGAACAAGAACTTTCACTAGTTTTTCATTAGAACTAGTAGAGTTCTTGTTCGCAGCAGCTTTAACAAATGTTAATTTTGCTTTATTTTCATTTTTCTTATCTCTCACAGAAGCAAGACTTGCGTATTTAGTATTTTTCAATTCATGTTGAAGCTTCTGTTTTTCTGCTTTTAATGCAACAACTTCTTTTTCTGAAATTTGAAGCATGTTTAGCATGTCATCCAAACCATTTTTCATCTTGATCTTTTCATTTTCAAATTGAGCAATTTGTTTTTCCATATCAGCAATTTTATTACTGAAATTGCTACAATCATTATCTAATGGTTTGTCATGTAACAAGCATTCAATCTTTCTCTTTAAGTGACAATTTTCTTCATCAAGTTGTTTGCATCTTTCATTTATTTGATGATCATGAGCTATGTTAGAAATCTGTTTGTTTAATTGATCATTATCAAGTTTGAAATTTTTATTGAGATCAATCAATTTTCCATTTTCCTCTTTCAAATCAAGATTTTCATATTCCAACTGATCATGATTTTCTTTCAACTTGGACAACTTGTTTTCACAAATTTTGATTTTATCATTCAAACTTTCTTTTTCAGAATTCAGTTTCTGAACTTCAATTTTAAAATTCTCATTTTCTTCTGAAAGATCTTTATCATTGTTCTGGAGTAATTCAAGTGTATTTTTCATGTTTTCACTTTCATTATGGCAATGTTTTAAAGTCTTTTTCAAATCTTTACTCTTAGTGTTCAGGTTTGCATTAAGATTTTGCATCTTTTCACAGAATTCAATCAATTCAACATAAGACATACCTTCATCTGCATCAGAGTCAGAATTAGAATTCATAAATGGATCTGAAATTGATTTACCTGACCTTGTAGACCCATTTGAACTCTTGTGTTCTGAAGAGGATGAAGAATGCTCTGAGCTCTTTGAATGTGCAGTGAGAGCCACAACCTTCTGAATTGTTGATTTTCTGGATTCATTGAGGCTCTTCTTTGCCATTGAGCAGTTGGGAATTCTTTTTGCTCCTTTTCTTTGTGCTTCCTTTGAAAAACCTGATGAAAGTGAGACTGGTGATTTCTTTATAATTATAACAGGAAATTCATGCAAATTAAAGAGATTTGCCATTATACCAAAACTCAAAAAACTATTAGATCTAATCATAGTGAATCAGTGTAACAAGGAATTAGATCTAACAATTGGAGTGGCTAACCTTCTCTGGTACCAATTGTAGGAATCATAACGATTAAGCACATAGAGATAGATCTCCCAAAAACACAACCGATGAACAGAAAACCTGCTCTGATACCAATTGTAGGATCGGATAGGTGGATGGATCAGATCTAGAATGGGGGGTTGAATAGATCTAACACCAATTAATGCGGAAGCTTAATCAATTCAAAATTACTTCGAATCAGAGATCAATTCAGATAAACAGTTTACTGATCTGAAGTATGGGTGTGTGTAGATTATGTGTGATTAGTGTGTGTGAGTAAATTAATTGGAAGTGTGAACAAAATTCCTATGCATGCATCTAGAGCAATACAATGTCAAACCACAATTCAAACCACTGCACAGAGGATTTTTAGGTGGTTCGGAAATCACCTCCAGTGACTCCTACGTCCACCCCTCACACAGTGAGGCCACACTAATCAAAACTTTGAGTAAAACACATACTGGAGCATGACGACTCCAAACAACCTTGAGCACGACGGCTCAACACACAACCTTGAGTTCAATGACTCCCAAACTGAGAACGACGGCTCAAACAACAATCGGAGCACGACGACTCCAAATTCAGCACGACGGCTCAAACCACACAGTGAGTGCGACGACTCACAAACCAGAGCTCGACGGCTCACAGTACAAAATCTAGATCAAACATAAAAGAGATCAGATCCTCTAGCAATGATCTGATTCAAGACAATTTCATACACAGAAATTTGTGCAGAACTTCATGCACAAATCTCATAGACGAAATAAGAAAGAACAAACTCAAAAGTGAGAGAAATGGATGTAGAATGAGTGTTCTTCAATGAAGAGGCCTTGTAGACACTTGAATTGAGGAGCCTTGCTGAAAATCGATGGAGATTCTCCTCAATAGGCGATGCTCTGCTTTGATGGCATCTAAAATGCCAAAAGTCCTTCTTCTCCTGCACCTGTTCAGTTGGATCTGCTCCCTTCCCTAGAAAAGCAACCTTCTCTCCAGAGATTCCCCTTGATTCCCATGTCCTTCCTCTTGAAAGGATGGCCTACAACTTCTGGAGATGGAGCAAGATCTGGAAAGCCCCCTTTTGCCGCCAAAAAGCTTCTTCTGGAAGTGTATGGTCTCTCCTTCCTTTGGGGTACAAGGAGCATGGGTATTTATAGCCCCATATGTCCATAAAGTGCCTTGGGGTGCATGGGCACGAAAACCTAGTCAGATTCCCTTGATCCCCAAGCAGCCACGTGTCTAAAAAAATTCACATTTTTTAGTTTCAGCCGGAGTGTGTCGACACTACCATTGAGTGTGTCGAACACTGTCCCAATTGCACAAATGGATGTTCTGGGAGATGGCTCTAGTGTCGACACACTCACTGGCTGTGTCGACACATAGTCCCAGTCCAGCAAATGGGTCTTCTGGAGACTGGGTCTAGTGTCGACACTGCCTGGGACTGTGTCGACACAGTAAACCCTGTCTTCATGAATTTGCTTCAGGGATTGATGCCTAGTGTCGACACCATCAGTGGGTGTGTCGACACTACCATGACAAGAAATATATGTCCCTGAAAATTAAACACATAAATCATTAGTACAATGTATTATCATGAATGTATGTGATATAACATGTTTGGAAACATGCGTTTTGAGCATTGTTATTACATATGTGACGTATTTAACATGTTCCATTCATTAAGCATTAAAATCACAACATGTCATCATTAAAATCACAATATGTCATCATTAAAATCACAATATGTCATAATTAAAATCACAATATGTCATCATTAAAATCACAATATGTCATCATCAAAATCAAAGTATGAGTGATGTTCATTGGTCTTCATTAAAATACAACTTTAGGAAATTCCAAAACACACTCAACCCCACAACAGGGCCCCTATTGCACAGGCATTAGTCAAATGGACTGAAGTCTCACGTTGTGCAAATCAATCATATACATATTATGGCCACAGAATTCAAATAACAAGCTCGTTGTAATAAGGACATGATCATTCATAGAGTGAAGGTAAGACAATAGCTCAAGAGATCAATTGGACAGCATAATGATGTATCTTATGTTTCATAATTCATTAATGTATTGACAAGAGGATGACTAATGACATATCGTACACAGTACAAGTGCTCTCTATCACCAGGGTACTTCATGGTACAACCAGCTCGGTCTCTATAAGGGAATCCATAGAGTACGGAGACCTACAGAGGTCTTAGGGAAAAAATCGCTAGTCTTCCAATATGGAATGACCGGGAGAGAGCTCCCAATTCCCCAAGAGGGGTGTGCCTAATCGTGCAAACGTGTAAGTGGCGTGTCACGAAACTTTCCTAATCATGTATGCAATGGATGAACAAATTATAGAGACATCGGAAAGCATATAAATAAGGAAAGTCCATACGCAATAAAAAGTTACGTAATAGAAAGCTCCTAACTACAGAAGTCCACTCTAACATGTAATCTCCACAAATTCATATCATAATGTTATCATGACAATTTCATATCAAGCTAGATCACAAGATGATAATCAAATGAACATAATATCATACACATTAGAATCATATTCATGCCATTATAGCTTTCAGATGGGTTGATTACTTTTAGGCCAATGCACACTATGGAACACTATGTAACATGCTTACAGACTAAGAGACTAAACATGTTGACTGACAAGCCGGAAAGAATAGTCTCGGGTCGGCCTTTAATTCGTGTCGAAACCAGTCGACGCACTTAAAGGAGTCGTTCACAGACAAAGCACAGTTCGGTAACAAGCGTGCAAATCGCAACGTACATACCCGTCGCATTCAAATCGCCCTTTCAAAGGGTATAGCGACGGTCAACACCGACGCATTAATACTACTCTCTGAATCATGACAGGTCGACCCGTCACGTTCACAAGGTATTTTTAAAATTGAAATATAAAAATATAGAAAATTATTTGGGCGGGAAAACGAGTCAAATCGCGACGTCGTATGCCGTCGCGTTCATGACTGGCGCTGAAAATCATGCAGTGCATAATTTCATGCATGCGATTGACCGGTCACACCTCAAAACATGGCATAATACATGGTCATATTTTACTGAAACGTGACGTACCAGTATGTCGTGTTCATGCAACATGAATCGCAACATCTGGAGTCGTCGCGGTTCTGGATCTTGCCCGAAACCCAGAAAAAATGGGGCACCCTTCGTGATTGACCTATAACATGCAATATAGTGACCTTTAGACAAAACTCTTAACACAAAAAACGGCGAGGACAACTAGTAGAAGAAGATTCATGTTTTGGGTTTGACCCAAATCTATCTCAATTTACGTGAAATGCATAAAGAACACAAAAAGCCCTAGACCTGTGCGACTTAGGGAAAACACTTAGTACGATGAACATGGTTGGTGAAAATTATACAAAATGGATTTAAAACAAAGTAGACAGAATGCTCTTTCAAATGGTATAGGTTTTGTTTATTTTCGGCTCGAGATCACCTACCTTTGTGAAGATCTAAGACAAGTAGTTGCATAGAATGCAACAGAGGATGGATGGGGAAAAAACTCTAGTTCCCAGCCGCTCTCCTCCTCCTATGGTGCCCTAGCTCGATCTCCCATGACCCCAACATGATGATAAACCTTCCCTAAGAGTTTCTTCATGATTATATATACATCTAGGGTTTATTCAAGTCATAATTGGTTTAGGAGTTGGGGGTTGCGGTTTATGCATGGGTAGCTTCCATATTTTGGAATTCTCCTCCCAAAGGTTGTAGGAACACTAATAGGAAGGTTCCTAGCATGGCTAGGTCCGAATTGGATTGCCATCCATGGCTAATCCCCCATGTTTTAACCCTAATTTCTGCATAATTACAAGTACAAATTTCTGGGTGTTTTCTTGCTCCATTTTATTCTTAGGCCAAAAGTGATCCATTGGCCCAATTTTTATAATGGTTCATCAATACATGATGTTGGAAGTCTCTCCAACATGTTTATTTAATTTATGATTGTGTTATATTTCCGCGTTAGCGGTTTTTCGACTTTAGTTTCTTAGTTTGGGTAATTAGTCACATTGTGACGTACACTTGACTAATCAGATTTTTTGTTGCATAAATTTCTTTTTGGAACACTTAGGAATAATGTGTGGGGTTGATTTATAATTTTTACGGAATTTTCCGATGAGTTCTCTCACGTACGATAGTGGTACGTAAGTCCTACCATTTCGATAATACGAAAATTTTTTATTTTAATTTATTTCTATTTTTTCAATTACTGGATTTCCGGGGTGTTACACCCTCCCCCACTTAAGAAAATTTGGTCCCCAAATGTAGACATAGTGATATAGCATCATACCTGAGAATAGTTCTGGGTGATTTTTCTTCATTCTTTCCTCTGTTTCCCAAGTGGCATTTGTAACTCTGTCTCGACTCCATTGGACCTTCACCATAGGTATGGTACGATTCCTGAGTCTTTGAAACTTCTGATCCAGTAGCTTGATCGGCTTCTCTTAATAGGTCAGGTCCTCCCGAATCTCTAAGTCCTCGTGGTTTATCACGTGGTCGGCATTGAATAAATACTTCCTCAGCATGGATATGTGGAATACATTGTGCACGTTTGCCAGTTGTGGATGTAGTGCAAGTCTATACGCTACCTGACCTTTTCTAGGATTTCAAAAGGTTCGATAAATCTGGGACTCAACTTTCCCTTGATCCCAAATCTTTGAATTCCCCTTGATGGTAAGACCTTTAAGAAAACATGGTCGCCAACGTGAAACTTTAGCTCTCTCCTTCTTTTGTCTGCATAACTCTTCTATCTTGATTGTGTTATCTTCAGACGTTCCCTGACAATCTGCACCTTCTTGACAGTCGCTTCAATTAAGTCGGGTCCAACCCATTGGTTCTTCCCAACCTCCTCCCAACAAAGGGGTGATCTGCAACTCCTGCCGTATAAGGCTTCAAACGGTGCCATTTTAATTTTTGCTTGGTAGCTGTTGTTGTATGCAAACTCCATTAGGTACAACTAGCCATCCCATTGTCCTCTAAAATCTAGCACTAGAGCTCGAAGCATGTCCTCCATAATTTGATTATTTCTTTTGGTTTGTCCATCACTCTAAGGATGAAAGGCAGTGCTAAAATTTAGTTTGGTACCCATTGCTGCTTGTAAACCTTTCAAGAAGTGTGAAGTAAATCTAGGGTCCCGATCAGATATTATAGTAGATGGAACCCCATGTAGTCTAGCTACTTCCTTAACATAAAGTGTAGCTAACACATCTACTAACCAGGTACTTTTAATCGGCAAGAAATGAGCCGACTTAGTCAATAGATCAACCATCACCCATATCGCATCCATACTACCTCTAGTCTTGGGTAACCCCATGATAAAGTCCATATCGATGCTATTGCACTTCCATTCTGGAATTTCTAGTGGTAGCAATCCACCGGCTGTTCGGTAATGCTCAGCCTTGACTTTCATGCATGTTAAACAATGTGACACATGGTCTGCCACATCCCTCTTCATGTTCGGCCACCAATACGACCTTTTTAAGTCTTGGTACATCTTTGTTGATCCAGGATGAATTTTGTACCTTGACTGATGTGCTTCATTTAACAATCTCTTCTTGAGTTCCCCATGATTCGGGACACATGTTCTGCCTCAGAATAGTAACCTCCTCTCAGATGCCACAGAAAAATCTGGTCTTTTTTCTAGCATTTCTCTAATCTCAGCTAAAAATGGATCCTCTCCTTATTTCTCCTTGATTTTGGCTAGTAGCTAAGACTATATTTGGATATTGGAAATCATCACTTGTTTTTCCTTCATTCCCATGTCTAAATTCAAACTTGTAAATTGCTCCAGTAACTTCCATTCGTGGAGCATCATACTAGCTAGCATAATCCCAAGTTGTAAACTTAGAGCGTCTGCCACTACAATGGCTTCTCCTAGGTGATATTGAATGGAAAAGTCAAAGTCTTTGAGATATTCCAACCACCTCCTTTGCCTCATTTTGAGTTCCTTCTGTGAGAATAGGTATTTTGGACTCTTGTGGTCAGAAAAGATTTTGAATTGCTCACCATAAATGTAATGCCTCCAAATTTTCAAGGCGAACACTGTTGCCCAGTTGACGAGCCCAGAGGGGGGGGGGGGTGAATGGGTCTTTAAATCTAATCTAAAAGATACCTGTAAGTAAAAACATTCACACAAACGTTCTTTGATGGAGGTTAGTAACTGTTAGTTCAAATAACAATCACACAAGGAAAGCAAACACACGACACAAAGAATTATCCTGGTTCGGACCTCCTCTCCCTAGGAGACCTACGTCCAGTCCCTGAGCAACAACTCAAGATTTCACTAGATAGGGTACAGTCCCCCTAAGGACACTACAACACCCAGCTCAGCTGGTCATCCTTCACACCCGAAGGGAAACACCACCCTGGATACCCCACCAGGTCTTCCTTCACAACCGAAGGGAACAACACCCTGCATACCAACAGGTCTTCCTTCACAACCGAAGGGAAACAACAACCTAGATACCACCAGGTCTTCCTTCACAACCGAAGGGAAACAACACAAGAGAAACAAATGTTTTCAAGCCCCTAGATCAAGCTTTTGACAAGCCAAGATCTGAAGCAAAAAGCACTGAGAGCAAAGAATCTAAGCTTAGCACGCTCTCAGAACTACACAAGCTCTCTCAAGATTTTCACTACAGAGTGGAGAGCAAAGAGCGAAAAACAAAGTGGAATGAAGTTCTTGGCTCTAGAAATCTTTCAGAAGATTTGAAAGCTTGATCGAAGTTTTTTTGTCGTTGTGTCTATTGGTGTATGCTATCTTCTGAACTTCTGACTTGTATTTATATCTCCAGTTTGAAATTCGCCAGTTGAAGTAACCGTTATCTCTTAGATTGGTAGTCGTTAGACTGCTTGACAATTGGAAGCTTTAACAATCGTTTATCCGTTTGAGCACGCAAAGAGATAATGTCTTCTGCCGTCTGTATGGTCCAACGTTGTATGACAGAATGTCTTTAGGACCCTGCATAAATTAAATGCTAGAATAGTAGACAACTAGGCTATCTTTAGTTGTCAGTAAACAATGATAAGAATATTCACCAAAATAGCAATGCCAAATAGTTTCTTCTAAAAGATATTGACAGGATATGCACGATAATGGATAATATTGTCTGTTTGCATGCAGAGGTACGTTTAGATCTCATAAATGCAGGAGTGTCAGAGAGATATATATGTGGACTTAGACTAGTCAATGCTTCAAGAGATAATATAAATGTCAAGTCGATGTAAGATATGAAATCGATGGCTATGTGACTTATGAAATCGTTATGATTAAGTCATTCTAACCAAGTCATTATGAGCCACAGTAAATCGTTGCATTCACAGAAGAAATCGTTATAAGCACTTAACAAATCGTTACCGAATGCAAGTAGTTGTGTTCTATAAAGAAATCGTTATGGAAAGCAAGTCATTGTGTTCACTGAAGAAATCGTTGTGAAACACTTAACAAATCATTATGGAAAGCAAGCCGTTGTGTTGACTTGAGAAATCGTTGTGAAACACTTAACAAATCGTTATGGAAAGCAAGTAATTTTGTTCACTGAAGAAATCATTGTGAAAAACTTAACAAATCGTTATGGAAAGCAAGTCATTGTGTTCACTGAAGAAATCATTATGATTACTTAAGAAATCGTTGCGGCGAGCAAGTCGTTGCGAGTTCTAAAGAAATCGTTACGGCGAGCAAGTCGTTGCGAGTTCTAAAGAAATCGTTACGATGACTTATAGAATCGTTACGGCGAGTAAGTCATTGCGAGTTCTAAAGAAATCGTTACGAAGACTTATAGAATCGTTACGGCGAGCAAGTCGTTGCGAGTTCTAAAGAAATCATTACGATCACTTATAGAATCATTACGGCGAGCAAGTCGTTGCGAATTCTAAAGAAATCATTATGATGAGTTATAGAATCGTTACGGCGAGCAAGTCGTTGCGAGTTCTAAAGAAATCGTTACGATGACTTATAGAATCGTTACGGCGAGCAAGTCGTTGCGGGTTCAAAAGAAATCGTTATGATTACTTATAGAATCGTTATAGAATCGACTTGTTTGAAACAACATGACATTCCAGTCTTACAAGGAAATCGTTAAAAACACTTATGAAATCGTTATGACTTTTAACAGAAGTCGATGTGGACTTAGGGAAATATCATTTTGAAAAGATTAAAGCTTCAGTAAGACAATACTTACCAACATTGACTTGATTGACCTTGGTAATTTTCCTGTACTTAAGACTTATGAAATATGTTAGAGATTATTGATGAAGTTTTGTCAATCACTAAAATACGTATGTAATTAATTAAAATTACATGGGGACAGACTGATCATCAATCTCCCCCTTTTTGGTGATGACAAAACTGAACAATAAGCATGAATGAAAATTCTCTCTATTTAACAATAATAAAAAATACATAAAGAGTCTGAATAAAAATTTTATTTTTGGAATGTATTTCAGACATGCTAATTTTCTCACCCTTTTTGTCAGTAAGTAAAAAGATAATCTAAGACAAAGAAAGAAGAGAAAGGGAAACTGAGACAAATTAAAGTATTTCATTCATCTTGAGGAGGTACAGGTAAATAATAAGCAGGAGACAAAAGAGAGGCTAAATGGGAGATGGTTTGCCATGCCTGTGCTTCCTGCTCTTCAAAATGAGTTTTAAAGACTCAAAAGACAAAGAGTAGGTTGATCCCTTGGAGGAAGCCATCCTTTGGAGATGAAGATCTAGGTGCTTGTAGAGAAGATCAGCAGAAGCATCCTTATCCGTAGTCATCTTTAGTTAATGACGAGTCCCAAAGCTGGCACAGGTAAGAAACTGATCCATAGACACAGGATAGTGATTGTGATTATCTCTGAGAGCTTTATGTAGAGCTACATACACCTTGTACCTTTCCTCCCAAACTTTGAAGGGGTCATTTACAAGATGAATGGAGTTCATGTCCAAGAATGTGGCTGGAGAGACAGCAGGTTTTCCTTCCATGGCTTGAGCTTCATTCAGAGAAAACAACTGCTGAGCAGACAAAGGGTAGAACTTGGACCATTCTGAGGATGTCATCCTTTCACATTCAGACAAGATTGGGGCTAGAACTTCAGCACTTACATGCCCCTGGTGATATTCCCTAAATAGAAACCTAGGAAAAGTAACCAGGCAGCCTTTCTGAACTTTAATTCTTCCCATTACTCTGGCAAAACGTTCAAAGATGATGGATCCCACAGAGGATTCCATGACAAGAAAATGAATCTGTGGTAGTGCTATCTCATGAGGCACAGGAAGGGTAGCAAAGTCTACCTGAATATCTGAAGATTGTGAGATGTCTGGATTTAGAGCAGAGATAGCCCTTTTGAATTGGCTTAGCTGAACTTCAGGAAGTCGATGGACATATCTGTAGTTATTGAACAACACAAAGTGTCTGACCATCTTGATTTCTTTCTGAATGAAGGGTCCCTAAATTTCTCTATGATAAATTCTGAACCACTCTGATAAGGTCAGGGAGTGGTCCCTTGGAGGGAATCTGGCAGATTTGGCAAGAATGTATCTTTTGAAGAGATCTTGGTGACCTTTGCCCCACTGCTCTTCGGTTTTGGAGTGGGCAATAGAGAAGATTTTGGATTTTTCGGATTTGGAAAGAGAAGTGAAGGGTAAAATGGTGTTTAAATGATCTGTTAGATTGAGGAATGGAAGGTTAATGATGGGGGCAAGAACGACCTTTGAGAGATATTCTATATACAATGGTTTATTTTTGTTGTCCACTGTGAGGGAAAACCACAAAGGAGGGTATTTAGGCTCAGAGGAAATGGAGGAGGTAGAAGAAGTTTTGCTCTTCTTAGGTGCAGAACTAGAAGAGTCTGCCCTACGTATGTGCTCTCCAACCTTCAGCACAGACCTGAGAATGCCTTCCTCAAACTCATCCTTTATTTTTTCTATAAAGGGAGAGTCAAGTTGAGATGTCTCAGGGATTATAGTGATGAAAGATGGTGGAGGAGGAGGATGAAGGAATGAATGAGAGGAAGTGGGAATGTCATCAACTGGTCCAGGGAGGGACCAGAGGAGGATGAGGCTCCAGCAGAGGATGCTGGGGCACCTCAGAAATAGGTGGAGGTGGAAGTATATGATAGAGGATGCAGGAGAGGAGATGAGGATTGAGAAGGAAATGGTGTTGGAGAGTAGATGGGTCTGGATTTAGGCTTTTTGAATGGCTGAGGAGTAGGGGGGTTGTAGGAGCTGAGGGAGGAGATGGAAGAACTGGTGTGTGAGAGCGAGGAAAAGGAGCTGGAGGCTCAGATGCCAAGACCTCTTCTTCAACCTCTACCTGCACAGGTCCACTCTCCAATGGCCCTGATGGACCTAACACTTGCTCAGTTGGCCCTGGAGGCCCTTCAACCTGTTCAACTGGCCCCGATGGCCCTTGCATATTAACTTCTGCCTCTGCTGCTGCTGGTGCTAGCCCTGATGGCCCTGACTCTTGAACTGATGGCCCTGATGGCCTAGACTCAGGAACATGGGCTGCAGGAGGTGGAGGAGGAGGAGGAGCTTGGGCTCTAACCACCTTCAGGATTTCACTCAGCATATTCTTCATGCTGCCCATTTCTTTGTTGAACCACTTCATGGCATTCCTGATGTTGGAAATTTCCTTTGAAGCTGAAGCTTGGCTCATGAAGATGGAGGATACATCAGATTGAAGAGAACATAGAATAGTTCCTTGGGCATCAAGTCTCTCAATCACATGCTTCAAATTTATCACAATCTTCTGCCTCATTAGCCTTCATGTGGAGTATTTGATAAGAGTGGTACTTGGGCTCCACTTCTTTCCCTTCTACCTAGCCTCTGAAGCTGGAGGAGGCTGATCATCATCAGAATCAGAGGAGCTAGCTGTCTCCCAATCTAGGATCAAAGTCTGGAGGATTGTCATGTCATTCCCCCTGAGTAGGAGCATCCTCTTCCATTGGCTCTTGCCCCTGAATGAGAGCATCCTCTTCCAAAATAATATTATCAGGAGCATCTGATTGCTCCTCCTGAACTGGTATTGCAAGTGATTCTTCAATGTGGCCGGATGCCACAGCTTCTTCTTCTACAATTCCACCAATCTCTGAGGTGACTGGGGTGGTGAGAACAGAATCCACTACCTCTCTTAGGATAGAGGCAACAATGGAGGTGGACAAAGTGTCTGCTGCACCTACCACTGCTCCTCCTACTGGAGCTTCTGGAGGGTGAGATTCAATTATTAAAGGGGGTGACCCTACTTGCTCTGCAGCTCTTGTTTCTTCTGCTACTGATTCTGCTGGTACTGCTAGCACAACTTCTGCTGGTACAGTTGGTGGTTCTGCTATTTCAGCTGGCTCAATTTCTACTCTTGGTTCTGCTACTGCTTGATCCGCTGCTGGTTGTTCTGCTAGTGGTTCTGCTGCTTCTTCTTGAACATCAGGAATATCTCCTATGATGGCTTCTCCCTCTGCTACTGAGGTCTTAAACCAGACACCATTGATCACTGAGAAACCACACTTCCTTAGATTTCTGAACCTAATTGATTGGCCCATTTTCTTAACTACAGCTCCGGTTAGATCAATACCAAAATGCCTGAAAACTTTGGTAAGCAGATGAGCATAAGGCAAAGAGACATTAACCTTGCTCTTTGTATCCTAAATTTGATCACGGGCAAATCACATCCTCTCAATCATCACTGCGGCCATATTTATGTCCTCATTCTGTATGGCCCAGAACATCATGTCTGAGTCTGCCTTGGTACAGGTGGAGAAAGTGGCGCTTCTTGGAACCAAATTCTGACAGACTATGAAATGGAGGAGGCGGTTGAAAGCATTCAGTTGGTTAATGTCTAATTTACCATCTTTCAATCTGAATCCCGGTACTACAATACCAAGACCTTTAACTTGGGCGTCCACGGTGTGAACCCCACTGTGCTCGTATGTCTTTACTCCAAACAACGAATGTAACAACTCATGATCTATCTTGATCTGGGTTCCCTTGACAAATGAAATCAGGGACCCGTCTTCCTCTGTTCTCAAACAAACATAAAAATCCTTTACGAGGTCTGGATAACTTACCTCGGAAAGGGTGGTGATTCCCATGCACTGCATCCTGTTCATTGCTTCAACTACACTGTGCATGCCATTCTTCTCTAGATCTGATATATCCACTGCCTTATTTCCAAAGACTTTCGTCTTCACAAAGGTGAACCTTTCCTACTGCTCAGGAGCAAGAAACTCAGCGCTGTAGCCACCCAAACTCCCGGAAACGGTGGATGCGGCCATGGAATCCGTTGAGGAGGTTTTCTGGAGGGTTGAGAAGGAAGGAGGAGTGAAAGACCTCAAGAAATTTCGCAGGAAGATGAGAGAAGCTTCAAACTTAGCAGAGAGTCGATGTCGAAATTGCTAAGGCATCGGCTCAAGCAACCAGACGAAAGGGGGAAAAGGTAGAAGATGGGATACGAATCGTTCTCTCATCGATTTTATGAATAAATAAATGCGCTGAGGAAAGTGTGGCACCAAATAGCAGTAGAAAACGACAAACAAGTTTGACTATTCAAACCGACTTCAATAAAAGAGCGACCAGGAGGAATAATATTACTATTTTTGCTTAAAGCCATGGAGAGAAAGATTGTTTAAGTCTGAAAATTTTATATGACAGTTTTCAATAAGACTCTTTTCACAAATTGCACATGCCCAATTCCCTTCTAAGAGATGTGAATCTCTCTTCAGGTAAGGCTTTTGTGAAGATGTCTACTAGCTGGCCATTTATATCAATAAAAGATATTTCAATATTACCATTTGCTACATGATCACGAATAAAATGATATCTAACCTCAATATGCTTAGTCCTTGAATGTTGAACTAGATTCTTGGTGAGATTAATGGCACTGGTGTTGTCACACAACAGTGGAATCGATTTGATGTTTAATCCAAAATCTTCAAGTTGTTGCTTTATCCATAAGAGTTGTGTACAACAACTTCCAGCAGCTACGTACTCAGCTTCAGCTGTAGACAGTGCCACTGAATTTTGTTTCTTTGAAGACCAGGATATCAAACATCCTGCAAGAAATTGACAACTACCACTGGTGCTATTTCTATCTACTTTGCATCCAACATAGTCAGCATCAGAGTATCCTACTAAATTGATTTCACAAGATTTTGGATACCACAGACCTAAGTCATGAGTTCTAGCTAAATATCTAAATATTCTTTTTACAGAAATTAAATGTGATTCTCTAGGATCTGCTTGATACCTAGCACACATGCATACACTAAATAAGATATCAGGTCTACTAGCTGTCAAATAGAGTAGTGAACCTATCATACCTCTGTAGATCTTTTGATCTACTTTCTTGCCATCTTTGTCACTGTCCATCCTCGTTGATGTGCTCATTGGTGTTGACAGTGGCTTGGTATTTTCGAATCCAAACTTCTTCAGGAGTCTTTTGTGTACTTGCTTGACAGATGTAAGTTCCTTCCTTTCCTTGTTTGATTTGTAATCCAAGGAAGTAATTAAGTTCTCCCATCATGCTCATTTCAAATTCTCCCTGCATCAACTTTTCAAAATACTTGCAAAGGGATTCATCAGTAGAACCAAAAATAATATCATCTACATAAATTTCAACCAGTAGTATGTGTTTGACCTTTGACTTTATGAAAAGAGTGCTATGTACTTGAGCTCTACTGAAACCATAGTTTAAAAGAAATGAACTAAGCCTTTCATACCAGGCTCTAGGTGCTTGTTTTAAACCATATAATGCCTTATGAAGTTTGAAAACATGATTAGGAAATTCCGTGTCATCAAAACCCGGGGGTTGTTCCACATAAACTTCCTCTTTTATAAAGCCATTTAGAAATGCAGATTTGACATCCATTTGAAATAGTTTTAAATCTAATGCTGATGCATATACAAGTAGTATTCTAATAGCCTCAAGTCTAGCTACAGGTGCATAGGTTTCATTGAAATCTATGCCTTCCTCTTGAGAATAGCCTTAAGCTACCAATCTGGCCTTGTTTCTTAAGATTACACCAGTTTCATCCAGTTTATTTCTGAACACCCATTTGGTGCCAATGACTGGATGGTCTGACGGTCTAGGAACAAGTGACCATAATTGGTTTCTCTTGAACTGATTTAGTTCATCTTGCATGGCTATTATCCAAGATTCATCAGTAAGAGCTTCATTGACTGTCCTAGGCTCTATTTGATAAACAAAAGCTAGGTAATCACAAGGAATTACATTACCTCTTGTTCTTACCCCTACAGATGGATCACCAATAACATTTTTGAGTGGGTGATCTTTCTTATATCTCCACTCCTTTGGAAGATTTTCATGTGTAATTTCTTTTTGTTGCATGTCTTCCAGTGGTGGATCATCCTTGTCCTCAATTGATGTATTCTTCAGTTTCTTGGATAGTACATCTGTATCATCATTATCACTATCTTCTTCTTTTCTTAAGGAAGGGTTAGTTTCATCAAAAATAATATGTATAGACTGTTCAATTAATAATGTACGTTTATTAAATACTCTATAGCCTTTGGGTTTAGAGTTGTACCCCATGAAGATGCCTTCATCTGATTTGGTATCCAACTTACCAATATCTCGCTTGTCGTTGTTGTGTATAAAGTATGGACATCCAAATGTTCTGAAATGACTGATCCTTGGTTTCTTTCCTTTGAACAGTTCACATGCAGTCTTCTTTAGAATTGGCCTGATCATCACTCTGTTGATGATGTACCTTGCTGTGTTGACTGCTTCAGCCCAAAAGTATCTCGGCAGATCATATTCAGATAGCATAGTTCTTGCCATATCCAATAGGGTTCCATT
This sequence comes from Colocasia esculenta, assembly GCA_014218235.1. Lineage (NCBI taxonomy): Eukaryota > Viridiplantae > Streptophyta > Magnoliopsida > Alismatales > Araceae > Colocasia > Colocasia esculenta. Next base: position 152,916,892 of record CM024753.1, on the reverse strand, counting down.
CTTTCTCTCAGCAATTCCATTTTGCTGTGGTGTCCTTGGTGCTGAGAAATTATGCTCAATTCCCTGATCATCACAGAACTTAGCAAACTTTTCATTTTGAAATTCACCACCATGATTTGATCGGATAGAAATAATGCTGAACTTTTGATCCTTCTGGACTTTCTTGTTGAAACTGACAAAGTTTTCGAATGTGTCATCTTTATGCTCCAAGAATGATACCCATGTGAATCTTGAATAGTCATCGACTATGACAAATCCAAAGTTCTTTCCTCCAAGACTGGTAGTCCTCATTCGCCCAAATAGATCCATATGAAGGAGCTCTAAGGGTTTTGAGGTGGTCACCACTGTCTTTGACTTGAAGGAGCTCTTGGTGTGCTTTCCCTTAGCACAAGGTCTACAGATATCATCCATTTTTGCACTGACCTTTGGTAGACCTTCCACAAGATTTTTCTTCAGCAATTTTCTCATGCCATCTATACTGCAATGTCCTAGACATCTGTGCCATAATTCAATAGACTTATCTTTATTTGCTATCAGACAAACATTTTGTTCTTTGAGTTCCTCAAGATAGAGCACATATAAATTCTTTTCTCTGTTTACTTCAAGGATGACTGCTCCATCCTTCAGTATGCTGCATTTTGATTCATGAAATTGGATCTGATGGCCTCTGTCACATAGTTGGCTGATGCTGATAAGATTATGCTTCAATCCTTTGACCAACAACACATCCTCTATAACCATTTTTCCTTTATTGTTCACGGAGCCACTGCCTATCAAAGTTCCTTTTCCATTATCTCCATAAGTGACTGTTCCTTCTTCATCTTGGAGATGAGTGAACAACTTCTGGTTTCCTGACATGTGCCTTGAGCACCCACTATTGAAATACCATTTGGATGCTCGAGGGTTAACCTGAAATAAAACCATCAAGTTTTAGGTACCCAAATTCTTTTGGGTCCTGATAGGTTAGTATCATCAACTTTTCTTTTTATTACCCATTTCTTATGTCTTATTGGACATGTGGTTTTTATGTGACCTAACCTATTACAATGACTACAACAAGATATTTTTGTTACTCTTCCAATATATTTAAAATTAGCTTTATAGGATATATCTTGTTCAGAGACAAATTTTGGAGTCAGATATACTTTAGGTGGAATTATTGTTTCTGCATTTTCTGGTGGTGTGTATCCTACACCATCTTTCTTCTTTCCAAAACGTCTAGCTCCTTTTAATACTAATGAATTTTTACCATTTGTGAATTTTTCTAGTGTGCTTGATAATTTATCATTTTCTTCATTTAAGTTTTTAATTTCTTTCCATAATTCATCTAGACTCTCCTATTTTTCTAATTTTGTTATTTGTTTATTTTTATCTTTTAAATCTTCACATAGTAGTTCATTCCTTCTTTTAAGTTCAGTTATTTGTTTTTCTAGTTCTTCATTTTCTCTTTTCAGATCAGAGTTAGTGTTTTCTAAACAAGTATTATTCAGAGTTAGTGTTTTCTAAACAAGTATTATTTTTCGTACTTGCTTTTAATAGTTTAGTTATTTCTTTATATTTATCATAAAGTTCTTTTTTTTTTTTTTTAAAAAGCCACCAATGGGTCAACGACAAGTAGAGTGCACCCCCTCCCAGCAGGAGAAGATGTTCTCACTCCACTCGGTGAGCACCAGAGTGGAAAATTTTATAAATAATGAGAAGTATGACAATACACCCGACTCCAACAGATATACTCCAAAGAAAGATGATACACCCGACTGCATGAGAAATAACCTCAACTTCTAAAGCAAAACCACAGCAACCAGACGCAAGAATATGGTGGAAACACAATCACCCCAGTCTAATGCTCAAAAGGCCAGTTCTATCAAGAAAAACCGGCCCCCTACAAGAAGAAGGAATATTGTCCCGCCAGTAGACATTATTGCACAAAGTAGTGACAGCATGGTTAGCCAGGCGGTCTGCAACTTGATTTGCCTCCCTATAAACATGTGATATAGCACTAGTTTGATTATATAGAAGAGAAACGATCACACGCCACCATCTGTACGTCAGCCAAGAATAACACTTGTGCTGCCTCAAAGAAGTAACCAAAGTGAGCGAATCAGAGTATATGACTGATAGCCGAACACCCAAGAAAGATGCCAGGCGAAGACCATCGCACAGTGCCCGGGTCTCTGCCAGAAGACTGTTGCCTTCCCCATAGAAGAAAGAGAAAGACACCAAAGGAACTCCTGTGCTATCACGGATACATCCACCACCACCACAGCACCCCGGGTTGCCCTTGGATGCACCATCCACGCTAAGGCAATAATATGATAAGGGAGGAACCCATCGGATAAACTTCAATTGCTTTGTCTTGAACTTGGGTTTGAAACCATAAGCCAAAATGACTCCCATCTCACTATTTGATGGATCGACGCTGAAGCTTAGGGAAGATAAGGCAAAATTTATATGAAATTTAACAGAGAATATCATATCCTGAACCCGAATAGGCTTACCATCAAACCTGGCAGCACACCTACTCTTCCAAAGCTCCCACATCATCAAGAGAAGCCCATAACAAGCTATAAAACCAGTAGCCGAGCTCATAGAGGAGTGACTAATAAAGTCCCAAACTCTTACTGTAATGTTTGGATGAAGGTGAATATTATTACTAAGAAGAGGAATAATTCACCGCCACATACTCTGAGCCGGAGTACTGTGGATGAAAACGTGATCAAGATCCTCTACCTGATGCAGAGCGCAGCACGAACATCTGGAGGCCATCTGAATACCGCAGTCCATGACAATCTTATCAACCGGAACATCTCTATGTAACAGCTTCCAACAGAAAAGAGAAGCTCTGGGCAGGAAAGATGAGTGCCAAAGTTTGCATAGAGTGGGTCGCTTAACACCAGGAGCATGAACCAGATTATAAGCCGACTTGGTGGAGAAAGAACCATTCGAAGTAGCCGCCCAAAAGAAAGCATCCTCATCATTTGATAACTTAACACCTTGAAGATTGACTGCAGGAATAATGCTCCTCATGCGATGTGATAAATCTTCTATCACCTACTGCAAAGAAAATTTCCCAGGAAGAAGAACATCCGGGTATTGGACGGCCAGCGGTTTTTGACCCAACCAAACATCCCTCCAGATATCAATTCTGTCCCCCTTACCATGCACCCATCGAGTGTTTGCATGTATTAGATCAAGTGCGACCTTGCACATCTGAGATGGCATACCTGGAATTTTGTCAAAAGACAAGAAACGTTGTCTCGCGTACCTGGGCCATAAAGAGATACCATGAAGAATATGCCACATTTGTTTAACAACAAGAGACAACTGTACGGAGAGCATGTTACGAACCCCCAAACCCCCTTCAACCTTTGGACGTTGAATGCTTTGCCATGCAACCCAATGCTTGCGCCGAACACCTTCAAACCCGTTCCAAAAAAAGGAAGCAGAAGACTTCTCAACATAAGCAATGACAGATCGGGGAATACATGAGGAGGAGGCAAGATAAACTGAATTATCTGAATCATAAAGTTCAATAAATGCTTCCTCTAAATTATCTGAATCAGAGTCATTACATGAATCAAAAGAAGAGTCAGAAGTTACCTTGTTTTCGGTATTTGCCATGAAAGCCAGATTGGCTTCTTCTTCATCGCTGCAGGAGCTTGACTCACTGTTTGAGTCACTACTGTTTTCCCATGCTGCTGCCATCACCTTCTTTTTGTACTTTCTGAACTTCTTGGAGCTGTCTTTCTTCCTGAACTCCGGCTTCTTGATCTTTGAACACTCAGCTTTGATGTGTCCTGGCTTTTTACATTCATAGAAGATAGGTTCTCCTTTCTTCACATCCTTTCCATCTGATCTCTTGAAGCCCTTATTCTTTTTGAAGTGCCTTCTTCCAGACTGAAACTTCTTCTTCTTGGCCATAATTCGCAGCAATCTTCTAGAGAGCATTACTTCCTCATTTTCACTGTCCTCAACACTCTCACTCTCATCTGAGCTTGCTTCTGGTGAGTCTTCTTCAGCCTTTAAAGCGTTGGAGTGCTTCTTTCTACTTGAGGACTCTCCTAGCCTTTCCATATTGATCTTATGGGCCATAAGGGACCCGATGAGCTTTTCTAAAGACTTTCTTTTTAGATCATTAGCTTCTTCAATGGGTATTACTTTTGGGGTCCATGAGGATGGCAAAGATCTAAGAATCTTTCTGACCATATCTCCCATTTCATAGGTCTTTCCTAGTCCATCTAGCCCATTTGTAATATCTATAAATCTACTGAACATTTGGGTAATGGACTCACCTGATTGCATTTGAAATCTTTCGTACTGTGCTACAAGAATATCTATTCTTGTTTCCTTTACCTTATCTGTGCCTTCATAGGTTATTCTGATCTTTTCCCACATTTCCATTGCGGATTTGCACGCTGAAACTCTGTTGAACTCTTTTTTACTAAGGGCACAGCACAGAATACTCTTTGCTTTACAATTCTGCGAGATCTTCTTCCTGTCGTCATCTGTCCACTGAGCTTTCTCATTTGTGACTAGAAGATCACCTTCTTCCACTATGGACCATATCTGATAATCGTGGCCTTGCAGAAAGTACTCCATTCTTGTTTTCCAGTAACTGTAATCCTCTCCATCGAACAATGGTGGTCGGTTGACAGACTGACCTTTGTTGTGACTTTGGGCTGCCATGGATCTTTACTCTTCAGATCATTGGATCCTTTCTTTGTCGAAGAGACTCACTCTGATACCACTTGTTTCCCAGTTGACGAGCCCAGAGGGGGGGTGAATGGGTCTTTAAATCTAATCTAGAAGATACCTGTAAGTATAAACATTCACACAAACGTTCTTCGATGGAGGTTAGTAACTGTTAGTTCAAATAACAATCACATAAGGAAAGCAAACACACGACACACAGAATTATCCTGGTTCGGACCTCCTCTCCCTAGGAGTCCTACGTCTAGTCCCTCAGCAACAACTCAGGATTTTACCAGTCCCCCTAAGGACGCTACAACACCCAGCTCAGCTGGTCTTCCTTCACACCCGAAGGGAAACACCACCCTGCATACCCCACCAGGTCTTCCTTCACAACCGAAGGGAACAACACCCTGGATACCACCAGGTCTTCCTTCACAACCGAAGGAAAACAACACCCTGGATACCACCAGGTCTTCCTTCACAACCGAAGGGAAACAACACAAGAGAAAGAAATGTTTTCAAGCCCCTAGATCAACCTTTTGACAAGCCAAGATCTGAAGAAAAAAGCACTGAGAGCAAAGAATCTAAGCTTAACATACGCTCAAAACTACACAAGCTCTCTCAAGATTTTCACTACAGAGTGGAGAGCAAAGAGCGAAAAATGAAGTGGAATGAAGTTCTTGGCTCTAGAAATCATTCAGAGGATTTGAAAGCTTGATCGAAGTTTTTCTGTCGTTGTGTCTATTGGTGTATGCTATCTTCTGAACTTCTGACTTGTATTTATATCTCCAGTTTGAAATTCGCCCGTTGAAGTAACCGTTGTATCTTAGATTGGTAGTCGTTAGACTGCTTGACACTTGGAAGCTTCAACAATCTTTTATCCGTTTGAGCACGCAAAGAGATAATCTCTTCTGCCGTCTGTATGGTCCAACGTTGTATGACAGAACGTCTTTAGGACCCTGCATAAATTAAATGCTAGAACAGTAGACAGCTAGGCTGTCTTTAGTTGTCAGTAAACATTGATAAGAATATTCACCAAAATAGCAATGGCAAATAGCTTTTTCTAAAAGATATTTACAGGATATGCACGATAAGGGATAATATCGTCTATGTGCATGCAGAGGTACGTTCAGATCTCATAAATGCAGGAGTGTCAGAGAGATATATACGTGGACTTAGACTAGTCAACGCTTCAAGAGATAAGATAAATGTCAAGTCGATGTAAGATATGAAATCGATGGCTATATGACTTATGAAATTGTTATGATTAAGTCATTCTAACCAAGTCGTTATGAGCCACAGCAAATCGTTGCATTCACAGAAGAAATCATTATAGAATCGTTACGGCGAGCAAGTCGTTGCGAGTTCTAAAGAAATCGTTACGATGACTTATAGAATCGTTACGGCGAGCAAGTCGTTGCGAGTTCTAAAGAAATCGTTACGATGACTTATAGAATCGTTACGGCGAGCAAGTCGTTACGAGTTCTAAAGAAATCGTTAATCGTTACGTCGAGCAAGTCGTTGCGGGTTCAAAAGAAATCGTTATGATTACTTATAGAATTGTTACATAATCGACTTGTTTGAAACAACATGACTTTCCAGTCTTACAAGGAAATCGTTAAAAACACTTATGAAATCGTTATGACTTTTAACAGAAGTCGATGTGGACTTAGAGAAATATCATTTTGAAAAGATTAAAGCTTCAGTAAGACAATACTTACCAACATTGATTTGATTGACATTGGTAATTTTCCTGTACTTAAGACTTATGAAATATGTTAGAGATTATTGATGAAGTTTTGTCAATCACTAAAATACGTATGTAATTAATTAAAATTATATGGGGACAGACTGATCATCAAACCCTATGGCTGCTAATTTCAGGTCATGTACAGGGTAATTTACTTCTTGGATCTTCAATTGTCTTGAGGGATATTCTATTACTCTTCCTTGTTGCATTAGGACACACCTTAGACCTGTTCCGAAAGCATCTGAATAGATTTCAAATCCCCCTCTTCAGTGGGTAAGGTGAGGACAGGAGCAGTAGTCAGACACTTCTTCAAGCTGTTAAAGCTCTCTTTACATTCATCGGTCCACACAAATGGATTTTCCTTCAAGGTCGGCATGGTTAATGGTACTACAATCTTTGTGAAGTCCTTTATAAACACTACATGAAATCTTAGTTCTGCCTACAAAAATTCCTTACGGTCTATTATATCCATAAGCTATTCGTATGGATAGACACA
>CM024753.1:152673579-152909854 GCA_014218235.1 Colocasia esculenta | reverse complement strand
TTCAGGGTACTTCATGGTACAACCAGCTCGGTGTCTACGTGGGAATCCATAGAGAATGGAAACATATGGAGGTCTTAAGGAAAAGATCGGTAGTCTGCCGATTCGGAATGACCGGCAGAGAGCTCCCAATTCCCCAAGAAGGGTGTGCCTAAGCGTGCAAATGTGTAAGTGACGTGTCACAGATCTTTCCTAATATGTATGCAATTGACGAATAAATAATTAAAACATCGGAAAGCATAAAACATAAGGAAACTCATATACAAATTGCGATGAAACACTTTAACTAAACAAGTCTGCGCTAACATGTGTTCATCCATGCAGTCATATCATTTTCTTATCATATCAATTTGACAATAAGTAAGATCACAACATAATTAATCAAATGAACATAGGGTCGACCACAATTACACATTAGAATCATATTCATATCATTACCATTTTTCAATGGGTTAATTGCTTTTAGGTCCATGCAACCTATGAAACACTATGAAACATGCTAACAGACCACAAAGACTAACATGCCAACTAACTGACTGAAAAGTAGAGTCTCGAGTCGGCCTTTGAATCGTGTCCAACACAGTGGACTCTTTTTAAAACAGAGTGTACAGGTAAAACTAAATCGCATCGGCCTACAAGGCCGCCTTTTAAGCTGAATCACGTCGGCTCATCCCGACGCATTCATGAGTATTCATTAAATAATACGCTGGGCGGGAAACCCACCTGAATCGTGTCGGGGGACCCCGCCGCAGTTCAGACTGGGCACAGACTCCCACGCGACGTGAAGTATCACACGGCCGTTGACGGTCAGCGTGAGAATCCCATCGCACATTAGGGATGCCTTTTAATGAATCATGTTGGAGATGGCTGACGTGATACCATGTAAGGCCCTCGAATTTCCGTCGCATTATTTGTATTTATGAGTGTATATTTGTGCTTGTGTATGTATGTACATATTTACGTACGTATTAATTAGTACGAGTATGTGTGCATGCGTTTATATTAAATATAAATAATGTATGTATTGCATGGTGATAGTATAGATATAATACCGTATACATATTTCATGTATATATGCATGGTATGCTTGGTTTTCTGCATATTTCAGAGTTCTGGCCGAAGGCCATCTTGGCGTCAACCCCAGGCCGTTTAGCTGGTGTCAGCGTCCAGACATGGACACCAACACTCATCCTGGCGTCCAGCGATATTGACGCCAATTTCTCTGGCCTGCATGCGCAGCAGAGCTGCAAGCTTCTGAAACAAGAAAGCCCAGCCATTGGCGGTTCTCCCCAACGGCTCTGAGGGCTGTCATATCACCCAAGGTGTGGGTGAGGGGTCTCTCCTTAGGTCTAAAACCGGAGCTCCCTTCCCCCAGCCTCTTTTCACCCTTGCAAGAGGAGAAAAAGAGGAAGAAAAACCCTAGGAGAAAACTGTGAGAAAAACCCACTTTGCCACCCAAAAATCCGACCCCCTGGAGCTTGATCTAGTGTTCCATTGCTTCAAGGAGGTTGTTGGACTGACGAGGAAGGCTTCCCCGACCTCGGCTTGCTGTGGATCTCGCTCAAGAACCCGGAGGAGATATCTTTTGGAGGGAGTTCTGCACTTCTTGGGATAGCCCAAAGAGAGCTTCACGGAGCCCTAAATCCTTTGGAGGAATTTTTAAAAGGCAAGTGACCTATCCATGATGTCCCCGTATGAGTCTAGATCGGTTTTACCATTTTTATGGATTTTTCCTCGAGTCCTAGACCCTCCCATTCACCAAATCTTGAGAGGTCGGGTCTGTGTTTCTGCACAGACCTGCATTGACGGCAAGGTCCCTGGACGCCGATATCATGCTTGGCGTCCATCGACCATGCCGCTGACCCTGAGTCAGCGGCCAGAGACTGCCGCCAAGTTCTTCTGGAGAGAACAGTGAACTGTTCTGCCCTTCCCTTACACTAATTTCGGTATGGTTTTCGTGATGAGGATATATGGTAACCTTATACTCTATGTATATTGTCAATGGTGGTGTGTGGACGAATGTGGTGTGTGACGGTGAATGTAGGAAATATTGTATCCCATGAATTGTAAGCATGACTTGATAATGATCTTGCCAAATTTATGTTTCATGAGTAAAATTAGTCTGAATGTCTTGGTTTTGTCTGTTCATGAAGAATTGTAGATCAATAGATGTATGCCCAATTTTTAGTAAATTGTTCATGCTTGTATAGCTTGCAAATAAATTCAGTTCGGTAAATAGAAAGACATGCAAGAACGGTTTGTGGTGATCGATTTGTGAATGTATGATTTAGGATAGTTATGTATTCTCAAATCATGCACATAATGGAAATCCCTGTTCAAACAGTAAATGGCAAATTGCATGATGTGTTAAGTTCCATGTAACTTAAATTGTGAATGGCATGTAAAATAAGTGTTTGATTTTCTGTAAATTATATTTAGCTCAGAAAAATCTGAAAAATTGAATGTATGATCTTGAACCCGAGAATAGCATGTGGTTAAAATTTCAGGTCATTTGGACCAGTAAATAAGAAGTTATGTATTTTCATGTGAAATGTGATAATCTACGTATATTATTGTAATGTGATTAGTTATTGTCTAAAACCAACTTGATTAGTGAAAATTCCTGTGTGTTAAACTCCTGAAATTCTGTAGTACCATGTTAGGAAAAATAGAGATATTCATGTGAGTGAGAAAGTGAGTGAGATGAAAGGTGTGAGGTGTAAAACCATGTGTAAAACGGTAAATGTGTAAATGTGTAACTGTCCCAATGTGACACTGCTTCCGTAGAGGGCAGTAGAACTGTATCAGGGAAAACTCCCCCTGAGAAAGTTCAATGTGTAAGTGACCCTAAGGGCATTAGGGGGAAATCCTGGAGGTGGACAAATACCACTGGTTAGGGTGGAGACTTGTTCTCCCGGTCTGCGCAGTCCAAGAGTCGTCATTGGAATGCCTAGATGGCATCTATGTGTAATGTGATGTGTATATGTCCTTCTTTGGTGGTTTGGACTATGTGTCACGGCACCTAAAATGTGTAATGTGTCCATGTGTAAATGTGTAAGTGACAATGTGGATGTGTATGTGTAAAGTGAACCATGTGAAAGAGGAAACTTATGTAAAGAAAATGTGAAACTAAAGATGTGAAAATATGTTATTAAAAACCATGTGAGACAAATCTGAAATCATGTGAAATCAGTGAATTTATGTTATTATCATCATGTTATTATGTGCAAAGATGTCTAGTATCCATGTTAGGGATAATCGGTGAAAACGGGTACAAGATAGCATGATTATTTGATCACATGATATGTTTTATGCAATATTGTAGCTTTCATGTATAGGTTTACAGCCGTTAAACCATGTGAAATCAGCAACCTAAAGCATGTAAAAGGGTTATGTATGTACTTAAGGACATGTGAAATCCATGCTAGTTGTGTTCCCCTTTCATGTATGTAAAATGTTCATGTTGGTAGCTCTCGTGTCTTAGCTCTTTAAAGATTAAAGTTTCATGAGTAAATGGAATAGAGAGCATGTGATAGGTGAATTTTGTTCTTAGAAATCTGAAAGCATGATCCATGTATAAAATTGTAAAACTTTCATGATAGGTTGAAACTTAAATTGACTAACATGCCATGTGTTGCAAATTGTAAATGTGCATGTAGAAACCACTAGGACTTGTACGTGTATATCATGAGTAGTGTTGCTTGCTGAGTCCTTGGACTCACTCCTTGCTTCGGCGTACAGGTATAGTTGGTGACACGGCACCGTTGGAGGAGACGGTGGAGACGGACTCCGAGCGCGGAGACTAGCTTTGGAGTTTCTTGAGATTTGTGTATTTCATAAGTATGTAATTTGAACATTGTAATAGAGTATTATGAAAAGGATGTATAAATGTGGACAATTGTGGTTCTATTTCAGCAATTTAAATTATGTGGACCTTTAGTTCTTTTATGTTAATTGCGAATTGCATGTATGTTTAATGTGGATGATGAATGAATGGAGACAGTTGTCTTTTACTTCTGCTACTCTGTTGTATATTCGCGTGTATCTCAACTGTATGTATCGTTTGGGTAAATGTCCCAATGTGAGGACTCTTGCTATACCGACGTGGGTTGGTATAACCGTACCGGTATAATGAGGGCCGTCACATACCAGGTGCTGGAATCGCGTCGCCTGGACCGGACGCGATTCCTAGCTTAACCCGAAAACGTAGTAAAAACCAGACGATCGTCTTACAATGCTTGTATCTCATTGTATAATGATATTTGGACAAAATGCCCAACATAAAATATGACCAGGACAACCAGTAAAAGAACTTTGACGTTGAGCGTTTGACCTAATTCAGTCTCAAACCTTGTGAAAAACATTGAGAATGTAGAAGTTATGTGCAACCCAAAATGTCGTATCATGCAGTGACTCTCTTACTATGCTTATAACTCTCTAACTAATGACATTTAGATAAAACATTTAACATAAAAAACGAAGAGGATTACTAGTAGCATAATTTTATGATGGGGGTTTAGTCTAATTCGGTCTAGAATCATGTCCATAATAAGAAGAACGTAAGAAGCCCTAACTGTGCGCGAGTTCAGGAAAATGACTAATACTCCATGTATACTCCATGAAAATTAGGCAAATCAAGTGAAAATGAATCTAGACTTGAAGATCTACAATATGGTATTTGTTTTATTTTATCTTGGCCCGAGAACACCCACCTTTGAATGCTAAGAGCTCCTTGCAGGTTTCTAGGTCGATGCAGTGGCTTGGGGAAGATGCTCTTCACGAATCCAAGCCCTAGGGTCATCCTCCTTGCTCTTGGGTGTTCTTCCGACGTCTAGAAATGAAGGGAGCATGCTAAAGTCGGCCATAGAGGGTCTTAGGATGGTTTTATAATGCTAGGTTTTCTTAATTCCGAGTTTGGGGTTTCTAAATGTTGTGGTAGGAATCCTACCATGACTAGAACTACCATAAGAGCTATTTCCATACTAAAGCAACACCAATTATCAAGTAGTAGAGAACAAATTCGTGCTCTCTTGTTGGGCTTAGGTTTGGGTCATGATTAATGACCCAATTAACTCATGTCTAAGCTTAAATGACCCATTTTACTACTAGGTATTGGGTCAATATGAATTTTAAATATTATTTCCTTTTTATTTGACCCAATTAACTCATGTCTAAACATGTATTTTACTTTAGTTCGACATATTAAATAACCGGTTTCCGACTTAGTTTCCTAATTTGGGTAATTATTCACATTGTGTCATACACTTGGCCAATCGGATTTTTCGTTGCACGCATTTCTTCGCGGAATGTTTACGAATAATGTTTGAGGTTGATTTATAATTTTTACGGAATTTTCTAATATGTTCTCTCACGTACGATAGTGGTACGTAAGTTCTATCATTCTGATAATACGAAAATTATTTATTTACTATTTTTCTACTTGAATTTGTTCATGGGTCATAAGTTGTCCATTGGTCCAATTTATTTTATGGACTATCCCCACATATTGTTTGGAGTCCACCCATCATTTTAATTTGGTTCATAATCATATTTTATACACATGATAGTGGATTTTCTAACTTATTTCTTAATTACGATAATAAGTCACAATAACTCTTAAACATACCCCAAATGACTTTCATTTACCTAAATTACTTAATGGATCATTATAGGATATTATTTGAAGTCCATCTATGATTTTTATTTAATTTTCTGAGTCATCTAAGTATGTGTGATAATGATTTCCTAACTTATTCCCTGATTACGATACTCAATCGCAAATTGCCTTAAACCTGGACCATCCGATTTTTCTTTGCATGAATTTCTTTGTGGGTCATTAGGGAGTATTATTTAGAGTTGAACTATGATTTTTATGAAATTTCATAATGGGTTTTTGTATGTATGATAATGACACGTGCATTTTTGCTATTTCACAATTATTGAATTTATCGTTTTCGATTTATTTCTAATTTTCCAATTACCGAATTTCCGGGGTGTTACAACAATGATTCAGGTACACAATACACCCTGGAAGCAGAAAGATGTATCAAGACTTGAAGAAATATTTTTGGTGGTCAAGCATGAAGAAGGAGATAGTAGAATTTATATTAAGATGTTTAGTGTTGTCACGTCTCGTCATTTAATATATCTATAAATGTCGGAACGTGAGCGAACGAGAAATCAAGAGTACAATTGAACAGTAAATTTACTCAGAGGCTTCACTAAATAAAAATTATTATTCACCATTTCATAGGTGTTACATGGTTCTTAATTTACAATCATAAAAATAAAATGTCGTCAAGGTTGGTCTCTCCACACACAAATCCCGAAGTCCCGCCTTGTGGAACTGTAGATTAACTGAAAAAGTGAGATTTGATGAGCTAACTAGCCCAGTAGGATTCAATTTCTTGAAATAGATAGGATTCAAATGTATAATCTCAAGAAAAGATCATGTATAGCTAGCACTGAGTGTTCAAGAAATTGGACAAATGAGCCAAATTGATATCACATATTGAACAAGAATAGTTTAGAAGAAAAATCAATAAGTCAGGATGATACTTGAATTCAGAGTCAGACACATTTTCACACACACAAGCATGATATGATGACTAATCAAACACGAACTGATGCATGCCAACATCCACAAATTCGCATCGCCCCCGCGCGGCCACTATCGAATTCGGGCGCTCCCCCCAGAACTGAACCAGCCGTTCATTTGCCAGGCATATTTCTCAAACGAGTCCAAAGACTCACAACTCGTCATCATAACACATTTATCCTTTTAACGAATGAAGGGTACACAGGAATTCACTCACGGTTCACACACAAGAACTTAGGAACTATGTTCCTTCATGATTACAGAAATTGATGATCTCAGAAGGTCAATTGTGACTGGAACTTTTGAAGGGATAATTCATGGTAAAGAGAAAGATAACATGATTGGTTTTAGTAGGTGTTTACGTGGTAAAAACCACAAGATATAGGTGGGCTTATTAGTTGGAACAATTGAGTAATATTTTCAACAATGAATGGAAGAAGATAGGTGCTGAAACATGGCCCTGGCAGTGCCTGTCGAGAGCCAGAAGTTTGCTGTCGACAGGTGATGATTCCCAGAAGCAGAACTGGAGTTCTATTGGTGCCTATCGACAGCCAGGAATGGGGCTATCGACAGCCACACACAGGTAGAATTTCTGAGTTCAGGAAACAGGGCCCTGTCGACAGCTAGAGGCAGGACAAACGATAGGTCCTGTTTGGACTTTCAAAAAGTGTTTAAAATCAACTAAAAATTTTGCTACCAAGCTTCTCTATAATTCCTAACATGATTAAGACTTTAGCCAAGCATGATCTCAGCTTTAAGAATCAAGCTAACATGACAAGAAAATGAAAGATAGGGCATGAAACATGGTACACATGTATGACCAAAATGACAACAAACTCAAGGAGAATTTACTGGAAGAGTATTTCTCCAAAAAAATTTCTTTTCCTCTTCCATCATTCACTTATCAAAGAACACTCATTTGATACTTTCATGATCTCTCAATAATTCGATTCTAAGAAGGTAGAAAGAATTGTCATAGCTCAATCTACACTACACAGTAGGATCAACATGATTTCAGATTTAAACGAGTTATGAGGGAAGGGAAGTGATGTAGGGCCCTTCATGACCAAACACTAATTTAAACAAGATGAAAGGTTCAATTCTTATCACGAAACTACTTTCCGAATCTGGAGAATAGAATACACATGGTAAAGGATTACCTCAAACTATTGATTCAAGTGGAGAAGTAGGAGGAAGAACGGATAGGAAGTGAATCGTACAGACACACAACTAAAACATGATTATAAGGGATGGATACACTGTTTCAAAAGAGAATTCACAAGTTTAAGCAAGTAAGTGGGTAATCATGACCTCTTTAACAACGGTAGGAGTCAAGGAATTAGAAAAGAGTTAGAAAGGAAGAGAATTCTACACAACACATGATGCACACAAGCTTCTAGAGGTACTTACGGAAATCAAACAATAAATTGAGAGTTTGTACACCTAACAGTAAGTTCTATAGCCTGTTCAAGGGTAAGAGTAAGAGAGGAAGGAAGAGAGGATTGAATCCTACCTGATCTTAGAGAATAACACTTCCACCTTGATGGCCCACAGTTGATGGAAGAGTGGAGAAATGGTACTGTGAGTGCAGTCCTTGTAGTCCAGGAAGCTACACTTGTAGCTCTTCTTGTATGAGCAAAGGATGTAGCAACTCCAATAGCAACAGTCCTCTCAAGGCAATGGCAGCAGCAACACAACAACTAGTCACCCACGCAAGGGTGTAACCTCACTACGGCAGGAGCTTGTTTTCTGGGCAAAGCAGCAATAAAAGCAAAGGATGGAAAAGGGTGCATTCGAAGGGTGAAGGGGTGCTTTTATAACCTAGCCGCTTGCCCATGCACGGTGACACCTCCCACGTACAGGTGTAACACTAAAACCGATTGGGGTTTTTACTATAACACATCTTTCATGCAACCCATCCAACACTTACACATGAGCCCCCAACATGTAAGGTGTTGAGCTGTTGCTGACATGGGCTTACGTAACCCATGTTGCGTAAGCAAGGAATAATCCTAAAAATCCTTACCGTAAATGGCCCACAATTCGGCTGGTTCAAAGATCCGTCTGTAAACATGTCCAAATGATATCCATTTGTCTTAAAATTTCAACCATAAGCTATTGTGATAGTTTTACAAATTATGGTGATTTTTATTTAATTTTTAGATTTTATTTCACACGATGTGAAAAATCATCCGGAAAATAGCTGCGTCTGCTTAACCTCAAAGTCTGCACGCCCATAAATCTGGATATTTAAATTTTTTATATCCCCATATTTTTCTGAAAATTATGGTGTACTCAGATTTTTATTTCGTTATAATTTTCTGGTGTCGCCCTGTGGAAGCGTGCACCTCTGCGTACGACACTAGGGTAACGTTTATTAGCAATAATTAATCCTAAATTCTAATTATTTAATTCTAACAATAATAATAATATGTAATAGCCACTTTATTCACATTTCCAAACAATTAAAATTTTCAGGGCGTTACAACTCTTCCCCACTAAAAAGAGTTTGGTCCTCCAAACTCCTTGACTAGTTTGGATGGATCATGTAGATTTAAGTTCCCAACGTTTAAAAATTTATCTAATCTTTATTAGTCTCATCAATCTTGTTATGATTATCATGTCATATAATATATGACATCACTAGTTGATGGAAACTTGAATATTAGTTAGCATTTTTAGATCCAAAGAGACCATGTTGTGATCATGAGGTCAATCAGATGTATATGCTACTATGTTTCTTATTTCTGGTAGTAGTATATTACTCTTAAGATTTCCCTTATCAAGGAATAACTTTAACTCTTAGAAAGTTGTATAAGTACATATTCCTGAAAAGAGTAATATGGTATGACGAGGTTGATGAGTATGAATATTATAAAGATAGACAACGAGAATTTTATTTATCACATAAGATTCCTATTACAGAACTCCATAATCAGCCTTGCGAAATTACATTGATTGGCAAAATTTACCAAGTTTTGACATACTATAATAGCTAAATTCAAGTACTTCTCGCTATACTCTAGTCCTATTGACTTATATACAAGGATTATTACTAATAACTTCAGTCCATTCTCCTTATGGCTTAAGGTCTTCCTGGACTCTTGTCTTTGTCCTGAGGTGGTATAGACAATCTGAAATCTGATGCTTTAGACTTCCACACCTCAAACATGCTTCTAGTCTCCACCAACAATCTTCTTTGACATGGCCCAGTTTGTGACAATGTGCACAAGCTTCCTTGGGTTGTGCCTTCACTTTCTCTTGCTTGTTGGCTTTCTTGATTTTTTTTTGCTTTTCTTGTTCCTTTTCACCATCTTTTTGCCATTTGTTTCTCTTTTATTGAAGGGAACTATTCTCTTCCATATAGATACTGTAATACTCATTGTTTCTTGAAGATTTGTACTTCTAATATTTTCATGCAGTTCCATTTTCCCTTGATCACCGACTAGAACTACTTGCTCTAAGGACTGAGCAAGGTTGATCATTGCATGTTGAACCTCTTTCCATTGTGTTTTTCTCTCATTATGCTGGCTGAGCAAACAAATTTAACTTTAGTTAGTTAATCATGTAATTTAAAGCTCAATTTTTTTTTAATTCATACTGTCAATATAACTGTTAACTCTAAATGGAGATTAGGTTGACTATACTCATATATGAGGTTGACACTGGGATATTACAAGATCAACTCTACGTGATGGATAGTTAGTCAAAAATGTTATTCCTAACTGAGATCGACTCTAGAAGACATGGAGTTGACTCTACTGATACTTTTCCTACTGATTCCAAGCCCAATTGTTTGTGTGCGTTGACATGCCATGTTTTTTATTAATTGAAGCAAAACTATAGGATTTAACTCAACTAGAAAACATTTGATCCTTGGGATACAGTTACAAGGAAAATTTTGATGAGTTCAAGCCTATAGAGGATGTAATTGGAAGTTCAAGAAATCATCTTACTAAGTCCAGATTCTAGTGCAAAGTATTTGCATATCCCTGCATTTCTTCAAAAATTTCCCTAGTGGGATTTTTCTTACTTTTCTTCTTCACTAATTTGTTTGGTTGTCTACTCCAATAGAAGTAAACAGATTCAATCTTACACTGTGTATAAGGTTCGTGCGATTTTAAAACAATCTTAAAATTTTGAGTCATCAATTGTGTGAGTGTTCCACACGTTTGAGTTATTAAAGAGTCTTACTTGGTATAGTGTAAATGATGATTTAATGGTTCATCTCAGGGGTATAATAATTTAGAATCCAAGAAAATTGGAAAGTCAACGGAAGAAAACCTCAAAAGGATAGTCATGAAATCTATATAATTGATTGAACCATTCATTTACTAATTCTTATTTAGAGTTGGAGATAATAACATATCAATGCAGAAGCCATATTGATGTAAATTAAGGGATGAACAGGTTTGACTTTTTCCTTCAGTAGGAGAGGGCTGCCTCGGAGAAGTCATATGTGTGTTTATCATTTTTCACCGGACCTTAGATTCTTAGCATTCTACTCGGTTTATTTGAATTATGAGACTTTCAGATAGGCCAAATTGCAAGAAATTAGAAAGACGCTATTTTGATGGAATCACAAAAATCGTATTTTTCTTCTTCGGTGGGAGAGTTGACTTTTTATTAGTAAGAGATATGATTTTTCTGATATTTTTATTGGATTCAAATGGGGGGTACTTCCTTATTTACATGTAATACTTTAAGTAAATGAAACATCAAATTATGTTTCATTTACTTAAATGATATGGAATGTAAATAAGGTATAAGTTTCAGTCTTACAAGGGTCCTGTTGACACTTCTGACTGAACTTGCTGACACTTCTGACTGAAGAAGGACCAGTTCATCACAAACTGGTGTCTGTCGACAGCTAAGAAGTGGCTGTCGACAGCTACTGTCCTCTAGAAATAATTTCTTGGGTCTGACACTATCTGTCGACAGACTAGAGTTGGCTGTCGACAGGCGATGAACATCTGTCGAGAGGTGAAAGTCATCTGTCGACAGCTACTGTCAGTTCTGTATTTCTGGGTTCTGGAAGCACGATACCTGTCGACAGGTAAATGCTAGCTATCGACAGGTGAGATCTAAACATTCAGGAATGTGATAAAACTACCACAGAAAATTATACCAAGTGTTTCTATGAATCCTTACATGATTGGTAACATCAAAAGGGTCTTATTTCCAGTTCTAAACACCACTTTCCATGAGGAAGATGAGTAGGACAATAGAGATATATTATGGCATGGAAATCTAAAAGCAAGATGATAACTAGAAGTGCAATACTTCCTAACAACCTTTTCTTGCTTCTAATGGGATAAGTTTCATAATATGCTTGAATCATAGCACAAACTATAGCTAAAACATGATTACAAGGAATAGAACAACTCTTCTATAGTTGTTTCAAGTATGTGTACATGATAAACACTTTAATCATGAAGTTTTTGAGTAGGAATAAGAAGCAAGAATAGAAGAAGGAAACCTACAGAACATGGAACAAAAGGAAGTATGAGTTGTACAAATGAAGAGACTATAAGCATAAAGTTATGGAAGTGGAGAAGAATTGTAGGAAGGAAACTATCTCTAGATATTCCATTCATACTCAATACAATCTATATCTGACTTTTACCTATCTAGCTTAACCTCAAGCTTTCTACCCATCCTCACAGGTCAATACAGGATGTTGAGGACCGATAACTATTTGAATCCTCAACCGATGCTCTGATACCATTCCGTCACGTCCCGTCATTTAATATATCTATAAATGTCGGAACGTGAGCGAACGAGAAATAAAGAGTACAATTGAACTAACTGAATAGTAAATTTGCTCATACACTTCAATAAATAAAAATTATTATTCACCATTTCATAGGTGTTACATGGTTCTTGATTTACAATCGTAAAAATAAAATGCCGTCAAGGTTGGTCTCTCCATACACAAATCCCAAAGTCTCGCCTTGTAGAACTGTAGATTACCTGAAAAAGTGAGATTTGAAGAGCTAACTAGCCCAGTAGGATTCAATTGCTTGAAATAGATAGGATTCAAATGTATAATCTCAAGAAAAGATCATGTATAGCTAGCACTGAGTGTTCAAGAAATTGGACAAATGAGCCAAATTGATATCATGCATTAAACAAGAATAGTTTAGAAGAAAAATTAATAACTCAGGATGATACTTGAATTCAGAGTCAAACACATTTTCACACACACAAGCATGATATGATGACTAATCAAACACGAACTGATGCATGCCAACATCCACAAATTCTCATCGCCCCCGCGCGGCCACTGACGAATTCGGGCACTCCTCCTAGGACTGAACCAGCCCTTTATTTTCCAGACATATTTCTCAAACGAGTCCAAAGACTCACAACTCGTCATCATAACACATTTATCCTTGTAACGAATCAAGGGTACATAGGAATTCACTTACGGTTCATACACAAGAACTTAGGAACTCTGTTCCTTCATGATTATAGAAATTGATGATCTCACATGGTCAATTGTGACTGGAACTTTTGAAGGGATAATTATGTTGGGTTGAGTGTGAATATAATTCATTTCCCCTCATATTTTGATGATGACAAGTTGTGATTTTAATGCACAATAATTGGAACATGTTAAATGCACCACACATGTAATGACTATATTCAAAAAGCATGTTTTCAAACACAATTATCATTTATTTTCATGATAATACATTGGACTAATGAAATATGTGTTTATTTCTCAGGGACACACAATTCTTCCAAGGGTAGTGTCGACACACCACATACTGGTGTCGACACAATGCTCCAAGCCCTAAGCCGAAAGATGAAGAAATGGTCAAGTAGTGTCGACACAAGATCAAGCAGTGTCGACACTAGACCCAGCTCCCAGTAAGCCCTGTCAACAGGCCTGGATACTGTGTCGACACTAGACCAGATGGTGTCGACACTAGATGCCTCTCCCAGAAGGCCTGTTTTACAGTTTTCTCCAGTGTGTCGACACTAGATAAAGTGGTGTCGACACTAGAGACCCTTCCCAGAGAAGCTGTTTTGCCAGTCTGGGACAGTGTGTCGGCACACCCCATGGGTAGGTCGACACACTCCAGAAACTCTGTGACTTCAAGTCTCTCCTGGACACGTGGCACTCTAGGGGTTTGGTGGATCGGCCTTGGATCATGTGGCCACGACCCCCAAGGGTACTTTTGGACATTTTAGGTATAAATACTCTCCTAATTGGCCATCCAACCATGAGAGAGCCTCCAAGAGCCTTCCAGAAATCCTTTTGGCAGCAGAGAGAGCTCTCCTCCCTGTTCTTGCTCCCCTTGTGCTTCTCCAACCCGATTCCCACATCTCCAAGCACAAGAAGTGAAGATTGATCCAAGATGAAGAAGTATGATCAACTTCCAAGGGTGCAGATCAAGTAGAAGCAGACAATTGTGAAGATTTCGAGGAAGATCCCCAAGCACAAAGTGCAGAGCATCGGCCTTGGACTTCAGGGAATCAAGCCTCTTCACAATTCGGCATCTACAAGGGAGTATACTTGAAGAACAAGGATCCTTCATAATATTCCTCAATTCCCTTGTGTCTTCTGAGTCATTCTGAGATTGTGCATAAGTTCTTGCACCAGTCTCTTGAATGAACTCTTGATAGACCAGATCATTGCTAGAGGATCTAGATCTTGTGTTTTTGTTCTAGCAAGTTGTTTGTGAGCCTGTGTGCTCAGTGGTTGAGTCATTGTACTCAGTGTTTAAGTCGTTGCACTCAGTTGTTGGTTGAGCAATCTTGCTCAGGTTCTAGAGTAGTCTTGCTCTAGAGGTTGTGTGAGTTGTAGAACTCAGTGTTTGGAGTTGTCAGGCTCCAGTGTGTGGTGTACCTAGGTTGTTTAGTGGATCCTCACAGTATGAGGGGTGGATGTAGGAATCACATGGTGTGATTTCCGAACCACCTAAAAAATCTCTGTGTAGTGGTTTGTGTGTGACTTAAATTCACATTGTGCAAGATGTATAC
The DNA here is from genome assembly GCA_014218235.1 of Colocasia esculenta. Taxonomy (NCBI): domain Eukaryota; kingdom Viridiplantae; phylum Streptophyta; class Magnoliopsida; order Alismatales; family Araceae; genus Colocasia; species Colocasia esculenta. The sequence goes on along the minus strand of CM024753.1, from coordinate 152,895,267 downwards.
ATAGGGTTTTTCGAATTCACCTTTAATCAACTTGATTCCACACTTCAATCATCTAATTCACACAATCATTCATCAGATCTAAATTGCTCTTTTAAATTGCCTCTGATTCTATGCATTGTTTTTAAATTGGCTAAGCTTCCGCAACAGTTGGCATAGATCTATTCAACCCCCCCCCCCCCCCCCCCGCCTTCTAGATCTTGTCCATCTCTTTTTCGATCCTTCAAATTCATGGTAAAGAGAATGATAACATGATTGGTTGTAGTAGGTGTTTAGGTGGTAAAAAACACAAGATATAGGTGGGCTTATTAGTTGGAACAATTGAGTAATATTTTCAGCAAAGAATGGAACAAGATAGGTGCTGAAACATGGCCCTAGCAGTGCCTGTCGACAGCCAGAAGTTTGCTATCGACAGGTGATGTTTTCCAGAAGCAGAACTGGAGTTCTGTTGGTGTCTGTTGATAGCCAGGAATGGGGCTGTCGACAGCCACACACAAGTAGAATTTTTGAGTTCAGGAAACAGGGCCCTGTCGACAGCAAGAGGCAGGACTATCGACAGGTCCTGTGTGGAATTTCAAAAAGTGTTTAAAATCAACTAAAAATTTTGCTACTAAGCTTCTCTATAATTCCTAACATGATTAAGACTTTAGCCAAGCATGATCTCAGCTTTATGAATCAAGCTAACATGACAAGAAAATGAAAGAAAGGGCATGAAACATGGTACACATGTATGACTAAAATGACAACAAACTCAAGGGGAATTTACTGGAAGAGTAATTCTCCTAAAATTTTTCTTTTCCTCTTCCATCATTCACTTATCAAACAACACTCATTTAAGACTTTCATGGTCTCTCAATAATTCGATTCTAAGAAGGTAGAAAGAATTGTCATAGCTCAATCTACACTACACAGTAGGATCAACATGATTTCAGATTTAAATGAGTTAAGATGGAAGAGAAGTGATGTAGGGCCCTTCATGACCAAACACTAATTTAAACAAGATGAAAGGTTCAATTCTTATCACGAAACTACTTTCCGAATCTGGAGAATGGCATACACATGGTAAAAGATTACCTCAAACTATTGATTCAAGTGGAGAAGTAGGAGGAAGAAGGGATAGGAAGTGAATCCTACAGACACACAACTAAAACATGATTATAAGGGATGGATACACTGTTTCAAAAGAGAATTCACAAGTTTAAGCAAGTAAGTGGGTGATCATGACCGCTTTAACAATGGTAAGAGTCAAGGAATTAGAAAAGAGTGGGAAAGGAAGAGAATTCTACACAACACATGATGCACACAAGCTTCTAGAGGTACTTACGGAAATCAAACAAGAACTTGAGAGTTCGTACACCTAACAGTAAGTTCCATAGCCTGTTCAAGGGTTAGAGTAAGAGAGGAAAGAAGAGAGGATTGAATCCTACCTGATCTTAGAGAATAACACTTCCACCTTGATGGCCCACAGTTGATGGAAGAGAAGAGAAATGGTACTTGGAGTGCAGTCCTTGCAGTCCGGGCAGCTACACTTGTAGCTCTTCTTGTATGAGCAAAGGATGTAGCAACTCCAATAGCAACAGTCCTCTCAAGGCAATGGCAGCAGCAACACAACAACTAGTCACCCACGCAAGGGTTTAACCTCACTACGGCAGGAGCTTGTTTTCTGGGCAAAGCAGCAATAAAAGCAAAGGATGGAAAATGGTGCATTCGAAGGGTAGAGGGGTGCTTTTATAACCCAGCCGCTTGCCCATGCACGGTGACACCTCTCACGTACAGGTGTAACAGTAAAACAGATTGGGTTTTTACTATAACACATGTTTCATGCAACCCATCCAACACTTACACATAAGCCCCCAACATGTAAGGTGTTGAGTTGCTGCTGACATGGGCTTACGTAATCCATGTTGCGTAAGCAAGGAATAATCCTAAAAATCCTTACCGTAAATGGCCCATAATTCGGCTGGTTCAAAGATCCTTCTGTAAACATGTCCAAATGATATCCATTTGTCTTAAAATTTCAACCATAATCTATTGTGATAGTTTTACAAATTATGGTGATTTTTATTTAATTTTTAGATTTTATTTCACAAGAGGTGAAAAATCACCTAGAAAATAACCGCATCTACTTAACCTCGAAGTTCGCACGTCCATAAATCTGGATATTTATATTTTTGATATCCCCACATTTTTATGAAAATTATGGTGTTCTCGGATTTTTATTTCATTATAATTTTCCGGTGTCACCCTGTGGAAGCGTGCACCTCTGCGTACGACAGTGGGGTAACGTTTATTAACAATAATTAATCCCAAATTCTAATTATTTAATTCTAACAATAATAATAATATGTAATAGCCACTTTATTCACATTTCCTAGCAATTAAAATTTTTGGGGCGTTACAAGTGTGCCAGTAAGTTAAAGCAGAACATCGAAGGCCAGGAGGTTTATTGCAGCCATTACCTATTCTGCAGTGGAAGTGGGATGATATAGCTATGGATTTTGTTGCAGGTTTACTCAGGACAATGTCAGGTCACAATGGTGTACGGGTTTTTATTGACAGATTGACAAATGTGTGCAGTTTGTTAGATGTGAGCATGTCATGGGCAGTGGATAGTTAAGCAAGGTTGTATGTGGATAGAATTGTGTTGTTGCATGGAATACCAGTCACCATAGTTTCAGGCAGGGATCCTAGGTTTACTTCCAATTTTTGGATGAGTTTGCATAGGGTTGTTGATACACAATTGAGGTACAGTTCAGCATATCATCCCCAAACCGATGGACAGATGGAAAGGACAATCTAGACTATTAAAGATATGCTACTAGCCTGTTGCTTAGTTTGGGGAGGCAGATGGGAGCAGCATTTAGGTATGGTTGAATTTTCCTACAACAATAGTTATCACACAAGCATCGGGATGGCACCTTATGGAGCACTTTATGGAAGACCTTGCAGGACACCGTTGAATTGGCATGAAGTGGGTGAGAGGCAAGTGATGGGACCATAATTGGTGCAGCAGTCTGCAAAAATGGTTAAGTTCATTAAGGAGAAGCTTCAAACAGCCCAAAGCAAACAAAAGAGTTATGTAGATACACGGCGCAGGCCACTACAGTTTGAAGTTGGCGATTATGTGTTCTTGAGGGTTTCTCTAACCAAAGGTGTTTTGAGGTTTAGTGGAAAGGACAAGTTGAGTCCCAGGTATGTGGGTCCATTTCAGATTTTGGAAAGGATTGGTGAGACAGCATATAGATTGGAGCTTCCAGCAGATTTCACTGATGCTCATGATGTGTTCCATGTCTCAATGCTAAGGAGATACATTTAAGACACTCGGGATGATTTGAAACCAGACATATCCATGCCAGAGTATCCAGTAATGATCATAGGTCGGCAAACACAAAGGTTGAGAAATAAAGACATTGAGCTAGTAAAGATTAGATGGGAAAACAGGCAGGGTGGAGAAGACACTTCAGAGTTGGCCGATGAAATGTACAAAATGTATTCATACTTGTTTCAGTAAGCGTTAAATTCTTTTAGGTGATAGTTTTATATATGTTGAACTGTTGATTGCACTTATTCCTTTAATTTCGAGGATGAAATTTCTTTTAGGTGATAGTAATGTAATATTCTATATGTTCGGATCGTAGTTTATCGGGTTTGGGGGCAAGTGTGTGGCCCATTAGCTGAGTTGGTAGTGTTTACAGGTTTGTGGAGCAGGGTGTGAGGCTGGAGGGTTGAAAATTCCAGCCCAAACAAACCTCTGGCGGGTTCATTAAGAACACGACCAACACAGTCGTCGCGATTCTTGCATGAACGCGACCACCTGCTCCATCATGATTTAGCACCGCTTTTACGTGGGCGTGGCTGCATGCGCGCCGCGTAGCGCATGCAGGGTCGCCGGGGTTTAATTGCGACGGCAAGGTACGTCACATTTCTAACATGATGGCCCGATACGTCGCGATTTAAACTCGGTGTATTTTGGGTTTCTGCCCTTATCCGAACAGTGTAGTTGCACTATTCAGTTGAAGGGGGAGTTTGCTGAAGGATTTTGTGGCGACTTTGGGTATTTTGTTGTCCATTTGGTGTGGTTTCGGTGCAAGGAGGTGCTTCAGAGTGCGGGGAACCTCTGGGCGGCGTTAGTTTTACGTTTCATCTGTTGGTAGGGGGACTTTCCCTTGTTTTCGATTATATGGCATGATAGGTTAGGGTTTTGGATTTTCGTTTGGAAATCATGTAAACATGATAGAAAGCATACTTAGGGTTTCATATGAATGTCTATTTCCTGCTTAATCAGCATGTACAACCATTTGGTATGATTTCCGGCATGAGTGTTTAGGTTAGGTTTCTTCTGTCTGAAAGGCGACGGAACCAGTCATCGCGTTTTGTGAACGTGACGACCTATCCGGTCGCGATTCAGACTGTAAGGCGATGGGTTGGTACGTCACGATTCAAGCATCGATTGGCGACCACTGTGTTGGTCGAGATTTAGAATATGGCCACCCAAGCTCTACGGTTTTATGGCTAGTCTATCGGGCTTCTGTGGTACATAGCTTGAGCTATGTTGCTTAAGCAATGTAGGGTTTGTATGGGAGTGTTAGCTTATGTCGTGATTGAAAATGATGAGTTTTACTTGGCTGCGCGTGCTGAACGAGATGGGTTGTTCACGCCTTCCGTGGTTACCTCTCAAGTCAGGTCCCCAGCACCGGGTGCTCGGGGTTTGTCTCAGTACGGTGAGTACCGTCAAGGTTTATGTCGTCTTCCTGGACACCCTCACTCCTAAGTTTGAGTTGTACGTTCGGCTGAGGGAAAGATGGCAGTGGTCAGTGACTCGTGTTTGTGGGTGTGCGATCGCTTATAGCGTGCTCGTGGTTTGGGGACGGACACCAGTAGACATATTGGTCCCCAGCTAGTCTTATTTCCATTGCCTCACTTTATGGAGCTCAAGCCAAAGTCCCTAAAGGTGTCAGGCTTGGGCCAGAAGGTGTGTAGTCTGTAGGTGTGGTCTTGGTTGGCCTCCATTGTTTCTTAGCCTTGTTGAGGTGGAGCGGCAGTTGGACCTTTCGTCCGTGGCTGCAAGACTGAGAGGTGGTCTTGAGTTATTTGTTCAGATTTGTGGCTGGTGTCACGAACCAATTCTCGTGACTCGTGTGTGGCGTGCCCTTATTTATCTTGTACATGTGTACATGGTTTGTCGTTTACTTAATTTACAGCTGTAGTATCATGCATAGGTAGAGTTATTTAATTGCTTATCAGCCATGTTTACATTATTTGTTGTACATTGTCTTCTCAGCATTGGGGGACTTACCCTACTGAGCCAGTGACTTGTGAGGCTCACTCCTTCTTCTTCCAGATGAAGGAGAGTAGGAGGGTTCCTGTCCCTCTTCTAGTTCCAGACAGCACCATAGTGGAGTCGGGCGTTCGCTACCAGCAGAGTATAATACTTCTTCTTGTTGAGCCTTGAGGGTTTTTAACAGGATGTTGTACTTTGTTCTATGACTTTGGTTTGGAACTTAATATGTACATTTCATGTGGATATATGTGAGAAATGGAAACGTATATGTGTTCAGCGTGTGAGATCCTTGAACTTTGTTTATATTCTATTCTGTGCATGTGGTATTTACTTGTTTATGTACATAGTGTGTATATTAATTTGTGCATATTATAATTATTTAGTTACTTATATGCATAGATATGTATAAATATATATTTGTTTCTGTGAATATAAGTGCTTAGCTATTTTGTACATATTGTACTTATTTAAATCATATGCATATTGTATTTAAATAATGTTATGCTTATAGTATCTAATTATTAATGTGCATATTGTATTTATTTATTCTTTGCATATTGTATGTAATTATGTTGTGTATATATATATATATATATATATATATATATATATATATATATATATATATATATATATTCTGAGCATATGATATCTATTTGTTTTCTGTACACATTAAATTGTTTATGATGTATGTGTGTATCTATTTTGATGTATTTCTGTGTTCTGGCCGAAATGCCAGTTAACGTCAACATACATTGACGTTGATTGCATGTTGACGGCAACATGTGTGTCGTTGACTTCATCTAGGAGAGGTTGACGTCCAGATCGATGGACGTTGACTCCCTGCTAGCAGCAGCAAATGTTGACGTCTATTTCCCTACTAAGTTGCGATTTAAGATCTGGAAACGGCTACGTTTCTTGCGGTTCTAGTTTAGGAAACCTAGCTCTAACGGTAGGAGACTTAGCCTAATGCGTACCCCGACACCTTTAGCCTATAAAACACCCAGATTAAGTTGAGGTCACTACAAGAAAAAGCGCTTATAGAGACTGATTTAGAGACCGAAAATTTCGGTCATTATTCGGTCCCAAAATAGGGACCGAATAGTAACCGAAATATTCAGTCTCTATTCGGTCCCAAAATAGGGACTGAATAGGCACTGAAATTTTCGGTCTCTATAATTTGAGACCAATTATATTCGGTCACTATTCGGTCCCTATTTTGGGACCGAATAGAGACTGAAATTTCGGTCCCTATTTTTGGGACTGAATAGTGACCAAATATAGTCGGTCTCTAAATTTTGAGACCGATTACATTCGGTCCCTATTTTGGGACCGAATAGAGACTGAAATTCCGGTCCCTATTCGGTCCCTATTTTTGGGATTGAATAGTGACCAAATATAGTCGATCTCTATATTTTGAGACCGATCACATTCGGTCCCTATTCGGTCCCTAAATAGGGACCGAATAGGGACCGAATGTCGGTCTCTAAATCGGTCTCTATTTTGTGACTGAATAGTCACTGAAATTTTTGGTCTCAATATTTTGGGACCGACTAAAATCGTTCACAATTCGGTCCCTATTTTGGGACCGAATAGGGACCGAATGTAATCGGTCCCAAAATATAGAGACCGAAAATATCAGTCACCATTCGGTCACTATTTTGTGACCGAATAGTGATTGAAATTTTCGGTCTCTAAATCGCTCTCTATTTTGTGACTGAATAGTAATCAAAATTTTCAGTCTGAATATTTTGGGACCGACTAAATTCGGTCAAAATTCAATCACTATTTAGTGACCGAACTTTTCGGTCTCAATACTTTGGGACAAAAATTACCATGAACTTAGCACATTGTAATTAGACAATGGTTGAAATTTTATTTTATTTGGATGTCATTTACATATTAAATTAAAGTTCCAAATAGACGTAAATGAATAGTAATCTAGTTACGTAACTTGTTTACGCAAGATTTAACCTGCATCTAAATGTAAACATATGTAGGTAGTGGTAGGTATGTGTAAAAGTGCATATATTTATTATTATAAATATATATATGTGTGTGTATTAAAAGAAATGATAAAATAATGTCAAAGAAAGGGATAAACTTCTTGCATGTACATATATACGTGTAAGTTTGTGCTTATTAGTGTCACATGGGAGTGTGTGAGGTGTTAGAAGGAAGATAGATAGGTACGTGGGAGAGTGTGGAAGTGCTTATATGCATGTGCAAGTATATATATATATACATATATAAGAGTACATATAAAGGGGTTGGCGGCAGAAGTATTGGGAGAGGAAGAAACGCCAAGAAGGGAGGAGTTTTCGCAGAAGGAAAAAGGGCTAACTTGGTTTTCTAGAAATAAAGAAGAATGAAATAAGGTGTAAGGTAGGTACCTTCACATTACCTTTAAGATAATAATTTTTTTTCTTGATCCTTAATCTAGTTTATATGTCAAGAACTTCAGTTAATATAAATAAAAAACAAATGTTCCATTTGAAGTTTCATTTTTAAAGGCTACTATATGATTTCTGGAATTGTGTGTTCATCATGTAGGATTTCTGTATCTCCTTTCCTTCGTGTCTCCATCTTTGGTTAGGATCTTGAATATGAGTATCTATATATCATATTTACCCCTTGATTTGCGTACCATAAAGATCATTAGGTATACTTTTTGGTCTCTTGTGTACGTGTCTTAGCTAATACTCATGTCTTAGGCAAGTGTTCTTGTGAAGGATTCTTCTTCTTCTTCTTCTTCTTCTTTTCTTCTAACTGTGTTCTGGAAATAGTGGTAGTGTCAACAGTATATGTCCAGTAGTGTCAACATTATCTATCCAGTAGTGTTGACACTACTTCCAGTAGTGTTCACCTATCAGTCCAGTTGTGTCAACACTATCTGTCCACTAGTGTTGACCTATCTGTCCAGTAGTGTCAACACTATCTATCCAGTAGTGTCAACACTGGATCTATCCATTAGTGTTGACCTATTTATCCCTTATAGTGTCGACCTATCCCTTCATAGTATCGACCTATACCTTACAGAGAGTTGACACTATCCTTCAGAGTGTCAACACTCTCTTCTATTCAGGTTGACACACCCTGTATTCAAGTCAACCTAACTCCTATTTCCAGTGACTTAATTAGGTCGACACACCCATGTTCCAGGTTGACACACCATGTTAATTAGAATTCTTTCTTGAAATAACTTTTACATGAACTATTATATACTAATTAATTCCAGATTTACTTGAAATAATTATTAAGCTACTCCTTCTTCTAAAAAGTAATTTATAATGTATTCATGTATCAGTTCTTACTCGATTTGCTTGTCTCATGTTCTTGAAAATTCACTTGTAATGTCTAGAACTTGGGATCTCTAGATCTCTCATGAATTTACAATGCTAGAATGAGCCAATAAAAATGCCCTAACCTGGTCCTGGGAGGAGCGCCCAAAAGTACTTGTGCCCATAGGAGTGTGAATGGTCTGGTGTGACATTGCACCAAAAGTAGTGACTGATTTCAATCAGTCCCTAATCGGTCCCTAAATAGTGACCGATTTCCTTCAGTCCCTATTCGGTACCTATTTTAGGGACTGACGTACTCGGTCACTATTCGGTCCCTATTTTAGGGACCGAATAGGGACTGAAAGAAATCGGTCACTATTTAGGGACCGATCTTATTCGGTCACTATTCAGTCCCTAAACTAGAGACCGAATAGTCACTGCTTAGTTCGGTCACTATTAGTGACCGATTGACATCGGTCACTGTTCGGTCCCAAAAATAGGGACCGCATAGGGACCGAATTAGTTCGGTCCCTAATAGTGATCGATTTGATTCGGTCCCTATTCGGTCCCTAAAATAGGGACCGAATAGTGACCGAGTCAATTCGGTCCCTAATAGTGACAGATTGTGATGAGTCACTATTCGGTCCCTATTTTAGGGATCGAATAGGGACCGAATCAAATCGGTCACTATTAGGGACCGAACTAATTCGGTTCCTATTCGGTCCCTATTTTAGGGACCGAACAGTGACTGAATGGAATCGGTCCCTAATAGTGACCGAACTAATTCGGTCACTATTCGGTCACTATTTAGTGACCGATTAGTGACCGAAATGTTTCAGTCACAGATTTGTGACCAAAAATTCTTCACCGATGAATTCAGTCACTATTCGGTCACTATTCGATCTCTGAGTCTTTTAGGGACCGAATAGAGACCGAATATGTCGGTCTCTAAATGCGCATTTTCTTGTAGTGTCGGTTCGGTCTTTTGGCCTTAAGAGAAAATCTAGACTTTGCTATGGGAAAGATAGGTTTTTGCATGCTTTATCCGGCGTGAGAGGAAGTCTTCTGGCGATCTGCATTGACTGAGGGGAACTCCAAGCATCGAGGAAGCTACCCCGACTCCGGAGACAGACCTACATCGACACAAAGACTAGTTTTGGGTGGAGATTTGAGCATCTTCTTGGCTTGGCCGAGAAGAGCTTCTGTGGAAAATTAATCTCTTCTTGGATTTATTTTCAGGCAAGTGATCTATGGATTTCATCCCTACCCATGTCCTCTAGGTCCTAAGCATTTTTACAGGATTTTCACGTGTTTTGGAACCTCTATTTCTCCTGTATTTGTGTGTTCTATCTGTGCTTCTGTAGAAAGGAGATTGACAACCACTTGTGTGCCATCAAGATCCTGAGTTAGCGACAACATGTAGTGCCATTAACCCAGGTTGGCGGCAACTCCCTTGCCGCCAAGTTCTTCAGAAATATGATTTGATCTATGTGCTATGAAATTCAGATTTCTGAGTATATCTGCATGCTGTGAAATTTATATATGGTCAAGTACAGTCAATAGGTCATGTCATGAGGATATTTCAAATTTCTGTACATGGTTTTATTTATTAAAATTTCTGAAATTTGACAATGAGCATGATATGACCATGATAATTCCGGAATAATTTGATCCATTCAATATTAGGGTTCCATAAATTTTTCATGTTTGTATGATGACTGTTTTTAGGTTTTCAAACTATTAAGTATGACTGTTTAGTTGTGAATCATGTTGAAATGAGTTTCTAAATAAATCTGCATGTAAACTTTCTTAATTGTTAAAATTAGAATTATTATTCCAAAATATCTGAAAATTTAGGTATGTGACATGTGATTTGTATGCAGCCTGTGATAAAAAATTTGTTCTGTTCAGAAAAAAATAGGTACTATTAGTAGTTTAATAAGAGTAATTGACATGATGAGCATGTTTAAGTTTAACCATGTGTAATACAATGATTAACAGCATGATTAGGACTGTATGTAGACACCCGGTTCTAGCTAATGGGTTGAACCACATTTCGTGTCACCTTAGTGGGCCCCTAGTTGGTCACTCACCTTGAGCCCATCATCAGACTTGATTTGAGCCCATTTACAACTTAAATTGCCTTGAAATCCCACCCATTATCACTTTGAGAGAGTCTTTAAGCATCAATAACTCTTATCCTTTCATGTGGTTGGCTGATAATTCACATAAATTTTGATTTCATAGTCGCGACGCATCGTAGCGCCGCGTCTCGGTGTCGCGTCGATGCAAGCCGCCGCGACAGCCCATGCATTGTCCATGCACGTGGGCATACTGTCGCGTTGCCCCGCCCCGTCGCGTCTCTAAGGTCGCGGCCCTACGATACACCGCAACAGCAGCTGCGCATGCAGGCCTCCGCAACCACCTCCTATTTATCCTCCTATGGGTATATCTTTTTCCCTAGGGAATATCTCAACCCCTTGGGCGAGATTCGGGCCCTAGGGACACTCCTTGAGGACCCCAAGGACTCTCCTATGCAATTTTGGGTGGTCTTTATCTCTCATTTTTTATTATCTTCATTATTATGGGACATTCTCTCTTCAAATCTCTATAAAAGCAAGGCCCTCCCTCAAGGACGAGGAGAGCCCAATTTTTTCACCCCGAAGGGCTGCCAAAATCTCCTCTCACCAACACTTAGACTCGTAGCCCTCCCATTTTCCACTTTTCCCACACATCCCACTCCACAAAAGCTGCTCATTTCTTCATTAACGGAGGGTGAGACATGTGAACGGCGACTCCAACACTTCCCTGAAGCCCTTTGCACAACATTTGGGACGATCATCAAGCCAGGGAGTCGCCCTTATGGGGCTCATCCTCTCCCCCTTTTCCTTTTTCTTCATTTCTTCATGCATTCCATTTACGTTCTAGATAAGTTGCATCCATTTTCCACCCACGTTTCCACACACCCAAGGGGTTTAAAAACCATTCACAGGTGCGTTCCCACCATGATCTCACGTTTCCCTTCATTTTTAGAATAAATACTACACTTAACATGTTCTAATAGGGCTTTTTTTTTGTTTCTTCTTTGTGTTGGCAGGCACCCAAGCTTTTCCACGAGGAGCTCTTGTTCTCCTGCTGGCTGGAGGACGGGAAGAAGGTCCACACTCGACATCTCCCGCACACAGAGAACACGACAGCGGAGGACGACGCGACAAGAGACGCGTCCGGTGGTGGCGACGCGTCACCAGCATGTTCGCGGAAGGTAAGACTACCGCGACACCAGGTCTGTTTCCTTTCTCTTTCCATTTCCTAGTTAAGTTAGCCTGTATCATTCTCTACTCGTTAGGCAACTTGCTAGGTGGTGATCACATTCCTACTTTCTACACTACTAGTTTTTAGTATATGTTTGTGTTGAGGGGAGGGGGGGGCACAATCCCCTTGATTACACCTTTTGGCGATCACGGTGGGACCTTCAGTGCTACCCTCATGGATTTAGTTTGCCTGCCTGCCATGTTTTATTCCTTCTTTGTTCTTTTGGTGCCCTGTTAGTCTTTTGTTCCTTGTTTCCTGCATTTTTGGCACTCTGGTCGAGTCGCGGCATATCACGGTGACGCGATAAGATCGCGTCGCCCAGAAAGGACGCGTTAGCAGGTCAGTGCTTTCCTTCTCATATCTATCTTAGTTTGCTTCTATGAGATCATGCATCCATGTTCTATTTCCTTGTACCGTGTACTGTCGTGTTTCTGGATGTTAGAATCCTGTTAGGGTTCGGATTTGCCTTTTATTTTTTTACTTGTAAGTTTTCAGGCTCTGTCGCGGCGTGGCGCGCGGACGCGATTCATTCTCGTCGAGGGTAGGCGTCGTGTTACCATGTATGCTTTGTATGTTAATGTCTTGATCCATGAACCAGTTTCTGAGTGCTTCCTGACTTATCCTGTATTAGTTTGGTGTTTTATGCGTTTATCACCTTTTAGGGTAGTCTGTATGAGTCTGGTTTGGTGACTTTCTTTGTTCTCGGGGCTCTGTTCGTATCGCGGTAGGCCGCCCTGTCGCGATAGGGTCGCGGTGTACACGGCCGCCGCGACTCTGACTGAGAACTTTTTATTCACCCTGTTCCATTTTTACTTCTCACTTGTTCATGCATTTTGGGATCTTGGGCCCTTTGCATACACTATTCATCCCATTTGTTCAGGTTCCCCCTTAGTTGAGTGAGCCCTCTCGCCTACGAGCACTCGTAGGCTGACTCGGGCCCACCTTCCGAGGACCTCCATAAGTCCTCGTGACCATACGCACGTTGCTGTTCATCGGGCCGGTTGTACCCGTCGTACCCCTTAGTCTGAGCCACCCCTCGCGTGTGAGTGTCCCACCCCTTAGCTGCACCGGAGGACTCGAGTTCATGCCTATCATGGTCCACTTGACCGAGTGACATCCCCTTAATCAATTTATTTAAAGGTCAATTGTGAACTTTAAGAAATTTGCGCATTAATCAGTCACCCCTCCTCCTCTCAGTCTTTCTTGTTGTGCTAGAGTCTAGGTGTTGTCAGTATCACCCCCTTATTTGTTCTGGGGGTGTATGCGTCATTGTTTAGGGAGATCGAATCAGTACCCTCCGATCCTTGTATTCTATCATAATCCCTCGTTCGACATGGACCAATTCTGGGTCCTTGTCGACGATGTCCTGCCTATCGGGCTGCTCGAAGAGGTGGCCCAACCCCCTACAGCCATACTCCCGGGGCATATCCAATCTCCCCTTGTCATCGGGAGTCAATCCCGTCCTCCTTCTCCTCCAGGGGGAGATGACCCCCATTCGCAATTCAGTCAACTCCTTCCCCATCTCACTTCGGACCAAGTCCGTGAATTTCTAGCCGCTGCCAAGGGGAAGCGACATCTATCTCCCCCAGGTCAAAGTTCAGTCCGACCGGCAGATCCCTCCACCCATATTGCCTCAGCACCCCATCTTTCTTCCTTAGGGGCAGACCCCACACCCCTCCATCCTCGGGCCATCCATTTCTCGGAACCGAGCTACCCTCCTGCAAGAGAGGTCCGGCCTCGATCCCCTCCAACTTCAACATATTATACGACCGAGCCTACTCCCCTCCCCCGTGAGAGGTCTCACTCTTTTGAGCAATCTCACTCCCTTGTTTCTACACATCATGTTCAAACCCCCTCCGACTTCTTCGCGGAGTGGACAAGTATAAAAAAGGAGCTACATGACCTCAGAAGGCAAATGGATCCTCGCAAGGTAGCCGATATTGCTCTCTCATTGTTCCAATACCTCCGGGTACCACCCCAATCGGAGCTCCCCGTTTATAGGCGATACTCTCGGGTAGGGGACCCATATGTTCATTTAAAAGATTTTGTTTATGAGTCCGCACTGCACAAGTATGACCGCCACCTCATGGCATACTTGTTCAGAAAATCTTTAGATGGTCCAGCTTTGGAATGGTTTTATTCTTTGCCCCGGAGGAAGCCGAGGATTTCCAGATTGTTCAAGAGAGGTTTCTGCAGCAGTTTCAAGATCGGGTCGGACCCGAATACTCTTTTGTAGATTTGGTAGCCGAAAAGATGAAGCCCGAAGAGGAGTTCTCAACTTATGCCGACCGGTGGCGTTCACTGGCCGCCAAGGTCCGCTGCCCCATGCCGGAGGAGGAGAAAGTCAAGCTGCTGATCTCCAATGCAACACCAACCTACCGAGCCATCTTAGCCATGAATGACATCAATACCATGCACCAGCTATATAGCCGAGCCCATTTCATTCAGACACAACTCAAGGACTTGCCTATACACTCTATGTTTGAGACCCCTAAATCCCGTTACACCAAGAAGCCCCAAGGCTCAGTCACCGAGGGGATCCAAACCAACGAGCAAGTAGGTGCGGTAAGTAACCCCCAAGGCCCAGTAGGTAGGTCTCCATACACCCAGCAACCTCAGTAGCCATGGAGCAACAATAGGCAACAACCTTTCCAAGGTCAGAACCCTCCACAAGATCAGCGCCAGTATTCCCAAGTTCCTCCCCCTCAAAATGGGTATGCCCCCAGAAAGCCCAATGGACCCAAAAGAGCCCAATATCCTCCTCTGCCCGAGTCTTTTCCAGATGTCTTTGTAGCCCTCATGTCCTTGAATGCCCTTAGACTCCCCACTGAGAAGGCAAATTGGAATATGGCAGCGGATCAAACAAAGTATTGTGTTTACCATCGCCATTCGGGCCACAATGTATCGGATTATTTTCAGTTCCGAGACATAATATATGACCTTCATGAGCAGAACCAAATTGATTGGGTGGAAATGAAAAGGCTAATTCAGACGTTGAGAGACTAACAGGGTCAAAGGCAACAGCAGCAACAGCAGCCGCAACAGCAACAACAACAACAACAGTTCCAGCCATTCCAACAACAGTATCAGCAACAGCAACAACCACAGCAGCCGCAACAGCTGGAAAATGACCTTGGCATAATCCGCAACCCCATGCCACAACACCAGCCTATTCCAAATCCCCAACCTGCTCCACCACCTCCTCCACCTGCGCATGTTAACCCAGTTATCCACCATCCACCACCAGAAGCTCAATGGGCGTTCGACGATGAGCATGAAGTGGGCCAGCTTCTAGTTATTTCCCATATCACACCCCCTGCCACCACGCCTACATCCACTGGGCCTCCCTCCTTCGCACCCACTATCGCCACCATCACCACACCATCCTATAACCCCCAGTCATATCACCCATTGTCCCTTCGTCCAGCAACATCTCTCTCTCCCCTATGCCAGTGCCATTACTAGCCAACCCCTCCATCCTTGACACCTCACCCCCTCCCCTCCACCATAACCTCGCCCTGCGGAGCAGGCGGATGTTCCATCGGATGTACCCCAATGCATCTGTATCTATGCCAGGTCAACCAGCGCAGTAGTCCAGCACCCAGCAGCAGCAAGACATGGAAGAGATAGATCCGGTCCCAGGAACCAAATATGACATTCTGAAACATTTGGATCAAACTCCCGCCAAAATTTCCATACTATAGCTGATCAAAAGGTCATAGACTCACCAAGATGCCCTAAGGGCCTTCCTGCAAAGGGTCATGGTCAGCGAGGACATGAACCCGACAATCTGCCTTCTGTACTTTCTATTGTGAACAGGGGACCCACTATCACCTTTTCTGATGGTGAATTAGCTGCCCCCGAAGCTAGGAAGATGCCTTTGTGCGTGACACTAACTATAAACAAGGTGGCCATTGATGCAGTGCTAGTAGATACAGGGGCTTCCATTAATGTATGCTCGTTGAGCACCCTAAGAGCCTGGAACATCTCAGAGCGCCAATTGCAGCCTACCCCCACCACCATAGCTGCCTACGACAATTCACGACATGCCTATCATGGGATTGTCACGTTACAAGCAAAGCTAGGGCCACTTGTTATGTCAATTGAATTTTATGTGTTGAACATCGATCACACTTACAAGGCCATCCTGGGGTGCCCGTGGATTGAATCACTAGGGGCAGTACCTTCCACGGCACATCAATGTTTGAAATTCCCCTTCTAAGGGCGGATAGTCAAGGTTAAGAGTGTAGCAACGACCCACACAGTGGAAGCAGTTGAGAGGGTATTGCCATCAGTTTGGCCATCAACTAAGCCTATTATCTCGGTGCTTGATGTGAACTACCCATGGGCTTATACTTTCTCTTCCAACTGCCTGATTGGGTCCCCATCGGTGATAGCTGTCAGGAAGGATGTGACCACAAATGCAAAAGGTTGGAATATCATGTTCAGGCTAAGTTATCAATCTGGGAAAGGCTTGGGTGCTCATCTCCAAGAGAGGATCAAGACAGTGGCCGGCACAAAGAAGTTCACAAAACATGGTCTAGGATACTCAGAATGGGCTGCGTTCTCATCTTCCGCGCAGTCAAACCATGGCCCACTCACCTGGACACTGTATGAACATTTTGTTAGAGGACCGGTGCAGCCTGGGTACAATACTATAGTGGAAGAGGCACCGAGGTCGGCATACCAAGCCCTGGAAGCACAAAGACCCAACAAGAAGAAGAGAGTCGAGATGGATACAGAAGCACCTAATCTCGAAGATTTGATTTCGTCACTCAACCTGTTATTTGAAGAACCGGAAGCCGAAAAAGAAGAGCCAGATTCAGAGGATCTCAGCCGCTTGTTCAGTGAAGATGATGAGCCACAGTCTCAAGCAGCAGCATTATCAGCATCAGCAGCCACCACCAAGCGACAGTTGCTTGGATTTGGTGAGAAAATTGAGATAGTCAGTTCAGCCATTCATTCAAAGAAGCTCTGGCCAGGGTTTTCCCGACCTCCCATCCATTTCATTTCATTAATCTGTGTCTATAATTTTGATTTTATTCCCTTATCTCCACCCCTCATTCTCCAATTTTCCCCCGATGCTCTTGAAGCATTGATCCACCCTTCACCTCTTTTCACCATCTTCCTTAATGGCTCAGTCCTGTTCTTTTTCCAAAGCCTTCTAATGTAATGTAGTTCTTTTCATAGTTAAAAAAAAAATCAAAGATGTATGTTCCTTCACTTGTCCTTTCCCTTCTTTTCTTCGGACGACGATCCCCATCTTCTCCTTTCCCATTTCTTCGAACGGCGATCCCCGTCTTCTTCTATCCTCCTCTTCGTCGGACGGCGATCCCCGTCCTCCTTTTCTTTTCTGACTCACCCTTCTCGCTTTCTGCCTTCAGCTATCTAGCTCTCGCACTCTCCCCGACAGCGATCCCCGTCACCCCGCACTCCTTCTAGCGGCGATCCCCGTCACTCCCATTTCTCCTGGGGGGCGATCCCCGCCCTTCTCCTCCCTCTCCTCAATCATTGCTTTCGCCTGTTGACCGACATGGTCATTTTTGGTGATCTAGGTGAGGGGCCTTTTGTTCCCCTGCACCCCAATTCTCCTTCCGGCACCCTGAGCTCGGGTGGCCTGCCCCCTCCTCTAGTTCCATCGGAGGACCATTGCGGCCCTGTCGCACCCTTTCCTTTCCTTTCCAATAAACCGCTGGACACTCCTCCAGTTCCGTTTGTAAATATCAAATCGGGTCTACGTTCAGGGGTAGAATCTAGCAAGTCCCCGTCCCCGTCTAGGAAGAAGAAGGGTAGTGGCATACCCCGTAGATATCTGTTGGACCTAGTGCAAAGTTGTGGCGTTCTTCTAGCTATCGAAGAGTTTGTCCAAGAAGCTGTAGTTCTGAACATAGAGGATTTGCGTAAAGAGGAAGGACTAGATGATGGATTCGGAGTGTATGAGATCTTAGCCGAAGATGACCCATCGGATGAAAATGATTGCGAGATAGAAGATGCTGCCGAAATGTACGCTAGCGGTATGAGGAGATTTGATGAACCAACCTTGGCAGTAGATGAACCCACCAAGGAGGTAAACGTGGAAACACAAGAGTATCCAAGGCTCTTGACCATAGCTTCCAGTCTCCCTCCTAAAGAAGAAAAGGAACTCATAGAGATGTTGAGGGAGTTTAAGGATTCCTTTTCCTGGTCCTATGATGACATGCCCGGCATTGACCGCGAATTGGTAGAACATAGGCTAATCTTGAAGCCAGGGGCAGTTGCCGTTAAGCAAAAGTTAAGGAGGTTCCTCCCCCACATCGCGTTGAAGATGAAAGAGGAAATCGATAAACTACACAAAGCCAAGTTCATCCGTGTAGTCCTCTATCCATTGTAGGTGGCAAACATAGTCTCGGTGATGAAGAAAGACAGAAGAGTGCGCATCTGCATAGACTTCTGGGACTTAAATAGGGCATGTCCAAAGGATGATTTCTCGTTACCTCACTTGGATGTCTTAATTGATAATACTGCAGGGTTCGAAACTCTATCATTTATGGATGGGTATTCAGGCTATAATCAGATTCGTCTAGCCCCGGAAGATCAAGAGAAAACCTCCTCCACCACCCCATGGGGAACTTATTGCTATGTGGTCATGCCGTTTGGATTGAAGAATGCCGGCGCCACTTATCGAAGGGCAATGTTAGCTATTGTAAGGCCCTCTAATTTCCGTCGTATTATTTGTAATTATGTGTGTATGTTTATGCTTGTGTATGTATGTACATATTTACGTACGTATTAATTAGTATAATTACGTGTACATGTGTTTCTATTAAACATAAATAATGTATGTATTGCATGATGATAGTGTGGATATAATACCATATACATATTGCATGTATATATGCTTGGTATGCATGGTTCTCTGCATAATTAGGGTTCTGGCCAAAGGCCACCTTGGCGTCAAGCCCAGGCCGTTGAGCCAGTGTCAGCGTCCAGACATGGACGCCAGCACTAGCTCCGGCGTCCAGCGATCTGGACGCCAACTTCTCTGACCTGCATGCGTTGCAGAGCCAGAAAATCCGGGAGCAAGGCATGGCCTCCATTGGGGGATGTTCCCCAACGGCTCTAAGGCTGTCTAATCGGTATGGTGAGTGGGTGAGGGGCTCTCCTAAACCCTGAACCCGAATTGGACTCTCCCATTCTTTCCCTTCACCCTTGCAAGAGGAGAGAAGTGAGAGAGAAAAACCCTAGAGAGTCTGTGAGAAAAACCCCATCTTGGCACCCCCAAATCCGACCCCTTGGAGCTCGGTCTGGAGATCTACTGCGACTAGGAGGAAGCTGGAGCAAAGGAGAAGACTTCCCCATCATCCCCTCGGCGTGGAGATCACCCAGGAGCCCGGAGGAAGGCGATCTAGAGGGCGCTTCTGCAACTTCTTGGGACTGCCCAAGGAGGTCTTCTTCTAGCCATAAATCCCTTGGAGGAAATTTCTAAAGGCAAGTGACCTATCTATGGTGTCACCGTATGAGTCTAGGTGGTTTTTGTTATTTTTATGGAATTTTCCTCGAGTCCTAGACCCTCCAATTCACCCAAGTTTCAGAGCTCGGGTTTGTGTTTTCTGCACAGACCTGGTTAGACGGCAAGGTCCCTGGACGCCTGTGATGAGCTTGGCGTCCATCGACCATGCCGTTGACCCTGAGTCAGCGGCCAGAGACCGCCGCCTAGTTCTTCTGGACAGAACAGTGGGCTGTTCTGTCCCACTTATGCAGTAATTTCGGTATGTTTTATGCGATGAGGATATATGGTAAAGCTTATACTCTATGTATATGGTTAGTTGCGGTGTGTGAATGAATGTGGGATGTGATGGTGAATGTGGGATAATGATATCTTGTAAACTTGTGAGCATGACTTGTAGACAATTTTGCAAAATTTATGATTCATGATTTAGATTAGTGTGAATGCCTTAGTTTCAGTTTGATCATGAAGAATAGTGGGTCAGCATATGCGTTTGCAAATTTTAGTAATTTATCCATGCTTGAGAAATTTGTAAATAAGCTCGGTTCGGTAGAATGAAAACAAGCGAAAATGGTTTGTGATAATTGATCGATAGATGTATGAATTAGGGTAATGTGGTATTCTAAAATCATACATATATTAGTAGTCTCTGTACAAAACAGCAAGTGGCTAAATTACCAGATGTGTTGGACCCATGTTAACTTAAGTTGTTAATAGCATGCTAATTAGGCGTTTATTTTCTGTAAATTCTATGTAGCTCAGAAAAATCTGAAAATTTAGGAGTATGATTATGAACCCGAAAACAGCATGTGGTAAACATTTAGGTCATTTGGACCCGTAAATAAAGAGTTATGTGTTTTCATGGGAAATGTGAATAATTCTTACATACGATCGAAATGTGATTAGATTTTGTTTAAACCCAGCATGATTAGTGTGTTTACTGTGTGTTAAACCCTGAAAACTCTGTAGTACCATGTTAGGAAAAATAGAGGTGTTCATGTGAGTAAGAAAGTGTGAATGTGATGAAAAGTGTAAAGTGTAAAAAAAAAAAAACCATGTGTAAAACGGTAAATGTGTAAAAGTGTAATTGTGCCAATGTGATACTGCTTCCGAGAAGGCAGTGGAGCCGTATCAGGGAAAAGTCCCCCTGAGAAGGTTCATTGTGTTAAGTGACCCTAAGGGCATTAGGGGGAAATCCTGGAGGTGGACAAGTACCACTGGTTAGGGTGGAGACTTGTTCTCCCGGTCTGCGCAATCCAAGAGTCGCCATTGTATTGCCTAGATGGCGTCTATGTGATGTGATGTGTTGTGTCCTTCTTTGGTGGTTTGGACTATGTGTCACGGCACCTAAATATGTGTAAAGTGTAATGTGAAATGTGTATGTGACCATGTGTAAATGTGTAAGTGACATTTGAATGTGTATGTGTAAAGTGTAACCACGTGAAAAGAGGAAATTTGTGTAAAAGAAAATGTGAAATTCTAGATGTGTAAATGTGTTATTGAAACCATGTGAGACTAAATATGAAACCATGTGAATTCAGAAAATGCATGTTATTATTCACATGTTATGTGTACAAAGTGTTTAGAATCCATGGTAGTAACAACAAATGAGTATGTGTGTAAAATGGCATGATGGATTGTTCATATGTGAGGTTTTAAGCAACGTTGTAGCTCTCATGTGTAGATTTATAGTCATTGAACCATGTGAAATCAGCAACCTAAAGCATGTGAAAAAGTTATGTATGCACTTAAGAATATGTGGAATCCATGCAAATTGTGTTCCCCTTTCATGCATGTAAATTGTCCATGTTGATAGCTCTCATGTTTGATTTTGTAAAAGATTAAAGTTCATGAGTAAATTGAATAGAGACCATGTGATAGGTGGATTTTATTTTAAAAAACTGAAAGCATGAGTTATGTATAAAATTGTAGAACTTTCATGATAGGTTGAAAACTCGAATTGACTAGCATGCTATGTGTTGCTAATTGTAATGTGCATGTAGAAACTACTAGGACTTGTACGTGTATATCATGAATAGTGTTGCTTGCTGAGTCCCTGGACTCACTCCTTGCTTCGGCGTACAGGTATAGTCGGTGACAAAGTACCCTTGGAGGAGGCAGCAGAGACGGACTCCGAGCGTGGAGACTAGCTAGTTTTTGGAGTTCTTTGTGATTGTGTACTTCCTAGTATGTACTTGGAACATTGTATTAGGATTATCATGAGAAGAATGTATTATGTGGACATTATGTATTTCCATTTCAGTAATTTAATTTATGTGAACTTTGGTTCCTTTTTGCAAATTGTAAACTGCATGTATGTTTAATGTGGATGATGAATGAATGGAGATAGTTCTCTTTTACTTCCGCTACTCTGTTGTATATTCGCGTGTATCTCAGCTGTATGTATCATTTGGGTAAATGTCCCACTGTGGCAGCACTTGTTATACCGACGTGGGTTGGTATAACCATACCGGTATAATGAGGGCCGTCACAGCTATCTTCCACGACATGATTCATATTGATGTTGAGGAATACGTGGTTAATATCGTGGTGAAGTCTCGGACCAGAAGAGAACACTCCTCTGTGCTTGCCAGAGTGTTTCGTCGTACACAAGAATACCAATTGAAGATGAATCCGAAGAAGTGCATATTTGGGGTTTCTTCAGGCAAGCTGTTAGGCGTCATAGTTAGTAAACGGGGGATTCAAATAGACCTGCACAAGGCCAAGGCGATAAATGAAATGCCTCCTACCAAGAACATATCCGAACTTCGAGGTTTGATTGGTCGAATTCAGTTTATAAGAAGATTCATATCTCAGCATTCCCAAAGATGTCGTCCCTTCTATGAACTGTTGAAAGGAGGAGTAAGTTTCGAATGGAACGCCAAGTGCCAAGAGGCCTTTGATGAACTCAAGAGTTATCTCATGAATTCGCCCGTACTTCAGGCGCCTATCCCTGGGAAACCCTTAATCCTATACCTATCGACCATTGAGGACTCCCTAGGAGCTGTCCTTGCTCAACATGACGAACCTGGAAAAGAAAGGGAAGTTTATTATCTATCTAGGCTTTTCAATCTGTCCGAGCTCAAACTCACTACGATGGAGAAAACATGTGCAGCGCTAGTTTGGGTAGTGCAGAAATTGAAGCACTACTTTCTAGATCATAAGGTGAGTTTGATTTCTAGAATGGAGCCTATTAGGTATCTCCTGGAGAAGCCAGTCCTCCCCGACAGATTGGCACGCTGGCAAAGTTTCCTCTCTCAATTTGATATCGCCTTTGTAGTTCAGAAAGCCATAAAAGGGTATGCCATTGCTGAACACCTTGCTCACCTTCCTCTCCCCCACAGCGACACGGTTCAAGAGGAATTCCCCGATGAAAACTTGTCACTCATCTCTCGCGATCCCTTCTGGTCGCTCCACTCTGATGGAGCTCTCAATTCTAGGGGACGGGGCATAGGTGCTGTTTTGCTCACCCCAGAAGGGATCACCATTCATCTAGCCTATCAGCTCCAATTCTATGCTACCAACAATATCTCCGAGTATGAGGCTCTCCTTGCCGGTCTTAAGCTTGCCTACCTCTTAGGCGCGCGTCATCTCAAGATCATAGGAGACTCTCAACTCATCCTTCGGAAAGTCCTTTCTACTTACCGCACTCGTGACCCTAAACTCAAGCCCTATCAAGATCTGGTCACACTCCTATCCAAGCAATTCCGTCAACTCATCTACATTCATACTCCTCGTTCTCAAAATATCTTGGCCGATGCCCTTGCATCCCTGGCCTCCCCTCTCTCCTTCCCTCTCAGCCGCAGCACTGAGACAATCACCGTTCAAAGTTGGAGGCTCCCTCAACTCAGGTTCCTTGGTTCGTTAACCTTATGAGCTCTCTAGTTTTGAAGGCAAAGAGAAAAGAAGCAAAGGAGTTAATGCTTGTAGAGCTGGGAGAAATGATGGAAGAAGAAAGGCCGTGTTACCATGAAATTGAGTAGTATTACAGAGACGGTACCTTCCCCGAAGAAGTTGAAACAGAAGACAAGCAAGCCATCGTAGAGCGGCGTTAAGGTATACCCTTATTGGTGAAGTTCTCTACAGACACGCTCTATATGGAATGCTCCTCCGATGTTTGTCGGACGAAAAAGCTTGGAAGGTAGTGGAAGGATCCCACTCTAGTGAGTGCGGAGGGCATGTCAATAGCCAAATGTTGGCTAAAAAAATTCTTAGGCAAGGCTACTACTGGCCGACCATAGAAGAAGACTGTACCACCTATGTTCGTAGGTGTGTCAAATGCTAGATCTATGCTGATAAAATCCATGCTCCATCCTCCTCTTTACATCCACTATCTTCTCCTTGGCCTTTCTCCATGTGGGTCTTTGATATCATTGGGCCTCTCGGTGATCCTAATGCTCAGATAAAACAAAAATCTTTCATTCTTACCGCTACTGAGTACTTCACCAAGTGGGCCGAAGCTGAAGCATTTGCAGAAATCCAAGGTACGACCTTGTGCAAATTCATCATGAGGAACATCATCGCGCAGTTCGGAGTGCCATGCAGCCTCGTCACTGACAATGGACCACAGTTCATATCTCAAGAGCTTCAGGACCTATGTAAGAAATTCAACATCTCCTTGCATCATTCGTCTCCATACTATCCGCAGGGAAATGGCCAAGTTGAAGCCACAAACAAAACACTTTTGAAAATTCTAAAGAAAACTTGTGAGTCTAATAAATTTGTTGATTGGCCAGAAAAACTAGTTGAGGCTCTGTGGGCCTACCGCACCTCCGTCTGCATGCCCACTGGGCAAACTCCATTCTCACTTACTTATGGGATGGAGGCGGTATGTCCACACGAGATCCTCATTCCTTCGCTAAGGGTTCAGCTAGACAAGGAACTTAATCCCGATGAACATCGAGAGGCGTTGCTTACACAGCTAGAACTCTTAGACGAACGGCATTTAGCTGCAACCGATCATGTTCTTACATATCAAAATAGACTTTCAAGATCTTTTCAAAAGAAAGTGATTGAGCGTAAATTTCAACCAGGAGACATGGTTTTGAAGCAAATTTTTATAAAACTTGGAGGTCCGAGGTCCAAATTGTCAGCAAACTGGGAAGGGTCGTACGTCGTTAAGGAAGTGTACCCCGGAAACGCGTATAGGCTAGTTAATGCCGAAGGTGAGGAGCTCTCTCACCCATGGAATGGGTTGTACCTTAAAAGATTCTACCCTTAATGTTGATAACAACACCAATTTGCAAAAAAAGAATGTTGTTGGCCATATGCCTCACTCCCCCTCATTGTGGTAAATGATCTCTATGTCCAGCCACACACACACAACACGGAGACCTAAGGCCAATTCCCCTTTGATTCATGGTGTTTCTGCTCAGCCCTCGTGCAGGGAACCTGAGGTCAATTCTCTTTTTACTCAGACGAGGTCTAAGGGCAAAGGGGAGGCTAGCATGTAGACCAGCAAGCAGTATAGGTCATGTGTATGAAGTCTCAAAGAGGGACGGTCAATTCAAAAGAAAAGTAAAAAAGGAAATGATGAAAAAAAAGAAGGAAAAATGATAAGAAAATAAGGGGCATGTCAAAGAGTGGCAGTACAGTTCCCCGCGGGACGCCCTTGAGCTCGGTCGTACGCATGCCCCCATTTCAAAAAGAGCAATGACCTTAAAGTCCCTAGACAACAGACGGATTGCACATGTAACGTACCCATTGCAAGTCTTACAAGCCAGTAACCCCGACCCCAAGACCAAGTCTTGTCTCATTGCTAATCTTTCTATTCTTCCTAATACGACCAAAGAACCCCCACACCTGATCTGTGTTGGAACATCAATATTCAAAGGGCAAGAAACCTTAATAACCCAAAGATAAATGCACGTTGCACATAGATATTATTTGCCAATCAAGAGATGGAAAAGAGGTCCATGGCTAATTACTAAAAAAGCGAGAGGTGTTGTTATCAGAAAATATCAGAAAATCCAAAAAATTCTGAAATTCTCAAAAAATCAAAAACAAATCTCAAAAATTCAAAAAATTAGAAATCTCAAAAATAAAAAAAAATCAAAAAATCTCAGAAAAAAAAATTCAAAAACCTAAAAAAAAATGTGTGTACATATCGCTTTCATTTAGCATGCATTGTTTATTTTCCTTTCCGTCTATTTAATAAGGCTCAGCCCCTTGACAATTACAAAGTCAGATTCATGTTTATTTAAGCACAAGGGGCTGAGTCAAAGAGCAGATCTAACCTGTTTTGCTAAGTGTGCAGGGACAGGTAATTCTAAGGGACACGCAGCACTATACTCAGTATTCTCTGTCTCCCCCGTGTTTGAACCTTCATCTCACACTCGTTTCAATGGCAAATCATTCATTCATTCCATAAAGATTGACATAAAGTAAAATTTTTCACTAAGAGATGAACAATATGTACAAAAGATGGGGGAGGTGGCTCACAAGTCTCCTCACTGACCACCACCACTCTCCCCGGATCCCTCCTCTCTATCCGGTGGTGGCGGCATCTCGCCACCACCTCTGCCACTCTGGGCACTCGTCTCGCCCCGGCGGCGCCTCTCCTCCTCCTCATTCCTCCGACGACTGGAGGAACCCGCTAGATATTGACCAACAAAGGAGCCCGTCACTCTGCTGACGCTCGCCTTGCTCCTACTCCTACTATGTGAACGGCCTATGGCCGTCACTATCTCCTGAAGGCTCCGAGATACTACCTGCTACGCCTGTAGGTCGGTACGTAGTCGGGTCAGCTCTGCCTGATCTACCGACGACCCCTGCACGCGTAAGGCCTCCAACTCCTTCGTCGCCTCCGCAACCCGTGCCTCAACTGCCTCCGCCCGGATGCGCAGCTGGTCTCTATCACCTCGGAGGGTCTGGATCTCCCTCTGTAGCAGATCTCTCTAACCCTACAGCTGGTCCCTCTGCCCCTGCAGCTGGTCCCTCTGCCCCTGCAGCTCCATCGCGTGCTCGGTGGTGAGCCGCAAATCCTGCTCCTGCAAAGGAATAATTCAGTCAATATCAATTCTTGAAATAAAGATTCAATCTGGGGTTCCATTGTACTTACCCGCTCCTCCAGGTGCCTCTGTGCCTCCTTGGCCCTCAGCACGGCTCCCGCCAGCTGAGCCTCCAGAAGCGACGGAGAGCCCCTTGCCGCTCGTGAAGAGGAAGCACCGCCTACTCTGGTGCTCCTCACTCTCTCCAGCTCCCTCCTATGCACACAAAGGTACACGTCAGTTTTCAAAATCAGTTATAAAATTAAGTAATGAAGTCTGAGTAAGTACTTACCAGCTCCTCGGTCTGCCTCTGCGCCGCCTCCTGATCCTGCACCGCCGAGTAGAGTAGAGCTCGGAGCGATGCAACATCACTAGCTATGTCCACCTACAGTACATTTTCAAATCATTAATTCAACTCTATAAATTTAAATTCATAGAGTTGTGGTTTAAGGGTTTTACCTGATGTCGGGCGCTCTTGTACACCTTCCCTCCGTACTTCAAGGCATATGCCTGGAGGTATGCGTCGTCGGTAGTCGCTGTGGACTTGACTGCTTTCCCCTTGCACTCCCAGTCGCTGATCTGTTCCTTCGCCTGCTCACGCCAATCGGTCTTGTCATGAAGCCCCCGGAAGCTCCGACCCGGCACGGTACCGGTCCCGGATGGGGAACTCCACTGCACTCTGCCGAAGGCCGAGTGAGCGTTGGAAAATGAACAGGCGAAGAGGTAGCACTAGGTTGAATGCATGCACCCACACCGACCTACCGAAGTAGGGGCGGGCCTGCACCAACCAGGGCTATCCCTCATTGATCTCCCCCAGATATGGCTGCCAAACCATCTGTACAATCAAACTTCAATCAATCATCAAGCAATAAAATCAAGCACTAAGCTCAAAGGGAAAGGTTAGAATACTTACATCTAGGTAAGGGTAGCTGTCGATGTCCTCCTGTAGGTGCTCGAGCTGGTCCCCGAGATTGAGTGAATCTCGGTGAGAATCCCAACGGCGTGCAATGGGCACGAGGCCCGGCTGTGTGAGATCCCCTCTCCCCAGGGCTGGGAGGTGTAGGTAAGACCAGACCTGTAAAAATTTGAAGCAGATTAGGTGGTAGTTTTGAGGAAATATGCAATTTAATTCAAAGGGTTAGAGAGAAGATGTGTACCTGAAGAAAGGGGAAGAATCCACTCGTCGAGGTTTGCTGCTCCGAGGCGCCCAAGCTATCGAACTGATGTGCTAGAAAGGCTGCTCCCCAAGCGTACCCCCCTACCTCACTCAAGTCCTCCAGCAAAGGCAGGAAACGGCTATGGACTACGTCACCCCTCGTGGCAAACAGAAGTCTGCCAAGAAAGAGTACGAGGAAGCGACGCAAGTCCAGGTCCGCCTCTGCTCCCGGCTCACTCGCCAGCTCTCTCCGGCTAATCCTAACTAACCGCTCAAGATGCTCGTCCTTGGTCTCCCTAGCATTCTTCCCCGCCTCAAATAGCCCCAAACTCTCCTACAATGCTACCCGAGGAACTAAAGAAGACCTATGTCTTACAGGGAGTCTTAGCAGCCGCTCAGCTAGGCCCTGATAGCATGGGTAGGTGAACCCGCTAACTGGCCTCCCATAGATCCTAAGCCCTGTGATTCGGCTCACATCCTCTAGGCTGGGGATCATATGTCCCCATGGGAATATGAAGGTGGTCGCCTCTGTATCCCATCTGCTCCGCAGAGCCTGAGTGAGAGCCGAGTCCGCCCTCATTCTCTCTATCCTGAAGATCTCACCAAACCCCATCTCCTCTACCCTCTCTCTCTGGAAGGGGGGAAATGCCAAGAACACATCCATGACCAACGTCCAGGATAATCGGGTCCTCATCTCACCCTGTAGGTGTGAAGATTTTGTTAAAGCAGGTGATGTTTAGATGTTCGGTTTCAGTCGCGACCCCTATGGAGGTCGCAACCTTGTCGCAACAATGCAGTGCACCACGACCTTATCACGTCACTTACTTAGGCCGCGATAAGGTCGCGTCGGCCCGTATCACCACGACATGCTCGCAGCGCCCAAGACTGTCGCGACACCCTGTCACGACGGGTCGGGCTGACGCATTTTCAGGACCGGACCGGCCGGATCCTCCTTTGTCCGATCTTCTTTCCCCTGGGCATCACGCCCTACATGTTCCCTCTTGGGGCTCCGTCTACTCGTTCCCAATAATCATTCATGGATTAGGGTCGAGTTTACTTACCGATTTCATCGCTTTGGCTCTCCTCTTCCTCTCCTCTTCTGCGTTTATCATCGGAGCCTCCGCCCCCTGTTCCAATTCCATCTCAATGTCAGCCTCCTCCTCCTCGACCGGAGGCACCTCCGCCCGGCGCCGGGAGCTCTGTCGCTCCGCTTAGCGCTTTGCCTGGGACGAGCCCTCGCCGGAATTCTTTCCTCCTTCCATGTCAATGCTCGGGTGTTTGGGGTCGGGTTGCAAGTGAGGGATGCAAGGATCGCAAGAATTGCAAAGGGGATTTGGGGAGATTCGAAGGAGTGTTTGGAAGTTTGAAAAGCACGGAAGGGGGGAAGAGGAAGGCGCCCTTTACGTTTTGGACTGTTCGGTTTGAGTCGCGTCAGTGCGGAAGGTCGTGACCAGGTCATATCGACTTTAGTGGCCGCGACCTGATCGTGACCGCACGCACTGACCCTTTCTGAAGGAGGTTATCCTAGCTGCCACGACATAAACAGAGCTTTGCGCCGAACAGCAAATTCAGTTTTATTCATTTGATTCAAATCATTACATGCTTTAATCCTTCCTACAATCAAATAAATGCTAAATTTCTTCCCTAACTATCATCTAATGATCTCCCTACAATCAATCCTATCAACTCTCAAATGATCCCCGCTGCTGGCCGAATCTTGTTTAATGCTTCGAGATACTCCTTGGTCACGTCCTCGTCTTCTTCTACCTCGGCATGGAGAAGGCCCAATGCACATCCTTCCTAGTGGACGATGGCACTCCACACGTCGCGCTCATCTTGCTCATCACCCCTCTTCCTCTCCTGAACGGGCGGGTAATGCGAGAGATGCGGGACCACCGTGCGGGCCGCACCGCATTGAAGGTAGCAGCGATCCAGATTGTATAAAACTAGCGCTTCATTGCCCAACCATCTCAATGCTAGTTCGGTGCGCTGAGGAAGGTGGATGGCCCGGTTGTGCATGAAACGTGGGCGCATGTCAAATTCGGCCACACTCATCCTTTTGAAGTAACTGCGCCATGCCTTCAGTCCATTCAGTTGCACAGTCTTGCACCACGCCTTGGTACTCATCTGGAGAGGCCCACCGACAAAAATTAGTGGATGGTGGAGCATGGTCTTGCACTCCATGGCCAAGGTGTCCATCGCCCAGAACTGAACGTGCATACCCATCCAAAGCTCGAGAGCAATGATCGAGCCATAGAAAGGCCCTCCAGTCGCTGCAGAAGTCAATCCAGCATATAGGTATCCTAAGACCGCTTGACCAATGCTCTTACCTTCTAAAATTGAGGTGATGATGCTAAGGTTGGCGAAGGAGATGGCGCCGTCCATCGCTGGAAAAAGGATGACTCCACAAATACAGATTGCAGCCGCCTTGGCGATGGCCGTGTGGTTCCCGGTCTTGCACTTGCATTGGGAAGTGATCCATTGCGCAATAGGAAGAAGATGCACATACATCCCATTGGACATAGAGTGAAGGTCAGTCTTCCTCGTGGTAATCTCCTCGAGGATGCTCCATGAGTTGATGGGATCCACAGTGTAAGAAATCGCCAACTCCTCGCCCCTTTGATACCGTGAGAGGCCGAGCATTATCTCCAGCTCCTCCAATAGGATTGTGGCTTCAAATGTGGGGAAGATGAACGTATGGGTCTGGGTGTGCCATAGCTCCACCAACGCCGTAACACTGTCCCACATGTGCACGATCTTGTCATAATTTTTGGCGAGGATGAATACAGTGGATAGCCCCCACTCTTTCAAATGACTAATAGATGATGGTGGGAGAAGCTCAAGCATCGGAGCTAGCCATAGCACCCGAGAGAATCGCCTCTGGCCGGGTAAGATCTGAGGGGAGGTAGAAGAAGAGAGAGTCTAAGAGTGGAGAAGAAGAAATAGAGAAGAAAACAGGGGAAAAACAAAGCAAAGTTCAGAAATTCAGAAAAGGAAAACACTTACTTGGAACTCTGGGCGCATGCATATGTGCCCCGGGATGGCGGAGAGTTGCTGGAGCTTTGCATAAGACTCCCTTGCTTCCTTTGGACCAAAGTAAGGAGGGATATCCTCCTGAAAAGCAGAGAAATTCCTCTTCATGACTACAAAAAGGGGAGAAACTTGAAGAAAAAAAGTGGCAAAGGGTTAGCTGCAGGATTAGCCCCCAACCCTCCTTTTATAGAGCTTAGGTAGATGCAAACCCAGTCTAATCCCGTCTCTAGGTATTAGGATAAGATTAGGAGAAGTTTAAGAGTCCTAGTGTAAATCTAGAAGTCTTAGGATAAGGATAAATCCCGGTTTCCTGCGTTTTCTGGGCTCGGACCGAGTCGCGACGCCGCGATATGACGCGACAAGGTCGCGACATGGCGGGGCGCCGCGACAATGTCACGGTCACCTAGGCCGACGCCTCTTTATCTGTTGTGTTATTCCCATGTCTATGCTTTGTTTACTTACTTTGTTTGATTAAGCTTGTGTATATATTGTTATTTTGTGCTTATTATGTCTGTTTATTGTCAAAAATAAAAATAAAAAATCAGAAAGAAAACAGATCGTCACAGGTAAGTCCGGTAAGTATTTCTACCCTTACCCTCGCATTACTATACGGTATTCTACCTATTATATCGTTTCAAGGACCGGCTGGTTCTCAATGTGCTCTGGGATTTGAGTTCCCCTTTACCAAAAACAGTGATAATCTAGGTGCACATTATTAATCATTGGATAGGCCGTTGAGTTGTTTAAGTTCGGGAACAATGGATTCAGGCCTGCACTGTGGTTGTGGGTAGTCTCTTGACCCATTTCTTATTCGGCTTGGCAATATTATCCTTGATATATTCTCTATTTTCTCATTTTCTTTGCATTCGTTTTGATGATTTCTTTTTTTAGCCCAGCATGCATCATGTAGGACTTTGAGCTTTCCTGACTCATTCCTGACTTTTGATGAGCCCTTGTTGAGTGCCCAATCATCCTTCAAATTCCAAACAAGAAATCTATTTCCACTCTGAATCGGAAGGTTTGCCTCCGAGTGAGTTGTTCCCGTCAGTTTGGCAAGAATTTCCCTGTCTGGATTCGTTATCCAATTTTCGTCCTATTCCTTTAATCTGTTTTGGTTGCGAACCGCTCCCAGGATAGAGTCATGAGTTACCTGCCTGGCACGCATATGTCCCTCCAAAACGAAACCTGCAGGCCAATCGGCTAGGGTACCTCTCAATCGAGTGGTTGATCGTTTTATTCTTTTCTCCTTCTCGTCCAGACTTGTGCTTTTCTTTGCTTTCTGCTCGAGCAGCTGACTCAGGGCTTTCACGAAGATTCTAATTGCTTGTTAGTTAGACCGGGTGTCTCTTTACCTTGGCTCCCACTTTTCAGTCCACTCCGCATCATTTCCGCTCCGCCATTACTTCGTGACACCTCCACTCCACTTCCGCTCCGTTTCCTTGCAAAGTGGAAGCCAAGGAGGGGCAATCTGTAGACACCCGGTTTCAGCTAATGGGTTGAACCACATTTCTTCTCACCTTAATGGGCCCCTAGTTGGTCACTCACCTTGAGCCCATCATCAGCCTTGATTTGAGCCCATTTACAATTTAAATTGCCTTGAAATCCCGCCCATTATCACTTTGAGAGAGTCCTTAAGCATCAATAACTCTTATCCTTTCATGTGGTTGGCTGATAATTCACATAAATTTCGATTTCATAGTCGCAACGCATCGTAGCGCCGCGTCTCAGTGTCGCATCGATGCAAGCCGCCGCGATAGCCCATGCATTATCCTTGCACATGGGCATACTGTCGCGTCGCCCCGCCCCGTCGCGTCTCTAAGGTCCCGGCCCTACGATACGCTACGACAGCAGCTGCGCATGCAGGCCTCCGCAACCACCCCCTATTTATCCTCCTATGGGTATATCTTTATCCCCAGGGAATATCTCAACCCCTTGGGCGAGATTTGGGCCCTAGGGACTCTCCTAGAGGACCCCAAGGACTCTCCCATGTGATTTTGGGTGGTCTTTATCTCTCATTTTTTATTATCTTCATTATTATAGGATATTCTCTCTTCAAAGCTCTATAAAAGCAAGGCCCTTCCTCAAGGATGAGGGGAGCCCCATTTTTTCACCCCGAAGGGCTGCCAAAATCTCCTCTCACCAACACTTAGACTCGTAGCCCTCCCATTTTCCACTCTTCCCACACATCCCACTCCACAAAAGCTACTCATTTCTTCATCAACAAAGGGTGAGACGTGTGAACGGCGACTCCAACACTTCCCTGAAGCCCTTTGCACAACATTTGGGACGATCATCAAGCCAGGGAGTCGCCCTTATGGGGCTCATCCTATCCCCCTTTTCCTTTTTCTTCATTTCTTCAAGCATTCCATTTACGTTCTAGATAAGTTGCATCCATTTTCCACCCACGTTTCCACACACCCAAGGGGTTTAAAAACCACTCCCAGGTGCGTTCCCACCATGATCTCACGTTTCCCTTCATTTTTAGAATAAATACTACACTTAACATGTTCTAATAGGGCTTTTTTTTTCTTCTTCTTTGTGTTGGCAGGCACCCAAGCTTTTCCACGAGGAGCTCTTGTTCTCCAGCCGGCTGGAGGACGGGAAGAAGGTCCACACTCGACATCTCCCGCACACAGAGAACGTGACAGCGGAGGGCGACGTAACAAGAGACGCGTCCGGCGATGGCGACGCGTCACCAGCATGTTCGCGGCAGGTAAGGCTGCCGCGACACCAAGTCCATTTCCTTTCTCTTTCCATTTCCTAGTTAAGTTAGCCTGTATCATTCTCTACTCGTTAGGCAACTTGCTAGGTGGCGATCATATTCCTACTTTCTACACTACTAGTTTTTAGTATATGTTTGTGTTGAAGGGGGCACAATCCCCGTGATTACACTGTATTAGGATCAAATCATCACTGAGAAACAATAGCATCATGTTGAATAAACTAAAGCATGTTTAAGTATTTAAAAGTCCATGTAAATGGTTAAATAGTGCATGTGAAATGTGTAAACAATGTGATAATGTGTAAAGTGTGTTGGGATTGACACTGCTACCATAGAGGGCTATGATGCCGTACTGTAGTAAGGTCCCTGTGGGAAGGCTCAATGTGTATGTGTTATCCTATGGGCATTAGGATGAAATCCTGGAGGTGGACAAGTACCACTGGTTAGGTGGAGAGGGCTTCTCCCGGTTCTATGCAGTTACCTAGATTCATCACTGCTTTTCCTAGGCGGCGAATATGTGTTATGTGTCATGTGCTATGTGTTATGTGTTATGTGTCATGTGTTACATGTTATGTGTTATGTGTGTGTCCTTCTGATGGTGGTTAGGACTATGTGTCACAGCAAATTAAGTGTACAAAGTGTAAAATTTGAATAATGTGTAAAGTGACATGTGAATGTGATAAGTGGTAAGTGCAAGTGATGTGACATGTGAATGTGCAAGTGAAAACTATAAGAAAACTATGTGAAATCATGTATAAGTGAAAGTGAATGTGAATGAAAGAGTAAATGCATGTGAAAACCAAAGATAAAAGTGCATATGTTCATGTCATACATGTGTTAAGATGATTTAGGATAATCATGGTATAATGTTTAGTATCATGTTGTATAGTTTAATATAATCAATGTGTTAATGTCATGTGAATACAATAAATTTACATTAAAACAGCAAGCTAAATGCATGAAAAATTGTTAGATTTGCATGTGAAATTGGTTAGATATCATGCTAAGAGTGTTCATTACCTTGTACATATTTCCATGATTTAAATTTGTAGAATTGTGCAATGATTTGAATTAAGTATGAGACCATGAATCATTACATATATATATTGTATGTAGAAAGCATGCTATATGTCATTAATGGATATTTGATTATGTTAAGAACATGATTGATATGAATTATGATTTGCAATATGAATCGAGTTAATTAGCATGTATAGAAAGCATGCTTAGGTGGTTTATGTATATTGTTAATTGTTATAAAGCATGTGCCATGTAATTCGTTAATGTTTAAAAGATAGTATGTGTTTCCTTATTGTTTATTAGTTTAGCATGTGTGTGATATGTGTAAGAGTGTGATCTTTAGATTGCTTGCTGGGTCTTTTTAGAAGACTCATACTTGTTTCGGCATACAGGTAAGACAGGTGTCCCCATACTTGAGGAGGGCATAGCGAGGAGCGACACCGATCGAGAGGAGTAGCTGTTTGTGGAGATCGATTAATAGTTGCTTTATTTCATAGTATGAACAATGTTATTCATATGGACAATGTCATAATGTATTTATTTTGGAAATGTAATAATGTGGACTTTTGTTATTTACATTTGCTATATAGACTGTGGAATGTGTGGATGATGATGGAATGAGAATCACATTTTTTTTCCGCTATATTTTCATTATTATTCATGTACATATCAACCTATTGTATAGTGTTGGGTTAATATCCCACTGTGACGGCATTCTTTGTCTTGACGTGGATTAGTATAATCGTACCAGTATGAGGAGTGTCGTTACAAAGATGGCATCAGAGCCCAAGGTTGAGATTGTACATGAATATGCCATCATCTTCACAAAATTGCAAAGTCTTTATAGAATTTTTCCATATATGTACAAAATACTTAATAATGAATGATAGATAGTTAAGAAAATGGTTAGGATTAAATAACTTAGATTCTAACTAAGTTAAATGTTTTGCAGGGTATGACGAGCCATGGTAAGTGTGGTGTTCGGGCTAGGGATTATGAGCAGAGATGCAAGATAAAGAAATTTGTGATGATGCTCAAACCATCAATGAGAGCTATACTTTTAGAATCCAACCCCCGCACTTTGGACGAGGCTCTTAACGCGGTTAAGTCAGCACCCTAGTCAGTAGCCTCTACAGCTAGTGAGAAACCCGAATGTGTGCATTGCGGCAAGCATCACGGCAGAGACTTGTGTTGGAAAAAGGCGGGGAGATGCCTTAAGTGTGGAAGCAAAGACCATCAGATCAGAGAGTGTCCGAGGTTGAAGAAGTTCGATCCACGAGGTGTTCCAGCAGAAGCAAGAAAGAAGTCAGCAGCAAGACCATCGACACCGGCCAGGGAGAATGTGTTAGCCAGAGATGCCGACGACATCACCACAAGTACTCAATTTGATCTTCGATGATGAAGATCTTTTTCAAGGGGGGAGAGTGTGAGATCCTTGAATTTTGTTTATATTCTATTTTGTGCATGTTGTATTTACTTGTTTATGTACATAGTGTGTGTATTAATTTGTGCATATTATAATTATTTAGTTACTTATATGCATAGATATGTATAAATATATATTTGTTTCTGTGAATATAAGTGCTTAGCTATTTTGTACATATTGTACTTATTTAAATCCTATGCATATTGTATTTAAATAATGTTGTGCATATAGTATCTAATTATTAATGTGCATATTGTATTTATTTATTCTGTGCATATTGTATGTAATTATGCTGTGGACATATGTATATATATGTTTATTCTGAGCATATGATATCGATTTGTTTTCTGTACACATTAAATTGTTTATGATGTATGTGTATATTTGTTTTGATGTATTTCTGTGTTCTGGCCGAAATGCCAGTTAACGTCAACATACATTGACGTTGATTGCATGTTGACGACAACATGTCTGCCGTTGACTGCATCCAGGAGAGGTTGATGTCCAGATCGATGGACGGTGACTCCTTGCTAGCGGCAGCAAATGTTGACGTCTATTTCCCCGGTAAGTTGCAATTTCAGATTTGGAAACGACTACGTTTCTTGCGGTTCTAGTTTAGGAAACTTAGCTCTAACGGTAGGAGACTTAACCTAATGCGTACCTCGACCCCTTTAGCCTATAAAACACCCATATTAGGGTGAGGTTAGGACTTTTGTCCTTAAGAGAAAAGCTAGGGTTTGTTGTGGGAAAAATGGGTTTTGTGCAAGCTTGATCCGGCGTGAGAGGAGGTCTTCTGGCAATCTGCATCGACAGAGAGGAACTCCAAGCATCGACCCCGACTCTGGAGATAGAGCTACATCGACACAAAGACCAGTTTTGGGTGGAGATTTGAGCATCTTATTGGCTTGGCCGAGGAGAGCTTCTGTGGCAAATTAATCTCTTCTTGGATTTATTTTTAGGAAAGTGATCTACGGATTTCATCCTTACCCATGTCCTCTAGGTCCTAGGCATTTTTACAGAATTTTCTCGTGTCCTGGAACCTCTATTTCTCTTGTGTTTGTGTGTTCTGTCTGTGCTTCAGCAGAAAGGATATTGACGACCACCTGTGTGCCATCAAGATCCTGAGTTAGCGGCAACATCTGGTGCCGTTAACCCAGGTTGGCCACAACTCCCTTGCCGCCAAGTTCTTTAGAAATATGATTTGATCTATGTGCTATGAAATTCAGATTTCTGGGTATATGTGCATGCTGTGAAATTTATATATGGTCAAGTACAGTCAATAGGTCATGTCATGAGGATATTTCTAATTTCTGTACATGGTTTTATTTATTAAAATTTTTGAAATTGGACAATGAGCATGATATAACAATGATAATTCCGGAATAATTTAATTCATTGAATATTAGGGTTCCATAAATTTTCCATGTTCATATGATGACTGTTTTCAGGTTTTGAAACTGTTAAGTACGACTGTTTAGTTCTGAATCATGTTGAAATGAGTTTCTAAATATATCTGCATGTAAACTATCATAATTGTTAAAATTAGCATTACTATTCCAAAAAATATGAAAATTTAGGTATCTAACATGCGATTTGTATGCAGCCTGTGATAAAAATTTCGTTCTATTTTGATAACAGTAGGGACTGTAAGTAGTTTCATAAGAGTAATTGACACGATGAGCATGTTTAAGTTTAACCATGTGTAATACAATGATTAGCAGCATGATTAGGAATGTATTATGATCAATTCATCACTGTGAAACAATAGCATCATGTTGAATAAACTAAAGCATGTTTAAGTATTTAAAAGTCCATGTAAATGGTTAAATAGTGCATGTGAAATGTGTAAACAATGTGATAATGTGTAAAGTGTGTTGGGATTGACACTGCTACCATAGAGGGCTATGATGTCGTACTGTAGTAAGGTCCCTGTGGGAAGGCTCAATGTGTATGTGTTATCCTATGGGCATTAGGATGAAATCCTGGAGGTGGACAAGTACCACTGGTTAGGTGGAGAGGGCTTCTCCCGGTTCTGCGCAGTTACCTAGATTCATCACTGCTTTTCCTAGGCAGCGAATATGTGTTATGTGTCATGTGTTATGTGTCATGTGTTACATGTTATGTGTTATGTGTGTGTCCTTCTCATGGTGGTTAGGACTATGTGTCACAGCAAATTAAGTGTAAAATGTGAATAATGTGTAAAGTGACATGTGAATGTGATAAGTGGTAAGTGCAAGTGATGTGACATGTGAATGTGCAAGTGAAAACTATAAGAAAACTATGTGAAATCATGTGTAAGTGAAAGTGAATGTGAATGAGAGAGTAAATGCATGTGAAAACCAAAGATAAAAGTGCATATGTTCATGTCATACATGTGTTAAGATGATTTAGGATAATCATGGTATAATGTTTAGTATCATGTTGTATAGTTTAATATAATCAATGTGTTAATGTCATGTGAATACGTTAAATTTACATTAAAACAGCAAGTTAAATGCATGAAAAAGTGTTAGATTTGCATGTGAAATTGGTTAGATATCATGCTAAGAGTGTTCATTACCTTGTACATATTTCCATGATTTAAATTTGTAGAATTGTGCAATGATTTGAATTAAGTATGAGACCATGAATCATTACATATATATATATTGTATGTAGAAAGGATGCTATATGTCATTCATGGATATTTGATTATGTTAAGAATATGATTGATATGAATTATTATTTGCAATATGAATCGAGTTAATTAGCATGTATAGAAAGCATGCTTAGGTGGTTTTATGTATATTGTTAATTGTTATAAAGCATGTGCCATGTAATTCGTTAATGTTTAAAAGATAGTATGTGTTTCCTTATTGTTTATTAGTTTAGCATGTGTGTGATATGTGTAACAGTGTGATCTTTAGATTGCTTGCTGGGTCTTTTTAGAAGACTCATACTTGCTTCGGCATACAGGTAAGACAGGTGTCCCCGTACTTGAGGAGGGCTTAGCGAGGAGCGACACCGAACGAGAGGAGTAGCTGTTTGTGGAGATCGATTAATAATTGCTTTATTTCATAGTATGAACAATGTTATTCATATGGACAATATCATAATGTATTTCTTTTGGAAATGTAATAATGTGGACTTTTGTTATTTACATTTGCTATATAGACTGTGGAATGTGTGGATGATGATGGAATGAGAATCACGTTTTATTTCCGTTCTATTTTCATTGTTATTCATGTTCATATCAACCTATTGTATAGTGTTGGGTTAATATCCCACTGTGACCGCGTTCTTTGTACCGACGTGGATTGGTATAATCGTACCGGTATGAGGAGGGTCGTTACACAACGTGTTCTTTTATATTTTCACGGACGTGTGTGTGTTGATATCCCTTGCGAGGCTACGGCCCATTCGCGGGAGGCGGAGTAGTGTCGGGCATGTTATTGGGTTAACATGCGTGAACGGCGAGGACCGTCACATAGGTTATGTCGTATCAAAATTGATGATCAATAAGGCAATTCCCAAAAGATACTTTGCTTCACCCAAATGTGATCCTTCCCATACCCTGGGATTTGTTGGGTACGACCAGCCAGTTGTGATACATTCAGTAAGTTTTGGACCCGCCTCGCCATGTTTCCACCAGACAACCGTTCCATATCTACCTCATCCATCACAATTGTATTTTTCATAAATGAATCCTTCTGCTTTCGGAAAGGATGGTCACTCGGTAGAAACCGACGATGACACTCGAACCAACATGCTTTTCCCCCAGATTTCAACATGAATGATTTTGAATCCTCCATACAATAAGGACATGCCAACCTCCCATGTGTGCTCCAGCTAGATAACATATCATATGCTAGAAAGTTACCTATTGTCCACATTAATGCAGCCTTCAAATTGAAATTCTATTTTCTAAATGTATTATAAGAGAGAACCTCATCTGACCATAACAATTTAAGCTCATCAATCAATGGCCTGAGATATATGTCTAAATTTTTTCCTGGACTTTTTGGACCAGGAATCAGCAATGAAAGGAAGAGATTCTCACACTTCATGCACATGCCTGGCAGAAGGTTGTATGATGTTAAAAATACTGGCCAACATGAGTAAGATGCCACTGTGCCGCCGAATGGATTGAAGCCGTCCGTGCATAAACCCAGCCGTACATTTCGTGGATCCCTTATGAAGTAAGGATGAGTACAGCTAAAATGAGCCCAAGCTTTGCTATCGGCAGGATGACTGATTTCACTATCATCACAATGGACTCTTTCTGCATGCCAAGTCATATGTCCAGCTGTCTTTGGGGACATGAACAACCGCTGCAATCTGGGTGTGATAGGAAAGTACCGCAGTGACTTATATGGAACATCCTTCTGCTTTGACTTGTCTTCTCTCTTAGGCTTGAATCTATCATGCTTACAGATACAACATGATGTCTTATCTGCATCATCTTTGTAGTACAACATATAATGATTAGGACATGCTTCAATTTTCATAAAACCAATCCCTAGATCATTCACCATCTTCTTCGCACGGTAAAAATCATCGGGCAACCTCTCTAATTGATGAAGCTTACTCTTGACGAGTAAGAGATGTCGATCAAAACAACTCTCGCTCATATGAAATTCAAACTTCAAATTCAGTAGTTGTGACACTACAGACAACCATGTATGCTTCTCACAACCATCCCATAATGGCTCATCAGCATCTCGAAGTAACTTATAAAACCTTTGTGTAACACCCCATATAAGAATATGTTAAATGGACTAAATCAGCAAACTACTAACAACTCAGACTAGTCATTTTATGAGCTCGAGTAGGAAAAGAACTTTGAAGTTAAGCGTGCTCAGATGGGAGTAGTCCCAAGATGGATGACCCTCCTAAGAAGTCTACCAATAGCACGGTTGTTGGCCCAGTTTGCTGGTTGGGTCGTCACAATTGGTATCAGAGACTTGCCCAGCCAGAAGTGCAGAAACTAAGTGCCACACAGGGCAAAGTGTTATGCTATGGGAGCCACCTCTTTATGCCATAATGGAGCAAAGTGTTGTTGGGTTGAATGCAAATTCATATCATTTCCCTCCTATTTTGATGATGACAAGGAGTGTTCTTAAAGCAATTTAATTGAAGCATGTCAAAAACATCATACCTGAAATTCATGTTCAAAAAGTATTTTGCAAATCACATTTATCATTTATAGTCATGATAAATCATTTAACTAATGATATATGTGTTTATTTTTCAGGTACAAACATTTTTATGCAAAAGATGTGTCGACACACCCATCAATGGTGTCGACACATCAACACAGATTCAAAGAAAAAATTGTGTAAAAATGTCAAGAGTGTGTCGACACATGTCAAGAGTGTGTCGACACGAGTGGCAGTTTTCCAGAGATCGAGGGTACCTAGGTCGACACACTCCCAGGGCAGGTCGACACTAGACCCAGTTCCCAGAACAGCCAGTTTGAGGAATTGGGGCAGCAGGTCGACACACTCAAGAGCAGGTCAACACGGGACCTCTCTCCCAGAACAGGTTTTTCTATCTTTGGGATAGTGTGTCGACACAACCACCAGGGCAGGTCGACACACTACGGAAACTTTTCATCCTAAGAGCTGATGGCTGCCACGTGTCCTTCTAGGGCGATCAGAATCTCTCTTGGAAAGCGTGCCCTTGTACCCCAAAAGGGTATCTTTGGAATCCTAAGGGTATAAAAGGTCCTTTTTGGCCTACCTTCAAAGAGAGAGACCCAACCAACCTCTTAGAGCCTCCTGAAAAATTCCTGGCGTCCATAAGAGTTCGTGTCTCCCTCCTCTGCCTTCCTGGAGTTTCCTGAAGACCTCTTCTCAC
Source organism: Colocasia esculenta (assembly GCA_014218235.1). Taxonomy (NCBI): domain Eukaryota; kingdom Viridiplantae; phylum Streptophyta; class Magnoliopsida; order Alismatales; family Araceae; genus Colocasia; species Colocasia esculenta. Next base: position 152,853,726 of record CM024753.1, on the reverse strand, counting down.
CAATTCAAGGCGTGAGAATTGTGGTTTGATCTTTAAAGAAGCCTCTGAAGCATCTCAAGGAAGCAGATCAAGTAGAAGCCATCGTTGGAGAAGAATTCAAGGAAGGTCTAACCTCCCAGATTGCAGAGCATCGTCTTGGACTTCATGTTTACAAGCTTCTTCCCAATCCAAGCTTCTACAAGGGAGTACACTTGAAGAACGAAGCCTTTCAATACATTTTACTTTACTTCTGTTCTTCTGAGATATCTCTTGAGATTATGCAAGTGCTTCTGCATAATTCTCATTAGTGTTCTCAAATTTCGACTAGATCTGTTGCTAGGAGATCTTGTCTTAAGTTGGTGTCTAGCAAGTCTATGTGTGAGCCTTGTGCTCAGGTTGTTGTGAGCCGGTGTGCTCAGTGTTGAGTTGTCAAACTCAAGTGTGGGTTGAGCAGTCTTGCTCAGTTGTTCTAGAGTAGTCTTGCTCTAGAAGTGGTGTGAGTTGTAAGCTCTTCAGTGTTGGAGTTGTCAGGCTCCAGTGGGTGTGTTACCCAGTTGTGTTAGTGAATCCTCACGGGTTGTGAGGGGTGGATGTAGGAATCACATGGGTGATTTCCGAACCACCTAAAAATCCTTGTGCATTTGTTTTCTGTGGTTTGACTGGTTCATCCGCTAGATGCTTGCATAGGATTCGTTTTCAATTCACTTAATCAACTTGATTCACATCTAAGTTTTTCAACTCACTCCAATCTAATCAGATCAGTAGCTTTTCACTGATAACATTGCCTCTGATTCTAAATAGTTTTAAAAATTATTTAAGCTTCCGCAAAAGTGGCTAAGATCTATTCATCCCCCCCTTCTAGATCTTTTCCACACATTTATTTCGATCCTTCAATTGGTATCAGAGCGGGTTTACATCGATCTGATTTGAACTGAGCAGCTTTTGTTTCTGAGTATTGAGTGTTTGTTTGTTTGTTTGTCTGGTTGTTTGTTTGCTTGCTTGCTCAACTACTTCTCTTTGCATTTACTTAAGTGTCATGGACTCAAAGGGTTTCATAGCTGAGGGCCATTCCATAAATAGGCCACCATTCTTTAATGGTTTGGACTATTCTTATTGGAAGAACAGAATGCAAGTATTCTTAAGGGCCCAGAACTATGAGATCTGGAAAGTAGTTGAGGCTGGTCCCTATGAAAACCAGGGTGAGGAAGAAACCTGGACGAGGGAACAAATTAGGAGAGCTACATTGAATTACAGTGCCATGAACATGATTCAATGTGCTGTCCATCCCAAGGAGTATTCGAGAATCTCTATGTGTAAATCTGCCAAAGAGATGTGGGATAAACTCGAACTACTCTATGAGGGAACATCTCAGGTCAAGGAGACCAAGGCAAATATCTTAGTTTCAGAATATGAACTTTTCATGATGAAATCTAATGAATCTATTTCTGAAATGTTTGCCAGATTTATGGTGATTGTCAATGGACTCAAGGCTTTGGGTAAGGAGTATACTGATGCAGATTTGGTAAGAAAAATTTTGCGTTCACTTTCTTCAATTTGGCATACCAAGGCCACTGTTATTGAAGATTCAAAAGATTTATCCAAAATGTCTTTGGATGAATTGATTGGATCTTTAATGACATATGAAATAAACTTAAGAAGAAATGAAGATCTTATCATTAAGACCAAGCCTATGGCACTCAAAGCCTCTTCAAGCAACAAAATAAAAATCAGGATAAAACAAGTTCTGAAGAATCTGAGTCAAATGAGGATGAGATTGCCCTCATGACCAGACAATTCAGGAAATTCTTGAAATATAGGAAAGGGAAAATGACTGGGAAAAAGAAATTTCCCCCAGGTAAGAAGAATATTTCCTCTTCCAATTTCAATAAGAATCATAAACCTGATGAGAATGTTATCTGTTACAGGTGCAACAAGCCAGGACACATGAAGGGAGAGTGTCCTGAGAACAAAAAGGAAAAGCACAAAAGATTCCAGAAATACAAGAAGCCCAAGGCCATGGTAGCCACTTGGTCTGATGAAGACACAAGTGAGGAAGAAGAAGAGAAGAAGTCCTCAAGCTCAGAGAGTGAGGAAGTTTGCTTCATGGCCAACAGCACAGATGGAAAGGTAAATACTTCCTTTGAAGATTATAGTGTTGAAGATTGGCAGGATGTGTATGCTGAATTGGTAGAAAGATACTCTGAAATGAGAAAAGAAAACAAACACATCAAAAAGAAAATTGAAAATCTTTACCATAACCAATCTTCAAACAATAGAACCTGTGAACTGGAATCTGAAGTAACAAATTGCTTGAAGAAAAAGAAAATTTACTGAACCAAATTGATGATTTAAAGCTTGCCTCTCAGAAGGCCTCCCAAGACTTCAGAAATTTAAATGAAAAGCTGGAAATTGAAAAACAAGAAAAACAACAGAAAATTGAAGAAATTGAAATTCTTAAAAACCAGCTAAAGGAAAAGGAGGAGGTTATCCAAACCTTCACAAAAGGCCAAGATAACCTAGAGGCATTGCTAGGATCCAACAAGACAACCACATCTCATGGATTGGGATTCAACAAAAAGAAATCAACAAAAGATAAATCTGGTGAGAAAAAGGGAAAACACCATTAATCAACTTTGTTAAAGGTCCCAATCTGGAAAACACTGAAATCCAACAAACAGCAAACAAAACCCAAACAAAAACCCAAACAAAACTCAAAACAAATCAAAAATTCAAAAACAAAAGAAGACTGTCAGGTCGACACAGTCCCCTGACAGGTCGACCTGTTCAACACCAAAAACCATAATCAACTCAACTAAAAATTCAAATAAAAATCTGAGAAATAAGAAAAAGGGAAAAGAAATGATCCATGAAAAACCTTGGACCTCCAAGACAGCTCCTCAAGAAAATTGGATTAATCCTTGGAACCAATGGTATGAAAATCCCTGTTGGTATTATCCTCAATACCCTTATCCAAATTTCTGGATGTACCAACACAATCCATGGATTCCACCTCCTTCTATGAACTCAAATTTTCAAATGAAAAACTCCCCTCCTACCAAAAACAAAGATCTTGGTGCTTTCATTCCTAAAAGAAAGAACAAACAGAAAAATGCTGAAAACACCAAAGTAACAAAACAAAAATCTAAAACAAATCAAATTTGGGTGAGAAAGGATTTGTTGTCTTTGTTAAATCATTCTGATGGTCCCAACTCTGTTTGGGTACCAAAATCTTCTCTCCACTGATCTTGTTGCAGGGAAGTCGTGCACCCAACACAAATGTATGGTTTCTTGACAGTGGGTGTTCACGACATATGACTGGAGATAGAGCCAAATTCTCATTCCTGCTTGAAAAGGAGGGAGGGTCAGTCACCTTTGGAGGTAAAAATAAAGGAAAGATCATTGGATCTGGTAAGGTTGGTCAAACTTCTTCAAACTCTGTAGATAATGTCTTGTTAGTTGATGGACTTGATTATAATTTGCTCAGTATCAGCCAACTATGTGACAAAGGTCACAAAGTTGTGTTTGAATCTGATTTTTGCAAGATAATAGATTCATCAACTGATAAAATCAAATTCTTTGGAAAAAGAGAAAACAATGTCTACATGATCAACCTTAATAAAAACTTTTCTGAAAATCTTTGTTTTGTTGCAAATAAAGATGAAATTGCATGGACTTGGCACAAAAGACTTGGCCATGCAAGCTTCAGAACAATGAATAAGTTGTTAAGATTGAATTTGGTTAAAGGTCTTCCTGAATCCTTTTCTAGTGTTGAAGGTCAAATTTGTGGGATCTGTGCTAAAGGAAAACAAACTAGAAAATCCTTTAAAGTCTTCAATGATGTACTCACATCTAAGCCACTAGAACTTCTTCACATGGACCTCTTTGGGCCAACAAGAGTTCTAAGCTTGAGTGGCAAAAGATATGGATTTGTAATCATTGATGACTTTACTAGATTTACCTGGGTTATTTTTCTATCTCACAAAAGTGATGCATGCCTTGAATTCAGGAACTTTTGTACCACTGTCTTAACCACTTATCCATATAAAATCAAAAACATCTTAACTGATCATGGGGGTGAATTTGAAAACACATCCTTTTCTGATTTTTGTGCTGAATTTCAGATATTCCACAAGTTTTCTTCACCAAGAACTCCAGAACAAAATGGAGTTGTGGAAAGAAAGAACAGAACTCTTGTGGAAATGGCTAGAACCATGCTTCTTGAGAGTAACTTGCCCAAATCCTTCTGGGCTGAAGCTGTGAACACAGCAAACCACATACTCAATAGAGCATTGGTCAGACCAAAAATCAAGAAAACCCCCTATGAATTATTGAAAAACAAAAAGCCAACTGTTTCCTATTTTAAAGTCTTTGGGTGCAAATGCTATGTACACAATAATAACAAAGAAAACCTTGACAAGTTTGATGCTAAGAGTCAGGAAGCTATCTTCCTTGGCTATTCTGAAGTGTCAAGGGCCTTCAAAGTGTACATAATGAAAACCAAATCTGTTGAAGAATCTCCACATGTTATTTTTGATGAAAATTCCTTTTCCACTAATGATTCTAAATCTTGCAGGGAAAAACAAGACAATGAAGAGGATGACCTCATTGTGGATTCTTCACCAACCGTTGAGGAGAGTAATAACATTGAAGAAAACCTGAACAACAACTCACAATCTCCAAATGGTTCAGGTAATACTGATTCAGAAGTGGGTACTTCTCAACAGGTAATTTCTGAACCTCGATTTCTAAGAGATCACCCATTAGACAGTGTAGTTGGCAATCTAAATGATAGAGTTAGGACCAGATCATCCTTTTTGCAAAACATTGAAGAAGACTCACTAGCTCTAATTTCCCAAATTGAACCCAAGTCAATTGATGAAGCCTTATCCAGTTCTGATTGGATTAATGCTATGCATGATGAACTTCATCAATTTGAAAGAAATCAAGTGTGGGAATTAGTGCCTAGACCTAGTGACCAAACAGTGATTGGCACTAGATGGGTTTTCAGAAATAAATTGAATGAAGCTGGTCAAGTAATAAGAAACAAAGCTAGGCTAGTTGCAAAGGGGTATAACCAAGAATTTGGAATTGACTTTGAAGAATCTTATGCCCCTGTAGCTAGACTAGAAGCTGTGAGAATTTTCCTTGCTTTTGCATCCTCCATGAAATTCAAAGTCTTTCAAATGGATGTTAAAAGTGCATTTCTAAATGGATATATAAAGGAAAATGTGTTTGTTGAACAACCTCCTGGATTTGATAATGAAAAATATCCTAACCATGTTTTCAAGCTTAATAAGGCACTCTATGGTCTTAAACAAGCTCCAAGAGCTTGGTATGATCGTTTGAGTTCCTTTTTACTTGAAAAAGGATATTCTAGAGGTAATGTTGATCAAACATTGTTCACAAAACAGTAAAAAATCAAATAATTGTGGTCCAAATTTATGTTGATGACATAATTTTTGGCTCCACCAATAAAGGCCTTTGCACTGAATTTTCAAATCAAATGCAGAATGAATTTGAAATGAGCTTAATGGGAGATTTAACATTCTTTTTGGGATTGCAGGTTAACCAAACGAATGAAGGAATCTTCATCAGTCAAACCAAATATGTCAAGGAGCTACTGAAAAGGTTTGACTATCAGAACCTTAAACATTCAAGCACACCCATTGCAATAAATGCTAAGCTAGAAGAAGACCCATCTGGTAAGTCAGTAGATCCAAAAACCTACAGAGGTATGATTGGCTCTCTGCTCTACCTTACTACTTCTAGACCTGACATTCAGTTTTGTGTGTGCTTATGTGCTAGATTCCAATCAAATCCTAAAGAAAGTCATATGCTTGCTGTGAAAAGAATTTTTAAATATCTTGTTGGAACATGTGACTTAGGAATTTGGTATCCTGCTGGTTGCAAGTTAGAATTGTTTGCCTATTGTGATGCTGATTATGCTGGGTGTAAGTTAGATAGAAAAAGCACAAGTGGCTTGTGTGTATTTCTAGGTGGGTGCCTTATTTCTTGGGCTTCTAAGAAGCAACATTCAGTTGCTCTGTCAACAGCAGAGGCTGAGTATGTTGCTGCAGGTAGATGTGGAACTCAGATTCTCTGGGTGAAACATCAACTTCTTGATTACAACCAAGATTTAGGGTGTGTACCCATCCTATGTGATAACACAAGTGCAATCAACCTTTCTAAAAACCCCATTCAGCACTCTAGAACAAAACACATTGAAATTAGGCATCATTTCTTGAGAGATGAGGTTGCAAAGAAATCTTTTGAACTCCATTTTATTGAAACTGAAAAACAAATTGCAGACATATTCACAAAACCCCTTCCTGAAAATAGATTCTCATCTTTAAGGAGAGAACTTGGTCTTTGTAAATGTCCACCTTCTTGATCTCTCTTAAGGTTTGGGTTGAGTGCTATGCATTATCTAAGGAGGAGTTCTTTGCATTTCATATTTCCTTGCTTCCTCAAGACACATTGTTCATATCTCTCTCATTTTCAATTCTATTTCCCTTTTTACAATAAATTCTCCACTTCTGATTGTGTTGAAACTTCTTGGTATATCAAATAGTGATTTGGAGAAGGACAAGTTATGCTTGTCTGGACACTTTCACTATGCGTGAGAACATATCTCCGCCAAGTACTAAGAAGTTAATATGCAATAATTGAGGGGGAGCTTTTATTGTTCCAAGAGAAATTTTTTCTGATTTCAAAACTTGCACAGTTTTAACTTCCACTTCTTTTTGCTAATGAATTCTCCAACTCTTATTGTATTGAAATCTCTTGGTATATCAAATGGTGACTTGGAGAAGGACAAGTTATGCTTGTCTGGACACTTTCACTATGCGAGAGTATGTGTCTCCGCCAAGTACCAAGAAATGGATATACAGTTGTTGAGGGGGGTCTTTGTTGACCAAGAAGAAATTTCCTTCTGATTTCAAAACTGCATATCTTTATTATGATGACAAATGGTTGAAATCATCATCTCAGGGGGAGCTAGAAAATTCACAAGTCACCTTTTTGCAAATTTCAAAACCCTTCTTGCATTTCATCAATTCCTTGCATGATGTCCTCATTCTAAAGTCTAGAGTCTCAAAATGAACCTTGAGTGATCTATTATATTTTTACTAATCAACTTTCCACTATGTCTCTCAATCCACAGAAATTCAGATCTCTTCCTAAACTAAATAACAACTTGTGTATTGAACTTAAAACATTTCCTTGTTTGCAACTGATGACTGGATGTATTTGAATTCTATCTCACAAACTCTCCAAAATCTTATAAAATCCAACAGAGCAATGGCATTTGTGCTGAGAAACTGCACACCTTCACAATGAATGAAGTGCTATGTATGTCATGAGGCATTATTGCTAACTCTGTTCAAAGGGGATCCTAATTGAAAATAACCTCAAAATTCAAGCAATTATGTGCTATGCTTTTTGATGATGACTGAGTAACTGGAAATATTGGCGTCTAAAAAACGTATATTTTCATGTCAAAAGGTCATCATTTACCCCTTTGAGACTTGACAATGACTAAATCTTGAGTATCCAGGGACTATGGTGTGTAAAAAGCACTAGTACTTGAGTGAAAGAGATTTACATCATTTGATAGTTTGTTAAAAGAACAAAAATATGAAAATTATTGGAGATTTGTTTAGAAAGAATCATCTTCCTCCTTCATCAAGTTGTTCTTTAAGTTTGTGTTTTACTTTCAACACAACTGTGTTTAGTCTAGATGATATCTTTAATTCTTGAAAATTGAGAAACATGGTAGATTTTGGTTGATTGTTAGATACATTATATCTCTCAATTTATCATTTTGTTGATTCAAGTCTTGGAATGCTAATATCCTGTTGGAAATTGTGTGAAATACTTGAACTGTAATGAATTTTTGCAAAATACAACAAATGAATTTTTAGGCCTCTTAAAAATCCTTGAAATGATAATTCCTCTCATTATTTATCATTATAAAGATGTCCCCAAATTTCTCAAAAATTTCCTCTCAAAAATTCAAATTTCTCTCAAAGGCTGTGTCGACACAATCCTCTTTCGTGTCGACACACAACCCCAGTCAGGTCGACACACCCTTCCTCATGTGTCGACACTGCCTTCTTGCCAGAACCCTTTCAAATCTTTCGGGTTCACCTTAACCCCTTGTTGTTCCTGCGGGGCAGTGTACCACTGCATCCCTTTTTGGGCATCAGGTCGACCCGACGGCCAAACTCTCACCTTTCCGGCAAGAAATTTTCCCCATTTCTCTCTAACTCTCATCCCCCTTCAATCACCTCTCCAATCTTCCATCTCCTCTCTGAAATTCCACTCCTTCTTGCACCATGGTCCGCAAGTTGGGTCCCCGCCGTGGCGCAAGGTCTCAGGCTTCTTCAAGGCAGGTTCCGGCACAGGTTCCGGTTGAACAGATTGAAAGAAGAACCAAGCGAAGAAATGATCCTGCAGAGCTTCCAGGATCCTCTTCTGCACCTCTCAGAGCTTCAAAGAGAGGTAGGACCTCCAATACTGGCAGAGGTAGACAAGTTTCAAACCCTAGATCAGATATTTCGGGCGATTCCTCTGACCATGCTGAGGAATCATCTTCATCTTCCTCTACTGAGTCTCAAGAGGATATACCCTCAGAATCCGTCAGTGCTGCCAAACTGATTTTGAAGCCTAGAATTCTTGACCTTTCTGACACCCAATTAGCAGACTCTCTCCCAAAATTCAAACCTATTTCTCCTTTCAATCTTGGATACCTTTTATTTCTGAATTTCAAGTCTGCTATCCAAGGTTAGTTAGAGAGTTCTACAAAAACCTCACCTGCACAGAAGAAGGTTTTAAATCCAAAGTCAAGGGGATAGAGATAGACATGCCAACTGATGTAGCAGCCTCCATTTTCAAAGTGCCAGATGAAGGGGCTGACTACCATGAATTTGAATTTGACTTACATGAAGCCTACTCAATCTTGACAGGCCATCCTGCAGATCCATCAGATCCCAAACAAACCTATGTGACAAGGTTTAATGCCAACTCATTTCCACCTGTATTAAGGGTAATTCACCACATCTTGACAACCATAGTTACCCCTCAAGGTGGTGGGAGGGATAGATTGACAGATATCCAGAGATTCATACTCTATTGCATGGTCAAAGATATCAAGGTCAACCTTCATGTGATTCTTTATCAAATCATTTCTGAAACTACAAGAGCAGACCTCAAGAGATCTCTACCTTATGGAGCACATCTGACCTCAGTGTTCAAACACTTTGGTGTGCCATTGGAAAATGAAAAATTCCAATCCATTCCCAAGTCAAACATCTACACTTTCAAGAATATCCAGAAGTTTATGGGATTCAGATTGGAGGGAAATCAAATTAGAAGAGGACCAGCTGTGGTTGAGGCTCCTCCAGCTCAAGAGGAACAGCCTCAAGTTCAAGGGGAACAGCCCCAACCTCAGGAGGATCAGCCTCAGGCTCAAGGGGATCAGCCCCAAGTACAAGAGGAACAGCCTCCAGCTGAAGGGGACCAGCCCCTAAGTCAAGAGGATCAGCTTCCTATGCATGAGGATCAGCCTCAAGTTGCTAATGAAGGTGATAGTCCTTTCCATGCTCCTCTCTCACCTCAGCTTCCTCATTTTTCTCCACAACCCTCATTCCAACCATCCACATCTTTGGTGGGCCTCCTGTTCCACCAGAATTGATATCATTCCTCAATGACAAATTTGAATCCTTCAACTCCTCACTTCAATCCATGTCCACATCTTTTGAGCTACGGATTCAAAGACTGGAAAACACAGTATCTGCCAAATTTATTGAACAGAAGGCAGCTTCAGATTATGCAGCTCAAAGGTTCAATAGGTTGATTGGCACATTGGGAGATGCCTCTCTACAGTTAAAAGAGCATCAAGACAAGTTGGAGATAGTTATGAAGGGAATATTGGCAAATTCCCAAAAAGATGTCTTCAACACCAACCAAACATTGCATGAGATTTCCAGCACCAGACTGTCATTTGCTCATTTTGTGGATGATTTGGAAAGTATGAGGAATTTCAATGAGCACATAGACAAGCAGCTTAAAGCATTGACCATGGAATTCAAGATAATGCAAAGACCTGGTTGGTCAGCTGGCTCATCAAGTTCTCAACCTGTTTCAGATGAACTGAAAAGAACTCAGAGCACCTTGATAGAGCATACTGATAAAATGGAGCATTATCTTCACACTCGGCTGACAACTATCCATGAACAGATAAAGTCAAGCATAAAGTCAATGGACAAAAGATTGTCAGACATTGAGATGCTTCTAGCTCCAATTCCTCCTCCTCCTCCATCTTCTACCCAATGAACATTTTTTTTTATAATGTCAAAGGGGGAGAAGAATGAATGAATTGAATGTAATATTTTGATGTAATGATCTTTTGAATGAAATGGTTGTTTGGCTTCAATGAAATGGTTGTTTGGCTTCAATTGGCTTCAATACAAACTTTTGTCTTTGTGTGTGAATACTTGTTCAATTGTTGACTTGTGTGCACAAAACTTCTAATTTCAAGTAACATTGTATCTCACAAAAATATCATCAATTGTTACTGAACAATATCAAAAGGACATTGACAAGTATGAACAAAAAGAAAAACAAAAACTTAAACAATAAAAATTGCTTAAAAAATCACACTTCATCAAAACCACATTCAAATATGGATTTAATGTTGCCATCATCAAAAAGGGGGAGATTGTTGGGTTGAATGCAAATTCATATCATTTCCCTCCTATTTTGATGATGACAAGGAGTGTTCTTAAAGCAATTTAATTGAAGCATGTCAAAAACATCATACCTGAAATTCATGTTCAAAAAGTATTTTGCAAATCACATTTATCATTTATAGTCATGATAAATCATTTAACTAATGATATATGTGTTTATTTTTCAGGTACAAACATTTTTATGCAAAAGATGTGTCGACACACCCATCAATGGTGTCGACACATCAACACAGATTCAAAGAAAAAATTGTGTAAAAATGTCAAGAGTGTGTCGACACATGTCAAGAGTGTGTCGACACGAGTGGCAGTTTTCCAGAGATCAAGGGTACCCAGGTCGACACACTCCCAGGGCAGGTCGACACTAGACCCAGTTCCCAGAACAGCCAGTTTGAGGAATTGGGGCAGCAGGTCGACACACTCAAGAGCAGGTCGACACGGGACCTCTCTCCCAGAACAGGTTTTTCTATCTTTGGGATAGTGTGTCGACACAACCACCAGGGCAGGTCGACACACTACGGAAACTTTTCATCCTAAGAGCTGATGGCTGCCACGTGTCCTTCTAGGGCGATCAGAATCTCTCTTGGAAAGCGTGCCCTTGTACCCCAAAAGGGTATCTTGGAATCCTAAGGGTATAAAAGGTCCTTTTTGGCCTGCCTTCAAAGAGAGAGACCCAACCAACCTCTTAGAGCCTCCTGAAAAATTCCTGGCGGCCATAAGAGTTCGTGTCTCCCTCCTCTGCCTTCCTGGAGTTTCCTGAAGACCTCTTCTCACCAATTCAAGGCGTGAGAATTGTGGTTTGATCTTTAAAGAAGCCTCTGAAGCATCTCAAGGAAGCAGATCAAGTAGAAGCCATCGTTGGAGAAGAATTCAAGGAAGGTCTAACCTCCCAGATTGCAGAGCATCGCCAGTAGAAGCCATCGTTGGAGAAGAATTCAAGGAAGGTCTAACCTCCCAGATTGCAGAGCATCGCCTTGGACTTCATGTTTACAAGCTTCTTCCCAATCCAAGCTTCTACAAGGGAGTACACTTGAAGAACGAAGCCTTTCAATACATTTTACTTTACTTCTGTTCTTCTGAGATATCTCTTAAGATTATGCAAGTGCTTCTGCATAATTCTCATTAGTGTTCTCAAATTTCGACTAGATCTGTTGCTAGGAGATCTTGTCTTAAGTTGGTGTCTAGCAAGTCTATGTGTGAGCCTTGTGCTCAGGTTGTTGTGAGCCGGTGTGCTCAGTGTTGAGTTGTCAAACTCAAGTGTGGGTTGAGCAGTCTTGCTCAGTTGTTCTAGAGTAGTCTTGCTCTAGAAGTGGTGTGAGTTGTAAGCTCTTCAGTGTTGGAGTTGTCAGGCTCCAGTGGGTGTGTTACCCAGTTGTGTTAGTGAATCCTCACGGGTTGTGAGGGGTGGATGTAGGAATCACATAGGTGATTTCCGAACCACCTAAAAATCCTTGTGCATTTGTTTTCTGTGGTTTGACTGGTTCATCCGCTAGATGCTTGCATAGGATTCGTTTTCAATTCACTTAATCAACTTGATTCACATCTAGTTTTTCAACTCACTCCAATCTAATCAGATCAGTAGCTTTTCACTGATAACATTGCCTCTGATTCTAAATAGTTTTAAAAGTTATTTAAGCTTCCGCAAAAGTGGCTAAGATCTATTCATCCCCCCCTTCTAGATCTTTTCCACACATTTATTTCAATCCTTCAAGTGCTACATAGTGGGAGCCACTTCTTGAGCCTGTAGGGGCCGCCTCGAGAATCCTGCCTGCCTGGGGTTTGATTGTGTGCTATATGTGAGCAGCGATGTGAGACCTCGAATTTTCTGTCATTTTATATTGTGCATATTATCTTTAATTGAGATTTGTACAAGTTATATTTAAACAAAAAATATGTAATGCATGTAGTTTCTATGGTGACTATATATTTATTTATTTCTGTGCACATTTAGTTGTTGTGATGTAATCTTATATTTATTTAAATGTATACATATTTCTGGTTGAGGGACACATTTGGCGGCCTGATACTGTGGTGTTGACTGCATGCCTGGTGATTGGCGTCCAGATCGATTGACGCCAACCACTGTGTAGGCTGCACCAGGTCTTGACGCCAACCCCATGTTGACTCCACCAGATGTTGACGCCAAGTTCCCTGTTGTGTAATGGTTTCAGATTTGGTAACACTCGCGTTTTGCCCAGTTCCAATTTAGGAAACCCATCCCAAACCATAGGAAACCTACCCTAGTGCGTACCCAACCTGCCCAGCCTTATAAAAACACCCTTTTCTAGCTGTGCCAAGTCTTTTGGGGTCATTGGAGAAGCTAGGGTTACTGTTGAGAAAAGCTATTCTTTGACGACTTTGATCCGGCGACTAGAGGAGTTTCCTGGAGGTCTACACCGACTGGAGGATAGTCCAACCATCGAGGAAGCATCCCCAACTCTGAGGATCAACCCACATCAGTAGGAGAATCGGATTTGAAGACTTTTTTAACACCCTCTTGGCTTGGCCGAGGAGGGCTTCACCGATGAATCTCGATCTCTGTAGATTTATTTAGAGGCAAGTAACCTATGGATGTCAATCCTACGCATGTCCCCTTAGGTCCTAGTATTTTTCGGAATTTTTCCTCGTGTCCTGGAACCTCCAAATTCCCTTGCATGTGAGTGCTTTCTGTGAAGTCTGCTATTTGGAGGTTGGCGGCAACATCTTGTGCCGCCAAGCTCTTGTGTTGGCGGCAGCAGATGGTGTCGCTGACACAGTTGGCGACAGTCAGTGTGGCGCCAAGTTCTTCTAGGTTTTGAGAAATTTCTGTTTGATCTTTTTAAATTATTTATGTGACTTCCGGGTATGGGTGCATGCTGTAAATTTTATGTGTGGTCAAGGGTGATCAGTAGGTCATATCATGAGGTTTTGATGAATTTTCATGAATTGTGTTAATTATTAAAATTCTGATAATTGAACTGTGAGCATAATATGACCTAGTTTAATTTGTGTAAATAGGTCAGTTGTAAGTTTGGGTTTCATAAAGTTTCTGCAATCATGTGATGACTGTCTTTACGCATTGGCACTGTTAGATTTGACTGTTATACTGAAATTCCTACTTAAGAGAAATTAGTGAGAAATGCACCTGTAATTAGTTTTAATTATTATAAATATATTTACTATTCAGAAAAATCTGAAAAATTGAGCATGCGATATGTTTACTATTATAAAAATTTCATGATGTTTTAATAAACCTAGGTACTGTTATGGTTTTAAATGAGAAAATTACCATATTGAGCATGTTAGGTTTAATTATGTGCAAATTAAGGATTAATAACATGTTAATATCTTGTTTTAAGTTGTTTATCATTGTTAAACAGTAAGAGTGAATTTTGTAAGCTGAAAGGTAATTGTTATGTAAAGTGTACGTAAAAAGAGATTAAAGTATGTATATAAGCATGAGAAAAATGTGACGAAGTATGATAATGTGATTAATGTAAAATTTGGCCGAGATTGACACTACTACCATAGGGGTCTGAGAGCTGTACCATACAAAAGTCCCTATGGAAGGCTCAATGTTGTGAAATATATCCTAAGGGCATTAGGATGAAATCTTAGAGGTGGACAAGTACCACTGGTTAGGGTGGAGAGGGCTTCTCCCGGTTCTACCTAGTTACCGAGATTTGTCACTAGCTTGCCCAGGTGACAAATATGTGCAAGTGAAGTGCTAAGTGCTATGTGTTAAGCACTAACTGCTAAAGTGAGTGTTTTTCCTCTAGATGGTAGTTAGGACTATGTGTCACGACAACTTAAGAGATTAAATGTGAATAAAGTGCAAAGTGATAAGTGAATGTGGCACATGGTAAGTGCAATTGTTGTGATATGTGATAAATGTGAGTGCAAGAGTAAATGAAATGGAAGGAGTGTGTGAAATGAAATGTAAGGGAGAGTAAATGATAATGAGAGTATAATTGCATGTGAAAACCAATGTAATAATGCATGTATATATTCATGTCATTCATGTATCATGAATGAAATATCATGTTCAATATCATGTCTAATATCATGATGTATAGTTTAATAACTTCTATGTGGTAATGTATATGAATATGTGTAAGTAAGCGTGTAAATTATGCAATGAGAAAGATGAACAAGTGGAATTGGTAAATGAATAAGGAAGCATGTAAACAAAGGCAAACCCATATGAATGTGTTTAATTCATGTTAAAACAGCAAGCAATGTGAGTTTATGATTGTGATAAATACATGAAATAATGTCTAAGTTCCATGATAGATATACTATTTACTTAGTACATAGTTCTATGCTTAAATTGCTTATAGTTGCCAACCAACTTGGATATGTTTTAAACCTTAAATTCATGTTTAATAGAATGTGAAATCATGTATAATTATGTTTTATTTATATTAAAACAGAAAATGAAATGTGTAATTAAATGTGAAAAATGCATGTGAAATATGAATAGATATCATGTTAGGTTGTTCTTTATTTTGTGCTTAACTCTATGTTCTAGTTGATAAAGTTGTTCCATAATTTGGATAATGTTTATATTAATAAATCATGTTACATGTTAGGTGTATAAGAGTGCTTATATTCATGTCATGTATGTATTAATATGATTAAGCCTAATTATGATAGAATGTTTAGTATCATGTTATGTAGTTTATTAAAATGCATGTGCAAGTGTCAAGAGAGTATGATAATTTTACATTAAAAACATCAAGTTAAATGTGTGATAAAATGATATAATTGCATGAGAAATTGTTTAGATATATACCATGCTAGGAGTGTTCATTGTCTTGTACATAACCTTATGTTTTAAATTGGTAGAATTGTGCAATGACATGATAAATATTTAAATCACGTATAATAGGATATATCATGTGTAGAGAACTTGCGTAGGTGTATGTTTATTTTCCATGATTTAATATGAGTATGTGTTAGTTAGGAACGTGTTTGAGTGAATTATGTGTAGTTGACCATGTAAAGCATGTGCCATGTAAATTGTTATGGTTAGAATGATAGCATGTGTTTCCTTAGTGTTGGTAGCTTAGTGTGTATATGATGTGTGTAATGTTGATATTTTAGATTGCTTGCTGGGTCTTTTAGACTCATTCTTGCTTCGGCATACAGGTGTGACAGGTGGTTCCGTACTTGAAGAGAGGGTAGTGAAGGTCGACACCGGAATCAAGGAGTAATAATTGTGGAGACTTTTTAGTAGTTATTTTCCCTTTCATAGTTTGAATAATGTTAATTGCATGGACAACATTATGGACAATGTAGTTCTTTTGAAAATGTAATAATGTGGACATTGTCATTTTCTTTTACTATATAGACTGTAGAATGTGTGATGATGGTGGATTGGAGTTGAGTTATTTATTTTATTTCCGTTGTACTCAATTATATTCATGTACATATCAACCTATCGCTTAGTGTTGGGTTATTATCCCACTGTAATGACGCCCTTTGTACCGATGAGGATTGGTATAATCGTACCGGTATAAAGTGGGTCGTTACAAGCGACGAGGACGTCGCTTATATAAGAGGGGTAGATTGTAGCACCCTATATAAGAATATGTTAAATGGACTAAATCCGCAAACTACTAACAACTCGGACTAGTCATTTTCAGAGTTCGAGCAGAAAAAGAACTCTGAAGTTAAGCGTGCTCAGTTGGGAGTAGTCGCAGGATGGATGACCTTCCTGGGAAGTCTACCAACTAGCATGGTTGTTGGGTCAGTTTGCTGGTTGGGTCGTCACACTTTGAGTTGTATTATCTGGCATTTCTTCATTTGTTTGGTCATCATGAATATTGAACATCGGACCAGCAACATCGACAACCATGTCTACGTATGTGCTTGTAGAGGTAAAGTTGACCGGTTTAGATGACTGGATATTAAACTCACCATGAGACGACCATAACTCATAATGGGCAACAAATCCTCTTGTATATAAATGATGCTGCACATTCCATGTCGATATCCACTTTTTGTTCTTACAATCCGAATAGGGACATCGAATGTTACCCATTGGATCAACTGCTACTGATGAATTCCTCAATGCAAACCGAATAAAACTGTCAACGCCGTCTTTAAATTCCTCTATCACAAGTCTATTAACTATTCCACGGTACATCCATGACCGATTCTCATACGACATTTTTCCTACACAGATTAAATGTCATCTCACAAGTTAAAACCCAACCCACCCTCACATCATTCAAGTAAGTCAAAATGAATAGGTAGGACATATTAATTAGATTATCACTTTTTACCCATCCATAAATATTTGATCGCACTCAAATGGCCATTTACTATATGTTTGTGCATTTTGCTAAAAATTTCGGTAGCATCTCCCCACACCTCTCCGATATACCAAAAATATTTATTGATTAAGAAATTTTCCTAAACACTTATTTCTAAGTGGCTAAGAAAATATTCAAAATCAATAAAGGTATACCAAAGAAGAGTGAGAAGACGCAACCAAAATTTTCAACAACTGTACAAACACATATAGTAAATAACCACCTAATTATGATCAAACATTCACAGACTATCCAAAACGAGACAATTCAAGACTTTGAGTTAGATATACACATTCTCATCATTGAAAATAAGACTCGTGCACATCAATCCCAAAGTCTTGAACGGAAAAGTTCATTGACATGGGCTTAACACGCTCTCGTGAGGTGTGTGCAATGATAAATTGCTATACATGCATAGATCAAATTTAAAAACCACATAGATATGAAAGGAAAATGTAAACAAAATATTGCATGTGAAGAAGTGCAATATTAAACCAAATTCACACATACATGTAAATGAATTACATTAAAGTAAGAAGTATAATATTAATCACTAAACTGAAAATAAATAATTAAATGAACATGTAGAGGGATGAGAAAGCTGTCTAACAGAATAAATTTGGCTTGATTTGAAAAACAAAGATATATGAAATAAAAAATGCATAGACACTTCGTAGAACAGAATATGCAAAGCTAAATTAGCATAAACTAATTAAAATCCTAATCAAACAATAATAGAATCGAACCAAATCACTGCACAATGAAAATAGACTTACCGAAGGAGAGATTAGAATAATAAAGAGATTTTTTTGCACAAATATTTCAAAATGACAACTATGTTCCAAAATGTAGCACATCTAATTACCAAACATAACTGGAATAATCTAATGCAAACTCTGCAAATCTAATAGAGGGGGCAAGAGCGGCACATCCACTGAAGTCCCAAGGTCTTCGTAAATGAGATTTTTATGACCATCCTCACAGAGCCTATTCTTAAGTTTTGGGTTCCATTATAACATGTGATATATCATATAGCTCTTACAGTGTGTCATAACATGCGATATATCATATAGCTCTTACACAGATCCTATTTTTATGTTTTGACGTCCAGCAAGCGGACGATGGGATTATAGTCTCGATGGAGCAATGCTAAGCACCCGGGCGCCCGAGTGAATAGCATTTCCCATCTCAGTGAATGGTAATAGCTGCTAGCCCCATCTTTTTAATAAAATAATCTTTCTAGAGACGATCAAAGAGATGTGGAACTCCCTGAAACACACATACACTAGTGAGACGAATATTTCTCATATTTATAATCTCTACTCTAAATTGTTTTCAATCAAACAAGATGGTCAAAATATTGCATAATACTTCACATATGTACAAGGATTATGGAGTGAACTCCTTCTATATCAGTCTATTACCACAAATCTCACAAAAATACAGAAGTAGTGTGAAGTATTTATTGTTGCTAAATTTCTGTCTGGACTTGATGACAATCTCTAGCATGTTCGAGATAATTTGTTAGTTGAGATTGATATACCATAGCTGGCGGATGCATTCTCTCATGTGTCATGGGCTAGCATGATACCTCATATTAAAGCTAAAAATTCTACTGTTGGGCAGACAACTAGAGATGCAAAAAGCACGTCTGCATTGGCCGCTAGGGACATGATCAATTGCCACCTAATATTTATTGGCAACAAGTACCATTGTCACCTACCTCTTACCATATACCTATATTCCAGTCACTTTAATGCTTAGATTTTAAAATTGACATTTTACGAAGACACCCAATAGCACAACCAGCATTTTTCTATTTACGGGGAACCTTAAGCGGTCTAAATTGGGTTGTACTAAAGGATCCTACCAAGATTTGGGTTGCAGAAAGAGATCTAATTTGAAATCAAAAGCCCACTCATATGGCAACTTGAAGTCAGAAACTAAAGCAATAGGGACATGCATACAGTACTAGCAAGCGAAGAAATTTTGTTTTATAAGATCGCCTAGACCGTTTTGTCCAATGGCTCCATTGACTAGTAGGTCACCTGGCTCTGATCAATGGGGTCACCATATGGGTTTTAGCCGTTTTGGACTTAGATTTTAAAAGCAAACTAAAGAAGTGTGGACAATCTTGTGGGATCATAAGACCCCATTAAATCCTTCATAGATCCATCACTAGATGGTTCATTGGTCGGCCGGAGTTCAGTTATGACATGTGTTATGAGCCACGTGACCATATAGAGAGGACTTTGGTGGAGGATATGAGACATCTACATATGATAGTTTCTGAGGGCCTTCGAGATGATATGTTATCTGACTGTACACATTTTTGATATACAACTATAGTGTCATACATTGAGGTTGTGTTATCTCATTTTCAATAGACATATTCATCTACCTCAGATGTAGGACCATCAGAGCTATACATAGAATCTTCAGTGTCACATCCCGAGAATTACGCAGCGGATAGTAATAATTTGGAATTAATTCGAGACGATAACCCGAGATGTGAACAGTCGACAAATAAGCCTCTAGCTAGCACGCACTAAATGTATAACAACATACATCAT
This sequence comes from Colocasia esculenta, assembly GCA_014218235.1. Taxonomy (NCBI): domain Eukaryota; kingdom Viridiplantae; phylum Streptophyta; class Magnoliopsida; order Alismatales; family Araceae; genus Colocasia; species Colocasia esculenta. Next base: position 152,834,127 of record CM024753.1, on the reverse strand, counting down.
CTTAGGGCCCAAATATTGAACTCAACTAATCTTTTATTCAAATCTCAACTTATTGTATTCAAAATGGAACTATTACAACTCTTAGACTATGGGATAACAGGACTAGACTCAATAAAAAGGAAAAGTACATAATACTCCTCACTTCCTACTGCATGTTCAAACTCTCAAAGCAAATTACTATAACTAGGCTCATAGTTGGAACGCTCATCACTCGGACGCATTCCCATCCTCAACTTGCTCTTCCTCTTGAACTTCATAGTCACCTAGATTGGGTAAAAGTAGGGGATGAGCAAACTAGCCCAGTAGGATTTATATCTCAATGTGCGGGCAATGATATAAGTGATTGGTAATTTAGAACTAGGTAAGCACGATGAATGTCATGATATGCATGTACGAATAAAACTCATTAAAACATAATGCATGAAACAAGCTAGATAGAGTGATCATGATGGAACAAGATTTTAGAACAAGATGACAAGATAGAACTAGCAACAGATCACTTTGTACAAGTTCGCAAGATTTCACTTGATGTCAATAGTTTTCAAGAACGCAAGATATCACTAGTTGCATTAAATGCAGGATGGCCATATCACGCAAGCAAGCAAGCAAGAATGTATGAGCATGATCAAGTAACACTAATCAGGCACGTAGACACTAATGTACACTAAGAAAAGATCCATCAAGAATGTACACCAGGACACGTGTATGTGGTTATTGTATCTATGATTCAACAAGCAAGCAAAACTCCCAGCGCAGATGCAACGCCAGTAATCATTATACCCCATAGTTAACAGTATATTTATAACTGTCCGTCATTGGGGCTAGACTGGAGCCCTTGGACACTCGCCGTGCCCGGTCAGCATCTCATGTAAAATTTTAAATGTAGATACCCACAGTCATTAATAATGGCCAATGAGAGTTTCAAAATGTAGCATGTGTAACGTCATGTTCATGATGATGATAGGAACAAGTAATAAGTAATTGAACATGATTTCATGATAACAATGGTCAAGAGATAAATTCAGCAGCATAACGGTACGATTTATACCTTAGTTTAATCTTTACATTAATGGCTTTAGTCTAGATTGTAGATCACACTCATGAGAACAATATGAGAAAGGAAGTGCTCGCTATCTCCAGGGAACTTGAATGGTACAACCAACTCGTCGGCCATGTGGGAATCCATTGTCAGAGGAGATTTACGGAGGCCTTGGAGAAAAGGTCACTAGTCTATCGATTCGGAATGACCGGTAGAGAGCTTCCAAATTCCCAAGAAGGGCTGCCTAACAGTGCAAGTGTGTAGTGATGTACACATCTCAATCCATAAACCATCGATTTTAAACTTGTAGAAAACACTTAACATGATGGCACGAATTGAACAATGCATTTAACTACACATGGGTTTGCAAGGTTTTAAGAATAGTAATTATCATTTAAAACATGGTAGAATAATGGAAAGATTGAATCACAAGTTGCATGAATGGATCATAACATTTAAAGAGCAATGAGAATATCCTTCATGTAATTAAAACTTTTAAATGGGTTAACCACTTTTAAGCCATTAAATAACCATCATGCAAGGATCAGACCTAAGACATGTGAATTACATCCTAAAAATCATATATATTTAAACAGACCTCAGGTACAGTGGTTAGATTTGCATGAAAATAAGTGGGGTTTCATGAAAAATCCTGAGGTCGCGACAGACCCTTGTAAGGGTCGCGACGGGGTCAGATCAGATTGTGACAGTGCCTTGTAAGGATCACAACAAGCTTGTCTGATCAGGCAAGCAGTTCGCGACGGGTTCATTTGAAGAAGGCGACATGGCTTTCAGACCCGGAGGTCAGGTCGCGACGGCGGTCCAATCGCGATCAGATCGCGATAGAATTCTAGTCACGATCTGCCTGAGAACGCGGCCTATCAAGCCGTCACGTTCTCAGGTCCTTGGCCTGCGTCTGCCAGAGAAAGGACAGTGCTTTGGATTGCGGACCAGACTTTCCCTATTTTGACACAGGGTTGTTCTAAAATTAATAAAAAATTGTACAGTGCATGAAAAATAACGAAACTAGTTGTAAACCAACCTAGACATGCAAGGGTGCTTCCAGTAAATTGGAATTAGAAACAATGATGGTTTCAATAGGCTTTAATCAAGTCCAACACAAATGTAAAACCAAGTGCAACCTGAAAACATAGTGTCATGCAGAGACCCTCTTATCACGCTTATAACTCTCTAACTAATGACATTTAGATAAAATGTTCAACACAAGACATGACTATGACAACTAGTAGAAAGACTTTCATGTTGTGGGTTTGCTCTAATTTGGTATCAAATCACATGCAACATATAAAGAATGGAAAAAGCCCTAACAGTGCGCGACTTGGGGAAAACGCTTATAACTCAAAATCTACTCATTGGAATTTGATGAACCTAGTGGGAAATGAAAGCAAACTTAATGATCTACACATTGGTATAGGATATATTAAGGTTTGGCCTGAGAAAATTTACCTTCTGGGTTGATGAAGTCCCATTTGTCCAGAAAACCCGTGTTCAGACCACTTGGAGGAAAACGCTAAATACTCCATGTATACTGCATGGAATTTAGGCATTCCACTTGGGTTAGGACGTAGACATGACCCTCGTTCCAGGGGTATAAGCCTTGCAAGGTTTGGTTTAGGTTTGGCCTACCTTTGATCAGCTTTAAGTGGACGGTTTGTGTAGGTCGCAGCAGACGAACGGGGGAAGAAGATGTCCTTCTTGTGGTCGATCCACAACTCCCCAGCCCCCAAGAGCTCCTCCACACGACCCCAGCAAGTTGTAAACTCGTCCCTAGGGTTTGGGTGAAGAGTATTTAAGCAATCAAGGTATTTAGGAGTCCTATTGTAACTAGGAAGGAAGGGTTGCGGGATTGGCTTGTGTCCTTCCAAAATTTGAAGATCTCTCCCTTCATTAGAGAGTCTTGGCCATCAAGCAACCTCCATGGGTGGGTAGGCACGAATTTGGGTTGCCAAGAGTGCAAGATCTCTTCCCAATTCAACTCTAATTGCCTCTTTTTAATTTCAGCTAATTTAAGCTATGAATTTCCATTGGCCTAATTAAGATATTGGGTCATTAATATATAATGTTGGGAGTCTCTCCAACACTTATATTAAATTTTTTGTTGTGTCATATTTTCGTGTTAACGGTTTTCCGACTTGTTTCCTAATTTGGATAATCGGTCACAATAACTCTTAAACCTAGTCCAAATGATTTCTATTGACCCAAATTTCTTGATGGGTCATTAGAGGATATTATTTTAAGTCCGTATATGATTTTTATTTAACTTTTTGACTCATCCAAGTACGTGTGATAATGAGTTTTCGACTTATTCATGATTTACGATAATAAGTCGCGAAACACTTTAAACTTGGCCAATCCAATTTTTCTTGGCACAAATTTCTTTGTGGAACATTTAGGAATAATGTGTGGGGTTGATTTATAATTTTTAAAGATTTTTCCGATGTGTCTTAGCACATACGATAACGATTCGTATGTTTTAAATACTTTGATATTATGGAAATTATTTATTTCCATTTATTCGAATTTTTATATAGTTAAAATTTCCAGGGTGCTACACCCTCCCCCACATAAGAGAATTTGGTCCCCAAATTCATGTATAGAAAGTTATTGTACCAGTGAGGTGTACTTACTTGTGAATAGCTCCGGATATCTTTTGCGCATTGCTTCCTCGGTTTCCCACGTGTCGTCTTCATCCATGCATTGATTCCATCTAACCCTTACCAGTGGGATGATCTTCTTCCTTAATTGGCGTAGTTCCTAGTCCACGATCTTAATTGGCTTCTCATGATATGTTCCGTCTTTGTTGAATTTCAGGAGCTCATATTCTATGACATGCCACGAATCCTGTACGTACTTTTTCAACATGGATATGTGGAACACATTGTGTATTCCATCCATTTGTGGAGGTAAAGCGAGACGATATGCCACCTCGCCGATTCTTTCAAGGATTTCGAAAGGCCCGACAAACCTTGGTGACAACTTGCCTTTAATGCCAAAACGCCTGATCCCACGGCCTGGAGACACTTTTAAAAATACATGTTCCCCAACCTGAAACTCCAGTCTCTTCTTCTATTATTTGCATATGCCTTTTGTCTTTGCTGCGCCACTGCCATTCTTTCTTTAATAAGCATTACCTTCTCTGTGGTTTCCCTTACAATCTCTGGTCCTAGCATTTGTTTTTTGCCAACTTCATACCAGCATATTGGAGATCGACAACTCCTGTTGCCCAGTTGACGAGCCCAGAGGGGGGTGAATGGGTCTTTAAAAAATTAATCTAGAAGATACCTGTAACCAAAAACATTCACACAAACGTTCTTCGAAGTAGGTTAGTGACAGTTAGTTGAAATAACAAACACACAAAGAAGACAATCACACAACACAAGGTTTATCCTGGTTCGGACCTCCTTTCCTTAGGAGTCCTACGTCCAGTCCCTGAGCAACAACTCAGGATTTCACTAACTAGGGTACAGTCCCCCTAAGGACACTACAACACCCAGCTCAGCTGGTCTTGCTTCACACCCGAAGGGAACAACACTCTGGATACCACACCAGGTCTTCCTTCACACCTGAAGGGAACAACACCCTGGATACCACACCAGCTTTTCCTTCACAACCGAAGGGAACAACACCCTGGATACCACCAGGTCTTCCTTCACACCCGAAGGGAACAACACAAAGAGAGTGAATGAAATTCAAGCCCCTAGATCAAGCTTTTGACAAGAAAGGATCTGAAGCAACTAAAACTGAGAGTAAAGAGATTTTAAACAAGGCACACTCTCAGAACTGTACAGGCTCTCTCAAGATTTTCACAAACTAGTGGAGAGCAAAAGAGCAAAAGTTAAGTGGAATGAAGGTTCTTGGCTCTGGACTTTCTTCAGAAGAATTTGAATGCTTGAATGCGTGATCTGTCTATTCTTCTGTTCTTTTGTCTTGTATTTATATCTTCAATTTGAATTCTAGACCTTGAAGTGTCTGTTGTCTCTCTTTGAGTAGTCGTTAGACTGAATGACATCTGGAGTCTTGGAAGCTTCCTGTCAACAGTCTTTTGATCACTTAAGCACGCAAAGAGATGAGATCTTCAAAGATATCCGTTGGCTTCTATTTGTTTAACGTTGTACCGTGAAGCTAGATCAGAGGTCTGCACAAATGTCAATCTCGAATAGCAGACAGCTAAGCTGTCTCTGATGTTAGTCAACGTCAGTAGCAATAGACATGAAAATATTAATGCCAAATAGCTTAAGTCTAAAGGACGTTATCAGAGTAGGCACGATAAAGGATGATATGGTCTGCATGCATGCAGAGATACATTCAGATCTCATAAAAGCAAAAGCGTCAGAGAGATGACTACGTGGACTTTGACTAGTCAACGCCTTTAAGATGAATAAGATATCAAGATATGAAATCGATGACTATATGACTTATGAAATCGTTATGAGTCATAGCAAATCGTTATGTGATAGAAGATATATCATGAACATTTAATGAATCGTTGCACAAAGCAAATTGTTGTGTTTCTGAAGAAATCGATGTGAAATACTTAACAAATCATTATACAAAGCAAGTCGTTGTGAATTATAAAGAAATCGTTATGGTAACATGAAGTCGTTACAATAAGCAAGTCGTTGCGAGTTCTAAAGAAATCGTTACGATAACTTATGAAATCGTTCAAACAAGCAAGTCGTTGCACTTTCTAAAGAAATCGTTACGATAACTTATAGAGTCGTTATGACAGGCAAGTCGTTACGAGTTTCTAAAGAAATCGTTGCGACAACTTATAGAGTCGTTGCGACAGGCAAGTCGTTACGAGCTCTAAAGAAATCGTTACGGTAACTTATAGAATCGTTGTGACGAGCAAGTCGTTACGGGCTCTAAAGAAATCGTTATGGTAACTTATAGAGTCGTTGTGACAAGCAAGTCGTTACGGGCTCTAAAGAAATCGTTACGGTAACTTATAGAGTCGTTGTGACATCGACTTGTTTGAAATAACATGACTTTTCAGTCTTATAAGGAAATCGTTGCGATCACTTATAGAATCGTTACAACATCGATTTGTTTGAAACAACATGACTTTTCAGCCAGAAGGGAAATCATTATGATAATTCTATTGAAATCGATATGCTTATAAACAAATCGTTATGGCCTTTAATAGAAGTCGATATGGACTTAGATAAATATCATGTTGAAAATATTAAGGCTTCAGAGAAGTAATGCATACCTTTCTTGGCTTGTTTGACCTTGGTATTTTTCCTGTGCTTAAGACTTATGAAATATTCATTAGATATAATTGATAAACTTTTGTTTTGTTTTGTTGATCATCAAAATATATATGTAATTAATTAAAATTACATGGGGACAGACTGGTCATCAATCTCCCCCTTTTTGGTGATGATAAAACTGAACAATAAGTATGGATGAAAAAATGCATATAGATGTTTGAGACATAAGTTTTTCTCCCCCTTTTTGTCATTAAGCAAAAAGAAAAAAGGAGTAATCTGAGACAAAGATAGGATAAGTAGTATATGAAGACAAGAGAAGTGAATTTTATTATTGTTCTTGAGGTCGAAGAGAGGGATCAAGATAGAAGGCAGGAGACAACAAGGAGGCAAACTGTCGGATGACAGGAAGTGCCAATCTTTCCGGCTCTTCAAAATGTGCCTAAAAAGCTCCAATCTCAATGTTATAGGAGGGTCCCATAGTGGGGGCCAGCCGCTTGAGATGAAGGTTCCACTGCTCAGAAATAAAGTCCCCATATTTATCCAAACTTAAGGCTATTTTGAAAGTGGAGAAGGACCCAAAGCTGGCAAAGAGGAGAAACTTGTCCATCTTGATAGGATAGAAGATCTGATGAGACCGGAGCTCCTTCATCAAATCACGAAAAATCTTGAATCTCTCAAGCCAGATTGCGAATGTATTTCTGATGAGGTGACAGGAATTGGCGTCCAGAAAGTCACCAGGTGACAGAGGAGGTAGATTGGCTTGTGCCTAGGAGGCATTCAGATTAGACAGCTGTTGAGCAGACAAAGGATAGTGCTTGAGCCACTCATCAGAGGTCAGCCTTTCACATTCTGAGAGAATGGGAGCAAGGATATCAGCTGAAATCTGCTCTTCAAGATAGTGTTTGAACACAAATCTTTGGAAAGAAAGATCACGGCCTTCATAGACATGCAACCTGGCCATGACTCTAGCAGCTCTCTCAAAGACAAGTGTACCAACCGAGGAATCCATGATCAAGGAGTGGAGTGGTGGAAGGAACACGATGTCTGGGAACTTCAAGGTAGCAAAGTCTACCTGAAGAGGTTCACAATGAGTGGACTGCAGAGCTGTGATAGCTGCACGAAACTACCCCAACTGAGGTTCATCCAAGCTGTTGATATAGCAGTAATTGCAGAACATCTGATACTGCCTGATGAACTTGATTTCTTTCTGAATGAAAGGTCCAAACAGGTTCTTGTGATGGATCTGGAACCATTCATACAAAGGGAGAGGGGCTTCCCTGGGAGGATATCTGGCAGCTTGCACTCTCTTAAATTGGGAGTACAAAGCACTGTTGATCCGTGCCCACTACTCTTCAGTTTTGGCTTCAGTCACAGAAAAGATTTTTGACTGTTGAGCCTTTGAAAGAGAAGTGTAAGGGAAAATGGTAGTCAGATGGTTGGAAAGATTTTGGAAAGGTAAACCAAAAATATGAGCAAGAACCACTTTTTGAAGGTATTCCTCATAAAGGGGTTTGTGCTTATTTGCAATGGCTAGGGAAAACCACAGAGGTGGATAGCAAGGATCTGAGGAGACAGGAAGGGTGGAAGTAAGTCTCCTTCATTTGGAGACAGGGCTGGAAATACCAGTCCTATGAGAGTGAGTTCCAGTGGCTAGGACATATTTGAGAATTGTTTCTTCAAATTCATCCTTGATGCCATGGATCTCAGGTTGGGTGAGTTGGGCACCTTCAAGAATGAGAGTGATGAAAGATGGAGGTGCTGGTGGGTGAATCAAAGAGTCAGGAGTGATGGTAGAAGGATCATTGGGTCTTGAGGAGGAGGGACCAGATGAGGAAGCTCCAGCTAAAGAAGATCCGGGAGGAACTTCAATAGTGGAGGAAGGTAAAGGAGTGGTGGAAGAAGTGAAAGGAGTGGGAGAGGAGATTTTTCGTGAACGTGGCCGTTTAGGAACAGGAGGTGCTGGAGGAGCTGTGGATGAGGTGGATGGAGAAGGAGGGGCTGGAGTAGGAAGAGTGGAAGGCTCGGGAACAACAGCCTGTGCTTCTCCAACTACTGCCGAAATCTCCAGGGGTGATAGACCCTCAGCCTGTACTGCTGGCCCTTGATCCTCAGAGGGTACTCCATCTGCCATTGAAACAGCCACATGAGACTCCTCTTCAAGATTCTGCCCAGATGGCCCTGCATTCTCATCAGATGGTCCGGGTTATTCTGCTTGCTGCTGAGTCTGAACTTGGACTGGCACACTGTCTTCTTCTCGATTACTGGCCCTGATGGCCTGAGAACAGCTTCTGAAACATTTTGAGTGCCATGAGGTGGAGAACTTAGCCTTCAGAATCTCAGAAAGTGTTACCTTCATGCTGCTCATTTCCTTGTTAAACCATTTCAAAGAGTGTTTTACCTGTGATACATCATTGGAAGTAGAGTCCTAGCGAACAATGATAGAGCTTACATCTGATTGGACTGAGGATAAGAGTGCATTTTGTGCTTCCAATCATTTTAGAATAGGCTTCAATTTCAGCTTCTGTGATGTCCTTTGCCTTTTGTGAGCAATCTTCTTGCCTTTCCTCTCAGCTGTATCCTGATGAGCTGTGGTCTGTTCTTCATGAACAGGGGCATCTGTTGAATGCACCCCTTGAGATGTAGAGAGGTCCTCAGTCTCTTGCTCCCCCTGAATGGGAGCATCTTCCATGATCCTGTCTTGCTCCCCCTGAATGGGAGCATCTACAAAAACTGCACCTTCCACTGGTTCTTCTGCTTGAGCTACTGAAGGTTGTGATTCTGCTTGTACTGCTACTGCCAATTCAGATGATGCTGCAAGTTCTGATGGTTCATCATTTGCTACTGATGCTGCTCCTGCTGGCTCTGTTGAGGCTTTGGGCACATCTTCTTGAACTTCTAGGACATCTTCAATAATGGCCTCTCCTTCTGCTACAGAGGTTTTAGACCAAATTCCATTGACCAATGAAAAGCCACTTTTTCTCAGGTTCCTGGACCTAATAGCTTGGCCCATGTTCTCTACTACCGCCCCAGACAAATCAACACCAAAGTGTTTGAATATCTTTGTAAGCAAGTGGGCATAAGGCAACGACACATTAAGCTTACTCCTGGTATCCCAGATCTGGTCACGAGCAAATTTCATTCGTTCAAACATCACTTCAGCCATGTTAATCTCCTTGTTTTGAATGGCCCAAAACATTACATCTAAATCAGCCTTGGTGCAGGTTGAGAATCTTGCACTTCTAGGAACTGCGATTTGGCAAACTATGAAATGAAGGAGGCGGTTGAAAGCATTGAACTGATTAATGTCTAATTTGCCATCCCTCAGTCTGAACTCCGGTCCTACAATACCAAGACCTTTAGCTTGGGCGTCCACGGTGTGAACCCCACTGTGCCCTAAAGTCTTTACCCCAAATAACCGGTGCAATAGGTCATAATCTATCTTAATCAGAGTTCCCTTAACAGATGAAACTAGGGACCCGTCTGCCTCTACTTTCAAATAGACAAAAAAGGCCTTCACAAGGTCTGGATAACTTACCTCTGAGAAGGTGGTGACTCCCAACCACTGCATCTTGCTCAATGCTGCTGCTACGCTGTGCATACCATTCTTTTCAAGATCTGCTATGTCCACTGCCTTGTTTCCACAAACCTTAGTTTTCACAAAGGTGAACCTCTCCTGCTGCTCAGGAGTGAGGAACTCAGTGCCGTAGCCCCCAAGACTTCCAGTGACGATGGATGCGACCATGAAATCAGGTGAAGAAGGTTTCTGGAGGATTGAGATGAGGGAAGGTGTGAAAACCCTCAAGAGATCTTTCGCGGGAATGGGAGCAAATTTTCAAAGGGTCGAGAGTCGTTGTTGAAGAGGTTAGGGCATCAGCTTGCACAAGCAGATAAAGAGGGAAAGGGTTGAAGATGGGAGATGAATCGTTATCGCATTTAATTTTTGGAATAAATAATGGGGTGGAAAGTGAGGCGCCAAAAGGCGGAGGAAAATGACAAAAGATGTTGACTATTCAGACCGACTTCAATGAAAGAGTGGTTACAAGGGGTAATTTGAATTTCTTTCGCTTAAAAACATGGAGGAAAACAACTTAAATCTAAAAATTAATGTGCCAGTTGCAAGCAAACTTTTATCACAAATTGCACATGCCTAATTCCCTTCTGGGAGATGTGAATCTCTCTTCAGGTAAGGCTTTTGTGAAAATGTCTGCTAATTGGCCATTTGTATCAATAAAGGATATTTTAATATTTCCATTTGCAACATGATCACGAATAAAATAATATCTAACCTCAATATGTTTGGTCCTTGAGTGCTGAACTGGATTCTTGGTGAGATTAATGGCACTGGTGTTGTCCCACAGTAGTGGAATTGAGTTGATATTTAATCCAAAATCCTCAAGCTGTTGCTTTATCCATAAGAGTTGTGTGCAGCAGCTTCCAGCAGCCACGTACTCAGCTTCAGCTGTAGACAGTGCTACTAAATTTTGTTTCTTTGAGGACCAGGATATCAAACACCCTGCAAGAAACTGACAACAACCACTGGTGCTTTTTCTATCTACCTTGCATCCAGCATAGTCAGCATCAGAATACCCTACTAAATTGATTTCACAAGAGTTTGAATACCATAAACCTAGATCATGAGTTCTGGCTAAATATCGAAAAATTCTTTTTACAGAAATCAAATGTGACTCTCTAGGATCTGCTTGATACCTAGCACACATGCATACATTAAATAATATATCAGGTCTACTGGCTGTTAAATAAAGTAGTGAACCTATCATACCTCTATAGACTTTTTGATCTACTTTCTTACCATCCTTGTCGCTGTCCATCCTTGTTGATGTACCCATTGGTGTTGACAGTGGCTTGGTGTTATCAAATTCAAATTTCTTCAGTAGTTCCTTGGTGTACTTAGCTTGACAGATGTGAGTGCCATCTTTTCCTTGTTTGATTTGAAGTCCAAGGAAGTAGTTGAGCTCCCCCATCATACTCATCTCGAATTCTCCCTATATTAACTTTTCAAAGTACTTGCAAAGGGATTCATCAGTAGATCCAAAGATAATGTCATATACATAAATTTGAACTAGCAATATATGTTTGACCTTTGACTTAATAAATAGAGTACTATCTACTTGACCTCTACTGAAACCATGTTTCAAAAGAAAAGAGCTAAGCCTTTCATACCAGGCTCTAGGCGCTTGCTTTAAACCATATAAAGCCTTATGCAATTTAAAAACATAATTTGGAAGGTCTATATCATCAAAACCAGGAGGCTGTTCTACATAGACTTCTTCTTTAATAAAATTGTTTAAAAAAGTAGATTTAACATCTATTTGAAATAGTTTTAAATTTAGAGCAGATGCATAAGCTAATAATATTCTAATAGCCTCAAGTCTAGCTACAGGTGCATAGGTTTCATCAAAATCTATGCCATCCTCTTGAGAATAGCCTTGAGCTACCAGTCCGGCCTTGTTTCTTAAGATTACACCAGCTTCATCTAGTTTATTTCTAAACACCCATTTGGTGCCAATGACTGGATGATCTGATGGTCTAGGAACAAGTGACCATACTTGGTTTCTCTTGAACTGATTTAGTTCATCTTGCATGGCTATTATCTAAGATTCATCAGTAAGAGCTTCATTGACTGTCCTAGGCTCTATTTTAGATACAAAAGCTAAGTAATCACAAGGGATAACATTACCTCTTGTTCTTACCCCTACGGATGGATCACCAATAATATTCTCAAGTGGGTGATCTTTCTTGTATCTCCGCTCCTTTGGAAGATTTTCATGAGTAACTTCTTCTTGTTGCAATTCTTCCAAAGGTGGATCATCCTTATCTTCAATTGATGTATCCTTTAGTTTCTTAGACAGGTCATCTGCATCATCATTATCACTATCTATTTCCTTTCTCAAGGAAGGGTTAGTTTCTTCAACGATAATATGTACAGATTGTTCAATCAGTAAAGTACGCTTATTGAATAATCTATAGCCTCTGGGTTTAGAAGAGTACCCCATGAAGATGCCTTCATCTGATTTGGCATCCAACTTACCAATGTCCCTTTTTCCATTGTTGTGAATGAAGCAGGGACATCCAAAGGTTCTGAAATGGCAGATCTTTGGCTTCTTCCCTTTAAACAGTTCATATGCAGTCTTCTTCAGGATTGGCCTGATCATCACTCAGTTGACAATATAGCTTGCTGTGTTGACTGCTTCAGCCCAAAAATATCTTGGCAGATCATATTCTGAGAGTATAGTTCTTGCCATATCTAATATGGTTCTGTTCTTCCTCTCAGCAATACCATTTTGCTGTGGTGTCCTTGGTGCTGAGAAATTATGCTCAATTCCCTGATCATCACAGAATCTAGCAAACCTTTCATTTTGAAATTCACCACCATGATCTGATCGGATAGACATAATGCTGAACTTCTGATCTTTCTGCACCTTCTTGCTGAAACTAACAAAGTTTTCAAAAGTGTCATCTTTATGCTCTAGGAATGATACCCATGTATATCTTGAATAGTCATCAACTATGACAAATCCAAAGTTCTTTCCTCCAAGACTGGTAGTCCTCATTGGCCCAAATAGATCCATATGTAGGAGCTCTAAGGGTTTTGAGGTGGTCACCACCGTCTTTGACTTGAAGGAGCTTTTAGTGTGCTTTCCCTTAGCACAGGCTCTACAGACACCTTCCAACTTTCCACTGACTTTTGGCAGACCTTCCACAAGACTTTTCTTCTACAATTTCCTCATGCCATCTAAACTGCAATGTCCAAGTCGTTTGTGCCATAATTCAATAGATTTGTCTTTACTTGCTGCCAGACAAACATTTTCCTCTTTGAGTTCTTCAAGATAGAGCACATACAAATTCTTTTCTCTATTTGCTTCAAAGATGACAGCTCCATCCTTCACTATGCTGCACTTTGATTCTTGAAACTTGATCTGATGGCCTCTGTCACACAGCTGGCTGATGCTAATGAGATTGTGCTTCAATACCTTAACTAATAACACATCTTCTATGACTGTTTTTCCTTTGTTATTTATAGAGCCACTACCTATTATTGTTCATTTCCCATTATCTCCATAAGTGACTGTTCCTTCTTCAGCTTGGAGCTACGAGAATAACTTCTGGTTACCTGACATGTGTCTTGAGCACCCACTTTCCAAGTACCATTTGGATGCTCGAGGGTTAACCTTATCTTCAGTATTTGCCATGAAGGCTAAGTTGGCCTTTTCTTCATCACTGCAAGAACTTGACTCACTGTCTGAGTCACTACTGTTTTCCTAAGCTGCTGCCATCGCCTTCTTCTTGTACTTTCTGAACTTCTTGGAACTGTCCTTCTTCCTGAATTCCGGCTTCTTTAACTTTGGACACTAAGTTTTAATGTGTCCTGGCTTTTTACATTCATAGCAGACGGGTTCTCCTTTCTTTATTTCTTTTCCATTTGGCTTCTTGAATTCCTTGTTTCTTTTGAAGTGCCTTCTTCCAGATTGGAATTTCTTCTTCTTAGCCAAAATTCGCTGTAATTTTCTAGATAGCATAGCTTCCTCATTTTTGCTGTCTGCATCACTTTCACTTTCAGCTGAACTTGCTTCTGGTGAATCTTCTTCAGCTTTTAAGGCGTTGGAGTGCTTCTTTCTGCTCGAGGACTCTCCTAGCCTTTCCATGTTGATCTCATGGGCCATGAGGGACCCAATGAGCTTTTCTACAGACATTCTCTTCAGGTCATTAGCTTTTTCAAAATGGATATGTGGAACACATTGTGTATTCCATCCATTTGTGGAGGTAAAGCGAGACGATATGCCACCTCGCCGATTCTTTCAAGGATTTCGAAAGGCACGACAAACCTTGGTGACAACTTGCCTTTAATGCCAAAACGCTTGATCCCACGGCCTGGAGACACTTTTAGGAATACATGTTCCCCAACCTGAAACTCCAGGTCTCTTCTTCTATAATTTGGATATGCCTTTTGTCTTTTCTGCGCCACTTCCATTCTTTCTTTAATAAGCTTTACCTTCTCTGTGGTTTCCCTTATCATCTCTAGTCCTAGTATTTGTTTTTTGCCAACTTCATTCCAGCATATTAGAGATCGGCAACTCCTGTTGCCCAGTTGACGAGCCCAGAGGGGGGGTGAATGGGTCTTTAAAAAATTAATCTAGAAGATACCTGTAACCAAAAACATTCACACAAACGTTCTTCGAAGTAGGTTAGTGACAGTTAGTTGAAATAACAAACACACAAAGAAGACAATCACACAACACAAGGTTTATCCTGGTTCGGACCTCCTTTCATTAGGAGTCCTACGTCCAGTCCCTGAGCAACAACTTAGGATTTCACTAACTAGGGTACAGTCCCCCTAAGGACACTACAACACCCAGCTCAACTGGTCTTCCTTCACACCCAAAGGGAACAACACCCTGGATACCACACCAGGTCTTCCTTCACACCCGAAGGGAACCAAACCCTGCATACCACACCAGGTCTTCCTTCACACCCGAAGGGAACAACACCCTGGATACCACCAGGTCTTCCTTCACACCCGAAGGGAAAAACACAAAGAGAGTGAATGAAATTCAAGCCCCTAGATCAAGCTTTTGACAAGAAAGGATCTGAAGCAACTAAAACTGAGAGCAAAGAGATTTTAAACAAGGCACACTCTCAGAACTATACAGGCTCTCTCAAGACTTTCACAAACTAGTGGAGAGCAAAAGAGCAAAAGCTAAGTGGAATGAAGGTTCTTGGCTCTGGACTTTCTTCAGAAAAATTTGAATGCTTGAATGCGCGATCTGTCTATTCTTCTGTTCTTCTGTCTTGTATTTATATCTTCAATTTGAATTCTAGACGTTGAAGTGTCCGTTGTCTCTCTTTGAGTAGTCGTTAGACTGAATGACATCTGGAGTCTTGGAAGATTCCTGTCAACAGTCTTTTGATCACTTGAGCACGCAAAGAGATGAGATCTTCAAAGATATCCGTTGGCTTCTATTTGTTTAACGTTGTACCGTGAAGCTGGATCAGAGGTCTGCACAAATGTCAATCTCGAATAGCAGACAGCTAAGATGTCTCTGATGTCAGTCAACGTCAGTAGCAATAGACATGAAAATAGTAATGACAAATAGCTTAAGTCTAAAGGACGTTATCAGAGTAGGCACGATAAAGAATGATATGGTCTGCATGCATGCAGAGATACGTTCAGATCTCATAAATGCAAAAGCGTCAGAGAGATGACTACGTGGACTTTGACTAGTCAACGCTTTTAAGATGAATAAGATATCAAGATATGAAATCGATGACTATATGACTTATGAAATCGTTATGAGTCATAGAAAATCGTTATGTGACAGAAGATATATCATGAACATTTAATGAATCGTTGCACAAAGCAAATTGTTGTGTTTCTAAAGAAATCGATGTGAAATACTTAATAAATCATTATACAAAGCAAGTCGTTGTGAATTCTAATGAAATCGTTATGGTAACATGAAGTCGTTACAATAAGCAAGTCGTTGCAAGTTCTAAAGAAATCGTTACGGTAACTTATGAAATCGTTACAACAAGCAAGTCGTTGTGCTTTCTAAAGAAATCGTAACGATAACTTATAGAGTTGTTATGACAGGCAAGTCGTTACGAGTTTCTAAAGAAATCGTTGCGACAACTTATAGAGTCGTTGCGACAGGCAAGTCGTTACGAGCTCTAAAGAAATCGTTACGGTAACTTATAGAATCGTTGTGACGAGCAAGTCGTTACGGGCTCTAAAGAAATCGTTACGGTAACTTATAGAGTCGTTGTGACAAGCAAGTCGTTACGGGCTCTAAAGAAATCGTTACGGTAACTTATAGAGTCGTTGTGACATCGACTTGTTTGAAATAACATGACTTTTCAGTCTTATAAGGAAATCGTTGCGATCACTTATAGAATCGTTACAACATCGATTTGTTTGAAACAACATGACTTTTCAGCCAGAAGGGAAATCATTATGATAATTCTATTGAAATCGATATGCTTATAAACAAATCGTTATGGCCTTTAATAGAAGTCGATATGGACTTAGATAAATATCATGTTGAAAAGATTAAGGCTTCAGAGAAGTAATGCATACCTTTATTGGCTTGTTTGACCTTGGTATTTTTCCTGTGCTTAAGACTTATGAAATATTCATTAGATATAATTGATAAACTTTTGTTTGGTTTTGTTGATCATCAAAATATATATGTAATTAATTAAAATTACATGGGGACAGACTGGTCATCAACTCCTGCCATAGAGAGCTTCAAATGGTGCCATTTGAATGCTAGCTTGATAGCTATTATTGTAGGCGAACTCCACGAGAGGTAAGTGTTCGTGCCAGCTACCTCCAAAATCTAGGACACATGCTCTAAGCATATCTTCAATCACCTGGTTGGTTCTCTCCGTCTGACCATCTGTCTGTGGATGGAAAGCCGTGCTAAAGTTTAGTTTAGATCCCAAGGAGTAATGCAGTCCTTTCCAAAAGTGGGATGTAAACTTAGGGTCTCTATCAAACATGATGGACACCGGTACTCCATGTAATCGGACTATTTCCTTCACATACAATGCGGCCAGAACATCTACTGACCACTTATTCTTCACTAGCAAGAAGTGAGCCAACTTAGTTAAGCGGTCGACAATAACCCAGATACCATCGAATCCACCTCTAGATCTGGGTAGTCCGAAAATAAAGTCCATCCCTATCCCTTCCCATTTCCATGCTGGGATTTCTAGGGGTTTGAGTTTACCTGCGGGTCGCAAGTGTTCCGCCTTGACCTTTTGACATGTTAAGCATCGGGCGACATATTCTGCCACCTCTCTCTTCATATTAGGCCACCAAAAGCTTCTTTTCAAATTTTGATACATTTTGGTACTTCCAGGATGAATGGTATACCTGGTCTTGTGAGCTTCATCCATAATCATTTTCTTTGTCTCTACATGGTCGGGTATACAGACTCGATCCCGAAACAATAGTCTTCCATCATCAGTTAATGAGAAATCCGGCCTCTGGTCTAGATTAGCCTTAATCTCCACAAGTACGGGGTCATTGTCTTGGAGTGTTGTGATGTCCTCCAATAGTGTAGGTTGTGCTCTAACACTAGCAACAAGGCATCCCTTCTCTATGATGTCAGCATCAATATTTAACTTGGCGAAGTCCTCTAATAACTTCCATTCGTCCACCATTAAACTTGACAATGTGATCATTGGCTTTCTACTTAGAGCATCCGCCACAGCATTTGCTTTTCCTGGATGGTATTGGTTCGTGAAGTCGAAGTCTTTGAGATACTCCAACCACCTCCGCTGTCTCATATTCAAGTTCTGCTGAGAAAACAGATACTTCAAGCTTTTATGGTCAGAAAACACAATGAATTTCTCACTATATAGATAATGACGTCATATCTTCAAGGCGAAGACTACAGCAGCTAGCTCCAGATCATGTACAGGATAATTATCCTCGTGCTTCTTCATTTATCTAGATGTGTAGCATATAACTTTCCCATTTTGCATTAGCACACAGCCTAGGCCGATCCCGGATGCATCGGTGTATACTTCAAAACTACCCCCAGCAATTGGCAGTGTCAGTACGAGTGCCGAGGTAAGGTGCCCTTTCAATGCCTTGAAACTTTCTTCACATTCATCAGTCCATGTAAATGGATTCTCCTTCCTGGTAAGCCTGGTCAATGGTACAACTATCTTTGAGAAATCTTTAGGGAAGCGACGATAATAACTGGCTAAACCCAGAAAGCTCCTAATCTCTGACACAGTTGTCGACCTTTCCCAGTTCTTTACTGCCTCCACCTTAGATGGATCCACAGAGATTCCCTCCTTGGATATGATGTGACCAAGGAAAGACACTTCCTCCATCCAGAATTCACACTTACTAAGTTTAGCATAGAGTTGATTATCTTTGAGCACTTGTAGAGCAACCTTCAAGTGTTCCTCATGTTCTTCTTTGCATTTGGAGTAAATAAGGATGTCATCAATGAACACCACTATAAACTGGTCCAAGTATGCCTATAAATATTGTTCATAAGTTGCATGAAAGCCGTTGGAGCATTTGTTAAACCAAACGGCATGACCACGAACTCATAGTGACCATATCTACTCCGGAATGCAGACTTGTGAATATCCTCCTCCTTTATTCTTAGTTGATGGTAGCCTGATCTTAGATGTATCTTGGAGAAATATTGTGCACCGGAGATCTGGTCAAACAGCTCATCGATGCGGGGCAGTGGATACTTATTCTTTATTGTCAACTGGTTTAACTAACAGTAATCAATGCATAGCCTCATTATCATGTCCTTCTTTCTGAAAAATAGCACTGGAGCTCCCCACGGGGATGTGCTAGGCCAGATAAAACCCTGGTCTAGCAATTCTTGGATCTGTCTTTTCAACTCCTAAAATTCAACAGGGGACATGCGATACGGAGCCTTTGAAATAGGGGCTGTCCCAGGGAGTAACTCAATGGTGAAGTTTACCTTCCGCTCAGGTGGTATACCAGGTAATTCCTCTGGAAATACATCAGGATAGTCCCTGGCTATTGGAATGTCTTCTAGGGTTGGTTTCTTCCTTTCAGTTGCCAAGACGGAAACTAGGAAAGCATCACAACCCCGGTTGATCAGCTTAGAGGCCTTTAGGGAGGATATCAAGATAGGGTGTTTGTGATAACGGGTGCCAAGTAGTGATAGAGTTGGAAGGTTTGGTCTTTTAAAAGTAACCCTCCTATGGCGACAGTTTACATCGGCATCATATTCAATTAGCCAATCGACACCCAAAATGGCATCATAACCCTTCATGTCTAAACAGATAAGGTTGGCAGGGAGATTGTGTCCTCCAATTATAGTTTCACATTTCGGTAAGTAGTGAGTGAGTTCAGATTCTGAGCCTAGTGGAGAGGCTACAGTGATATTGGATTTCAAGGGTACAGGTTTGACAGGTAGAGTTGCAGTAAATGTGGTGGAAATAAATGAATATGCAGCTCTAGTATCAATAAGTACAAATGCAGGTTGCGAGTGTATGAAAATGGTACCTTCCACCATACCCCCTTCCTCGGGTAGGTCAGCTTCTAGGACAGCATTAAGGCGTCCTTGACGTCGTGGTACATTCGGGGCTTTGCCTGGTTGGTCCTTCATTATTGGAAAGTCAGGAATACAGTGGTCACGATCACCACATCTCAAGCATGCCCCGAGCTTCTTCCAGCATTCTTCAGCTCGGTGCCCTAGTTTATCACAGAATTTACAGTTTTCAACCAACTGCCTACCTTCCACTTTGACTCTCTTTTCTCCAGTAACATCTCTTCCAACATTCGGCCTCTTGTTGTTGTTGTTGACATTGTTGTTACGAAAAGTTGGAGCAATATTAGCTACTCCCTTCTTGACGAAGACCGGCTTGGAGTTGTCCTTGCCCCTCATGCCCTCTACTTTGGCCATGGTGTCTTCTACCAGCTGAGCTCTTTGGACCATTTCAGTGTAAGTTTGAATGTTGTGTGGTCCGAGCTTTTCAATGAACATGGGCCTGAGCCCATCCATGAACCGATTTGCCTTAAGTCTTTCAATTCCCACCAAGTGTGGGGCATACACAGTAAGACGCGCGAACTGAGCCTCATACTCAGACACAGACATTCCTTTCTGTTTTAGTGCGGCAAACTCCGCTGCCTTCTTCTCCTTGACTCTCTCAGAGAAATACTTTCTGCGGAATATCTCTAGGAATCCGGCCCACTCTAGTTCGCCAACATTAGGCAGGTGGGCCGATGTGGCCTTCCACCATGCTCGGGCATTCTTAGTGAATTGAAAAGTGGCCAGTGCCACCATTTCCCTGTTAGCGCATTGCAAGACTTGGAAGATCCTTTCTATCTCCTCCTGCCAGTTCTCTGCTTCGTCCGGATCAGGGGATCCATAGAAACGAGGAGGGTTCAAGCTCCTAAAATTGCGGTGCAGATCACCGGCTCCATTTCTAACTGTAGCTGCCTGATTTCCAGCCTGAACCACATTTTGCAGGGCCTGAGTCAATCCAGCTACTATTTCTTGCATAGCTTGCCATTGGTTGCGAGCCATTGCATTTGAGTGCAAGAGTTATGAGGGTTCCTGAGAAAAGGATGGAAACTAATTAATGTCTCTAGATACATTACCAGAGTCAATGGGTAGGAGTGTTTAATTCTTGCTAACATATTCCCAGTCTCTACCCATTCTCACCAGGTACTGTATATAATTTACATGACCTAGGTTCCATAGGTATCTCCTATTCCTGAGACATATATCCTATTTGGTATTCCTAGGCTCTGATACCACTAAACTGTCACATCCCGAGAATTACGCAGCGGATAGTAATAATTCAGAATTAATTCGAGATGATAACCGAAGACGTGAACGGTTGACAAATAAGCCTCTAGCTAGCACGCACTAAATGTATAACAACATACATCATCATAGGACCCAAATATTGAACTCAACTAATCTTTTATTCAAACCTCAACTTATTGCATTCAAAATGGAACTATTACAACTCTTAGACTATGGGATAACAAGACTAGACTCAATAAAAAGGAAAAGTACATAATACTCCTCACTTCCTACTACATATTCTAACTCTCAAAGCAAATTACTATAACTAGGCTCATAGTTGGAACGCTCATCACTCGGACGCATTCCCATCCTCGACTTGCTCTTCCTCTTGAACTTCATAGTCACCTAGATTGGGTAAAAGTAGGGGATGAGCAAACTAGCCCAGTAGGATTTATATCTCAATGTGCGGGCAATGATATAACTGATTAGCAATTTAGAACTAGGTAAGCACGATGAATGTCATGATATGCATGTATGAATAAAACTCATTAAAACATAATGCATGAAACAAGCTAGATAGAGTGATCATGATAGAACAAGATTTTAGAACAAGATGACAAGATAGAACTAGCAACAAATCACTTTGTACAAGCACGCAAGATTTCACTTAATGTCAATAGTTTTCAAGAACGCAAGATATCACTAGTTGCATTAAATGCAGGATGGCCATATCACGCAAGCAAGCAAGCAAGAATGTACGAGCACGATCAAGTAACACTAATCAGGCACGTAGACACTAATGTACACCAAGAAAAGATCCATCAAGATTGTACACCAGGACATGTGTATGTGGTTATTGTATCTATCATTCAACAAGCAATCAAGACTCCCAGCGCAGATGCAACGCCAGTAATCATTATACCCCATGGTTAACAGTATATTTATGACTCTCCGTCATTGGGACTAGACTGGAGCCCTTGGACACTCGCCGTGCCCGGTCAGCATCTCATGTAAAATTTTAAATGTAGATACCCACAGTCATTAATAATGGCCAGTGAGAGTTTCAAAATGTAGCATGTGTAACGTCATGTTCATGATGATAATGGGAACAAGTAATAAGTAATTGAACATGATTTCATGATAACAATGGTCAAGAGATAAATTTGGCAGCATAACGGTACGATTTATACCTTAGTTTAATCTTTACATTAATGGCTTTAGTCTAGATTATAGATCACACTTACGAGAACAAGATGATAAAAGAAGTGAACGCTATCTCCAGGGAACTTGAATGGTACAACCAACTCGTCGGCCATGTTGGAATCCATGGTCAGAGGAGATTTACGGAGGCCTTTGAAAAGGGCTGCCTAGTCTACCGATTCGGAATGACGCATCTCAATCCGTCACTAGTCTACCGATTCGGAATGACCGGTAGAGAGCTTCCAAATTCCCAAGAAGGGCTGCCTAATAGTGCAAGTGTGTAGTAATGTACACATCTCAATCCACAAACCATTGGTTTTAAACTTGCGGAAAACACTTAACATGATGGCACGAATTGAACAATGCATTTAACTACACATGGGTTTGCAAGGTTTTAAGAATAATAATTATCATTTAAAACATGGTAGAATAATGGAAAAATTGAATCACAAGTTGCATGAATGGATCATAACATTTAAAGAGCAATTAGAATATCCTTCTGTAATTAAAACTTTTAAATGGGTTAACCACTTTTAAGCCATTAAATAACCATCATGCAATGATCAGACCTAAGACATGTGTATTACATGCTAAAATCATATATATTTAAACAGACCATAGGTACAGCGGTTAGATTTGCAAGAAAATAAGTGGCGTTTCATGAAAAATCCTAAGGTCACGACAGACCCTTGTAAGGGTTGCGACGGGGTTAGATCAGATTGCGACAGCACCTTGTAAGGATCGCGACAGGCTTTTCTGATCAGGCAGGCAGTTCGCGACGGGTTCATTTGAAGAAGGCGACATGGCTGTCAGACCCAGAGGTCAGGTCACGACGGCGGTCTGATCGCGATCAGATCGCGATGAAATTCTTGTCGCGATCTGCCTGAGAACGCAGCCTATCGAGCCGTCATGTTCTTAGGTCCTTGGCCTGCGTCTTCCAGAGAAAGGACAGCGCTTTGGATTGTAGACCAGACTTTCCCCATTTTGACACAGGGTTGTTCTAAAATTAAGAACAAATTGTACAGTGCATGAAAAATAACGAAACCAGTTTTAAACCAACCTAGACATGCAAGGGTGCTTCCAGTAAATCGGAATTAGAAAACAATGATGGTTTCAATAGGCTTTAATCAAGTCCAACACAAACGTAAAACCAAGTGCAACCCGAAAACGTAGTGTCATGCAGAGACCCTCTTATCATGCTTATAACTCTCTGACTAATGACATTTAGAAAAAATGTTTAACACAAGACATGACGAGTACAACGTAGAAAGACTTTCATGTTGTGGGTTTGCTCTAATTCGGTCTCAAATCGCATGCAACATATAAAGAATGGACAAATTCCTAACAGTGCACGACTTGGGGAAAACGCTTATAACTCAAACTCTACTCATTGGAATTCGATGAAACTAGTGGGAAATGAAGGATAACTTGATGCTCTACACATTGGTATAGGATATGTTAAGGTTTGGCCGAAGAAAACCTACCTTCTGGGTTGAAGAATTCCCATTTTTCCAGAAAACCCGTGTTCAGACCACTTGGAGGAAAACGCTTAATACTCCGTGTATACTGCATGAAATTTAGCCATTCCACTTGGGTTAGGACGTAGATGTGACTCTCTTTCCAGGGGTATAAGTCTTGCAAGATTTGGGTTAGGTTTAGCCTACCTTTGATCGGCTTTAAGTGGACAGTTTGTGCAGGTCGCAGCAGACGAATGGGGGAAGAAGATGTCCTTCTTGTGGTCGATCCACAGCTCCTCAGCCCCCAAGAGCTCCTCCACACGACCCCAGAAAGTTGTAAACTCGTCCCTAGGGTTTTGGTGAAGAGTATTTAAGCAACCAAGGTATTTAGGAGTCCTATTGTAACTAGGAAGGAAGGGTTGCGGGATTGGCTTGTGTCCTTCCAAAATTTGAAGATCTCTCCCTTCATTAGAGAGTCTTGGCCATCAAGCAACCTCCATGGGTGGGTAGGCACGAATTTGGGTTGTCAAGAGTGCAAGATCTCTTCCCAATTCAACTCTAATTGCCTCTTTTTAATTTCAGCTAATTTAAGCTACGAATTTCCATGCATTTTCTAGCTTCATTTGATTTTTGGGTCATATGTGGTCCATTGACCCAATTAAGATATTGGGTCATTAATATATAATGTTGGGAGTCTCTCCAACACTTTTATTAAATTTTTGGTTGCGTCGTATTTTCTTGTTAACGGTTTTTCGACTTGTTTCCTAATTTGGATAATCGGTCACAATAACTCTTAAACCTAGTCCAAATGATTTCTATTGACCCAAATTTCTTGTTGGGTCATTAGAGGATATTATTTTAAGTCTGTATATGATTTTTATTTAATTTTTTGACTCATCCAAGTACGTGTGATAATGATTTTTCAACTTATTCATGATTTACGATAATAATCCGCAAAACACTTTAAACTAGGCTAATCTAATTTTTCTTGGCACAAATTTCTTTGTGGAACATTTAGGAATAATGTGTGGGGTTGATTTATAATTTTTACGGATTTTTTCGATGTGTCTTAGCACATACGATAATGATTCGTATGTTTTAAATACTTTGATATTATGGAAATTATTTATTTCCATTTATTCGAATTTTTAAATAGTTAAAATTTCTAGGGTGTTACATTCAGAGCAGCAAGATGATGCATGACCATCTCAATTTTCTCCATATGTTGTGGCATTTCAACAGCCACCTCTGTATGTCATAGGTGCTTCATAAATACTGATAGATGAGACGATGCCCGATGAGATCACACTCTCGCAGCCACAACAGTCGACAGATATCGCCAGTGACGTTATAGAAGTTCAACTAGCACACTAACAGACCAGAGTCTGTCTGAGCTACTTAGAGATACATTAGGTATGATATTAGAGGACATTGATTTTGAGACAACATAGTCATAGTCAATTGATGATATCTCTGTTCCAGAGACATAATCACAAACACAGTCAGAGACAAGGGTTGATGCTCAGAGCGAGGTGTAAGAACATCGTCGTGGTCTTGGCCGTGGTCGAGGATCTAGAAAGGACAAGAAGAGATGGTTTCCATAATTCATTTGATCCATATACTTCTTATGTAGCAACTTGGATTTTTCAAAAAATAAAAATTTAATAATATAAAGAGAAAACTAATTAAATTTATTAGAAAATCAAATATAAGAAAATAAATTAAATAGGAAATTAATAGAAAGAGAATTTACTAAAACCCATTAAAGGAAAAGAAGTGATGGGCTTTATTAAATTGACCCAATAGAATTTTGTGAGCCAAAATAGGAATTTTAAAAGGGGAATAATGGAAAAAATACCCTAAATTCATAACTAAAATAATGCTTAATTATAAAAGGGGTATTTAATGCATTAAAAAGGATGTTTGAGTTAGATTTGGATTCCTAAACCTACCTAAATAGGTTGCCCACGAAATTAGCTCCCATCCTAATCCAATTAGGAGATCTCTTACCTAAAAAGAGGAGAGGGAAATAGGAAATTCAGAATAAATAGGAATTAGATTCATAATAGGAAATAGAATGGGGAGATGCTTAAATACTCCCCTAAAACCCCCATGGCCGGCCCTAGCTCATGCCAAGGGTTTTCTAGATGTGGGAGGGAGTCAAAGGAAAGGGGAATTCGTGGAGAAGGAGGAACCCTCAAGTCTTCCCCGAGTTCTTCAAGTTCTTAACCCTAAAGACAAAATGAGTCAAAGATAGACATTCTCACGAGCACAAACCATGAAAATTTTTTTGTAGGATATTTTGTCCATTAGGAACAAAAGCCCTTTAGTTTCATATTTTTCGCTCAAGCAAATCTTTAGTTCTCAATTTTCAAAGTTCTGTGAACGTCATGACCTTGAACCCTCTATTAAATTCATATCTTCATATATACTCGTCCTCATGCCATGAGATTTTTACTGTGAGAACTGATGGATGTTAGGCTTCTTTTGCCCCTGAAAGCCCTAATTTCCATCTATCCTACCATGCAAATTAATTCGTTGATCCCAACTATACCTTGTTCTATGTTCGTCATGAATACTCTTTATTAAACCATGCTGAAACTTTCGTTGATTCCAGATTTTGATTTACTGGAAGTACCTATATATGTCTGGATCTGTTTAAAATTGGTTTCGTGATTTTTTATGTACTGTACAATTTGTTCTTAATTTTAGAACAACCCTGTGTCAAAACGTGGAAAGTCTAGTCCGTAATCCAATGCACTGTACTCTCCCTATCGGACTCAGGCACAGACCCTGTGAACACGACGGCACGATAGGCCACGTTCATAGGGGTGTCGCGACAGAGCATCCCGTCGTGATCTTATCGCGACAGGGCTGGTCGTCACGATCTGGCTGCCCGGTCTGTTGACCCCGTCGCGACCCTCACATGACCCTGTCGCGACTTGTCAGCCTGAAAAGTCAAGCCCGTCGCGATCTGTACAAGACCACGTCGCGATCTGCCCGAACCCCATCGCGACCCTTACAAGGGTGCATCACATTCTGGCCTTTTTGCATAAAAACACCAAATTTTGACATTCTGACTCTCCACGATGCTCGTACTCTTGTTTAACAGTCATACACACGGAAGATTACACTTGTTATAAATTAAACATTTATGTGTGATTAAAATACATACACATGATCTTTTCTATCTACAATTTCATGACACTTACACACACTTTGAACCATCCAAATATGGCTTAATTGGCATAAACATGTTACATAAATCATCTGGTAATTTAAGTCATTAGATTGCCTCATTCTTAAATACACCTATGTTCGTTTTCTCGCGTTGTTTTGGAACACCGATACCGACGCTCCACTGTTCTAGAACTCCTCTAGAATGTCGAGCACTTGTTTACATAACACACTGTCTTGACTTAGACAAACTCTCCATCGGATACTCCTTCTGTCGGACTAGTGAGTCTTTATTCAAGGCCTCCGTAAGTCTCCTCTATCCATGGATTCCCACATGGTCGACGAGCCGGTTGTACCCTAACACCTATTACACCCTTTAGGGATCAACATGATCCAAACGGATATTAGAAGTTTGCTCTTATCTTGAATCACGCCGGACCTCTGGACCTGTGCGTAACATGGCCAGCGGAAAGGTAGTGAGTTCCATCTAACTGCCAACACCACGTGCGCGTGTTGTGCAACTGTTACTAACGCCTGTTTACTCGACGTGTTATGTGCAATGTCCACTATCTCTCATCTATGCTCTACTCGCTCATCTTTTCACGTTCACTCTACTGTCTCGTCTATTCATCTAGTGCTCTCATCTTTTTCTTGGTACTCTATATTGGCCATTGACTGATTGTCTAATGATAAATAATATAACCAATGCCTGGCAATATATAAAGGGCCCGATCTGGTCCTGGGATGTGCGCCCGAAAGTGCTATTGCCCATGGGAGTTAAATGATCAGAGTGTTTGGCATTACACTCGAGTGCTATCTATCTCGACTATCTAAATAACAATCGAAAGTGCTATGTTCTCTCGTTGACAAAAGTGCTATACTATACCCATTGTGCTATTACTATACTTTGTGCTATTGTGCTATGGCCATCTTGCTATTTTGTGCTATACTCTACACTCTTGCTATATTTGGAAAGTTGTGCTATTTTGTTCACGTGCTATCCTGCTATCTTTTACTGACTCTCTCGCTCTATCATTAGTTGCTCTGCCTTTTAATGCATTAATCATTTAAAGCCTGCTTGACTATTGATATCTAAGTCCTACTAGACGTTATCGCTCACCCTGCGTTATTTTTCGTTGTGTTCTCAGGTGAGACTGAGGATGACACATACACTCAAGAGGACGGGAATGACCAGGAGTGACGTCACGAGTGCCCTAGTGTCCTAGCAATAAGTTAGAGTCTTAGTCAGCCTTTTGCTCTTGTTTCAATGTAATTAGGCCCTATAGATTGGCTCTGATATTAGTGGTTATAATTAGACATTGGAAAGTTATTAATGAGAAGAATTTTCTTTAGTATTATTCATTGTGCAATGGTTTGATGTCTAGTACTCGCTCTATACTCGTTTACTTGCAACTGCCTCGCGTTCTGATATTCCGCGTCGGGGCGTGACAGTTTTGTGGTATCAGAGCCTAGGTTATTCTTAAGTATAGGATGATATAGGTTAACTTGCCTCGACTAGAGTCAATTATCCTACCTATGTGAGTTTTGGTTAGAGCCAAGGGTAACTAGCTAAAATGAACTCACACATGCATGAATTAAATTCCACATCAATATAATGACAATAAGTTATTTTTGTAGGAACTAAGCAACAAAGATGACTATTGAACGTGCTCAAATGAGGGGCATGCAACAAACCATCCAGGAACTGATGCACGCCATTGTGCAAGCTACCCAAGGTGGTGGCAATCGGGGTGCAGGCGACCTGCATCGCAACTTCAGGAGTCTGAACCCACCTAGGTTCAGTGGATCCACAGATCCGGATGAAGCTGAGCACTGGCTCAAAGAGACGGAAAGAATTTTCCACGTCATGCAATGTGTAGCGGGGGATAAGCTGCTGCTAGCCACATTCCAACTGGAAAAGGACGCCCGCGCTTGGTGGGAGTCTGTTGAAGTGACCAGAGCTAATGGTCAGTTCACCTAGACCGAGTTCAAAGAAGCCTTCAATACCAAATACTTCTCGAAGCGTGTCCAAGAAAGGAAGGCTGCGGAATTCGCTGCTCTTAAATAGCGGAGCTCGACTGTGGCCAAGTATGAAGCCCAGTTTTCAAGACTGGCACGATATGCTGAACACCTGGTGAACACTGAGAGGATGAAAGCTAAGCGCTTTCTCAACGGCCTCAAACCTCAACATATTACCCAACTAGCACCTCTCGACATCCAGACCTACGCCGAGATGGTGAAGAAAGCACAGCTGCTAGAAGATGCTACGGACTTCACCGACCGTATAAAAGGGAAGTTCGTGAAAAAGGAAATGACCTCGGGTCAGTCATCTGCTAAGCCGAACAATGGCAAGAAGCGTCCCTTCAACATCACGGAGGGATCCAGCCAAGAAAGGAAACCGAAGGTCTTCGTACCCAACACTCCAGCCACAAACAACTACAAGCACTCTGACAAGCAGGGTCACACTGCGGACGAGTGCTGGAGGAAAGTCGGCGCATGCCTGCACTGCGGAAGTCGCAAGCACTGTATCCCCGAGTGCTCGCTGCTGAAAGAACATGAGAGGCGCCCTAATGCGCCTAAGAAACAGGGCCGACTGCAAGCCCTGCATGATGAGGAAACCGCTACGGACAGTGGTGTGGTAGAAGGTACTCTACAAGTTTTCTCCTTATCAGCCTTTGTCTTATTTAATACTAGAGCAACTCATTCCTTTATATCTCAAAACTTTGCTGATACTTTGACTGCAAAACCTATATCCATGGGTTGTGAGTTCTCTATCACAACGCCACTAGGAGAAAAGGAGAAATTGAACAATTACTTTCCCTCTGCCGATGTAATGATCGGAGACCATAACTTAAAAGCCGACCTGGTGTGTATGCCCATGGAAGGCTATGATGTAATTTTGAGAGCCGACTGGTTGTCCACTTATGGGGCAAGTGTCGACTGTAAGAAAGGGAAGGTTACCTTTAGTGACTTTCCTAAATTGGCATTCTCTAGGATTAGACATAAGAGATGGATGTCTCTAATCTCCACCATAAATGCCCATAACATGATAAGGAAAGGGTGTATTGCTTTCCTAGCAGCCGTAGTTGTTGAAAGGAAGGGTTCTAAGATAGAATACATCCACATAGTCAAGGATTACCCCGATGTGTTTCCTGAAGATCTGCCAGGGATTCCCATGGAACATGATGTCAACATCGCCATAGAGTTGATCCCTGGAGCTGCCCCAGTATCGTGTCAACCGTACTGGATGTCACTTGCCGAGCTTAAAGAACTGAAGACGTAGCTGATGGAGCTATTAGAAAAGGGGTTCATTAGACCGAGTACTTCCCCATGGGGAGCACCTGTACTATTCGTCAAGAAGAAAGATGGATCGATGAGGTTATGCATCGACTATCGTCAACTCAATCAACTCACCATCAAGAACGAATACCCATTGCCCAGGGTCGATGAACTATTCGACCAAATATCCGGAGCTCAATATTTCTCAAAGATCGATCTTCGATCTGCCTATCATCAAATGAGGATCAAGGATGACGATACCTTCAAAACGGCTTTCAGGAGTAGGTATGGACATTATGAATTCGTCGTTATGCATTTTGGTCTAACCAATGTTCCTGCAGCCTTTATACAACTCATGAACAACATATATCGGCCATACCTTGACAAGTTCGTGGTCGTTTTCATCGACGATATCCTCATATATTCAAAGACCAAAGAAGAGCATGAAGAACATCTGAAGATAGCACTGCAAGTCTTACGAGACAACAGACTGTACGCAAAGCTTAGAAAGTGTGAATTCTGGCTCGAAGAAGTGTCCTTCTTGGGCCATGTTATCAAAGGACGGCATCTCTGTTGATCCCTCCAAAGTTGAAGCTGTACTCAATTGGGAGAGACCAACCAACGTCACCGAGATAAGAAGCTTCTTAGGACTGGCTGGCTACTACAGGCAGTTTATCAAGGACTTCTCCAAGATCATCGTTCCTCTCACACGACTGATACGAAAGGAGAATCCATACTCCTGGAGTAAAGAGTGTGAGAAATGTTTTCAAACTCTTAAAGATTGCCTGACCTCTGCACCTGTTCTCGCTTTGCCAATAGAGGTAGAAGGTTTCTCTGTCTACACAGATGCCTCAGGGATTGGGCTAGGGTGTGTACTGATGCAAAAGAAAAAAGTCATCACCTACTCTTCTCGACAACTGAAGAATCATGAAGTCAACTACCCCGTGCATGATCTTGAGTTGGCTGCCGTGGTCTTCGCCTTGAAAATCTGGAGACATTACCTCTACGGAGAAAAGCTCACTGTCTACTCAGACCATAAAAGTCTGAAGTATTTATTCTCCCAGAAAGAACTCAACATGAGACAGAGAAGATGACTAGAATATCTAAAGGATTTCGACTTCAACATCCAATACCATCCAGGCAAGGGTAATGTCGTGGCTGATGCTCTTAGTAGGAAGCCAATGGCGTCTGTCTCAAGTCTAGTCCTTAGCGAGATGCAACTACTGGAACAATTCGCAAGGTTAGACTTAAATATTGAACATAGGGATGATCGTGTCTTGGTTGCCAATATCAAGATTCAATCTGATCTGCTAGAGGAGTTCAAAGCTCAACAAGATGATGATCCATTCTTAGTTTGCGTCAAGGAAACTCTAGCCAAAAGACTGGACTTTGCTATGACCGAAAATGGAAGGCTTGTCTTTCAAGGGAGGACATGCGTCCCCGACAATGAAGAACTGAAGAGGAAGCTAATGAATGAAGCTCACAAGACAAAGTACACTATTCATCCAGGAGGTACCAAAATGTATCAAGACATGAAAAGAACATTTTGGTGGCCGAACATGAAGAGAGAGGTAGCTGAACATGCCGCTCACTGCCTTACTTGCCAACAAGTAAAAGCGGAACACCTGTGCCCTGCTGGTGTACTCAGACCGCTAGATATTCCGGAATGGAAATGGAAAAGTATTGGCATGGACTTCATCATGGGTTTACCCAAGACTCGTGGTGGACTCGACGCCATATGGGTCATTGTGGGCCGACTAACCAAATCCGCCCATTTTCTGCCTATAAAGAGTAAGTGGTCGGTGGAGGTACTAGCTGCCCTATATGTCAAGGAGATAGTGAGACTGCATGGAGTTCCATCATCCATAGTCTCGGATCGAGATCCGAGATTTACATCTCATTTTTGGAAAGGACTGCAAGGTGTACTGGGTACTAAACTCAACTTTAGTACCGCGTTCCATCCACACACCGACGGGCAAACTAAAAGAACCAACCAAATAGTGGAAGACATGTTGAGAGCTTGCACTATAGACTTCCAAGGATATTGGAATGAACACCTATCTCTTATCGAGTTCACCTATAACAACAGTTACCAGGCGAGTATCAAGATGGCACCGTTCGAAGCACTCTACGGAAGGAATTGTAGATCTCCTGCATGCTGGAATGAGGTTGGAGAACACCAATGGCTAGGCCCAGACATGGTGCAGCGTACCACAAAGGACATACAAGTGATTAGAGACCGGCTTAAGACTGCTCAGTCTAGACAAAAGAGCTATGCCGATAAAAGAAGGCGAGACTTAGAATTTCAAGTCGGTGATCATGTGTTCTTGAAGGTGTCACCTACTCGTGGCATCCAAAGATTTGGCATGAAAGGAAAGCTCAGTCCTACATTCATTGGTCCTTTCGAAGTACTCAAAAGGATTGGTGAGGTCGCATACCGACTGGCATTGCCACCGAATCTGGCATGTGTACACAATGTGTTCCATGTCTCCATGCTCAGGAAGTATGTCTATGACCCTACCCACATCATTCGCCACGAGAAGTTGGTGCTGAACAAGGATGTGACATACGAAGAGAAGCCAGTCAAGATACTGGAACAGAAGGTACAACAGCTCAGGAACCGTCCCATCCACATGGTTAAAGTCTTATGGAATAACCGCGGAATGGAAGAAGCCACATGGGAACCGGAAGGAATCATCAGACGAAACTACCCCGATCTTTTTGGTAAGACATTTCCTCCCTTACGATCATAAGAATTTGGGGACCAAATTCTTTTTAAGAGGGGGAGGATGTAGCAACCTGGATTTTAAAAAAATAAAAATTTAATAATATAAAAGAAAATTAATTAATTTTATTAGATAATCAAATAAAAGAAAATAAATTAAATAGAAAATTAATGGAAGGAGAATTTACTAAAACCCATTAAAGGAAAAGAAGTGATGGGCTTTATTAAATTGACCCAATAGAATTTTGTGGGCCAAAATAGGAATTTTAAAAGGGGAATAATGGAAAAAATACCCTAAATTCGTAACTAAAATAATGCTTAATTATAAAAGGGGTATTTAATGCATTAAAAAGGAAGTTTGAGTTAGATTTGGATTCCTAAACCTACCCAAATAGGTTGCCCACGAAATTAGCTCCCATTCTAACCCAATTAGGAGATCTCTTGCCTAAAAAGAGGAGAGGAAAATAGGAAATTCAGAATAAATAGGATTTAGAGTCATAATAGGAAATGGAATGGGGAGATGCTTAAATACTCCTCTAAAACCCCCATGGCTGACCCTAGCTCGTGCCAAGGATTTGTTGGACGTGGGAAGGAGCCAAAGGAAAGGGGAATTCATGGAAAAGGAGGAACCCTCAAGTCTTCCCCGAGTTCTTTAAGTTCTTAACCCTAGAAGACAAAACGAATCAAAGGTAGGCATTCTCACGAGCACAAACTATGAAAATTTTTCTGTAGGTTATTTTTCCATCAGGAACAAAAGCCCTTTGGTTTCATATTTTTCCATCGAGCAAATCTTTAGTTCTCAATTTTCAAAGTTCTGTTAACTTCATGACCCCGAACCCTCTTATTAAATTCATATCTTCATATATACTTGTCCTCATGCCATGAGATTTTTACTGTGAGAACTGATGGATGTTAGGCTTCTTTTTCCCCTAAAAGCCCTAATTTCCATCCATCCTAGCATGCGAATTAATTTGTTGATCCCAACTGTACCTTGTTCTATGTTCGTCATGAATACTCTTTATTAAACCTTGCTGAAACTTTTGTTGATTCAAGATTCTGATTTACTGGAAGTACCCATATATGTATGGATCTGTTTAAAACTAGTTTTGTGATTTTTCATGCACCGTACAATTTGTTCTTAATTTTAGAACAACCATGTGTCAAAACCTAGAAAGTCTGGTCCGCAATCCAATGTGTTGTACTCTCCCTGTTGGACTCGGGCACAGACCCTGTGAATGCGACGGCCCGATAGGCTGCATTCACAGGGGTGTCGTGACAGAGCATCCCGTCACGATCTGATCGTGACAGGGCCAGTTGTCGCGATCTGGCTGCCCAGTCTGTTGACCCTGTCGCGACCCTCAGATGACCCCGTCGCGACCTGCCTGTCTGAAAAGTTAAGCCTGTCGCGACCTGTACAACCCCGTCTCGATCTACCCGAACCCCGTCGTGACCCTTACAAGGGTGCGTCGCGTTCTGGCCTTTTTGCATAAAAACCTAAATTTTGACGTTCTGACTCTCAACAATGCTTGTACTCTTGTTTAACAGTCATACACACAGAAGATTACACTTGTTATAAATTAAACATTTATGTGTGATTAAAATACATACACATGATCTTTTCTATCTACAATTTCATGACACTTACACACACTTTGAACCATCCAAATATGGCTTAATTGGCATGAACACGTTACATAAATCATCTGGTAATTTAAGTCCTTAGATTGCCTCATTCTTAAATATACTTGTGTTCGTTTTCTCGCGTTGTTTTGGAACACTGATACCGACGCTCCACTGTTCTAGAACGTCGAGCACTTGTTTACATAACACACTCTCTTGACTTGGACAAACTCTCCGGCGGATACTCCTTATGCTGGACTAGTGAGTGTTTGTTCAAGTCCTCCGTAAGTCTCCTCTGTCCATGGATTCCCACATGGTCGACGAGCCGATTGTACCGTAACACCTATTACAACCTTTAGGGATCAACATGATCCAAATGGCTATTAGAAGTTCACTCTTATCTTGAATCACGCCGGACCTCTGGACCTGTGCGTAACATGGTCAGCGGAAAGGTAGTGAGTTCTACCTGATTGCCAACACCACGTGCGCGTGTTGTGCAACTGTTACTAATGGCTATTTACTCGACGTGTTATTTGCAAGGTCCACTAGCTCTTATCTATGCTCTACTCGCTCATCTTTTCACGTTCACTCTACTATCTCGTCTATTCATCTAGTGACCTCATCTTTTTCTTAGTACTCTATATTGGCCATTGACTGATTGTCTAAAGATAAACAATATAACTGATGCCTGGCAATATATAAAGGGCCCGATCTGGTCCTGGGATGTGCGCCTGAAAGTGCTAGTGCCCATGGGAGTTAAATGATCAGAGTGTTTGGCATTACACTCGAGTGCTATCTATCTGGACTATCTAAATGACAATCAAAAGTGATATGTTCTCTCGTTGGCAAAAGTGTTATACTATACTCGTTGTGCTATTTCTATACTTTGTGTTATTGTGTTATGGCCATCTTGCTATTTTGTGCTATACTCGACACTCTCGCTATATTTGGAAAGTTGTGTTATTTTGTTCACGTGCTATCCTACTATCTTTTACCGACACTCTCGCTCTATCATTAATGCATTAATCATTTAAAGCCTACTTGACTATTGAGATCTAAGCCCTACTGGGCGTTATCGCTCACCCTGCGTTATTTGTCGTTGTGTTCTCAGGTGAGATCGAGGATGACACATACACTCAAGAGGACGAGAACGACCAGGAGTGACGTCACGAGTACCCTAGTGTCCTAGCAATATGTTAGAGTCTTAGTCAGTCTTTTGCTCTTGTTTCAATGTAATTAGGCCCTATAGATTGGCTCTGATATTAGTGGTTCTAACTAGACATTGGAAAGTTATTAATGAGAAGAATTTTCTTTAGTATTATTCATTGTGCAATGGCTTGATGTCTAGTTCTCACTCTATACTCGTTTACTTGCAACTGCCTTGCGTTCTGATATTCCGAGGTAGGGCGTGACATCTTATCTACTTGATGATTTTGATGTACGTGGTTTGGACATGTTATTTTGATATACTTGTGGTTTGTTATTTTGATGTACTTGTAATTTGATAATGTTAATTATAAATAGGTGTTGACTATGTTTAGACTTATTTTGATATACTTGTTGTTTTGACGTATTGATGGGCATGACACTTGCAATTTGAGAAGTTAATGACTAAAAGTGTATAAAAAATGAGGGGATGAAGTTACTTCAAGACTTGCACTTAAAACAGCCAAGGCACCTCTCAATTCTATCTTCTTTTCTTTAAAAAAATGCAACATTATGCTAGTTGAGTCCAGCATGCGTCTTACACACACTTGAAAACATTAGAATAATTTTCATTGTTGTCTCTCCTCATCTTCTTCTCCTCCTCCTCTTCTTCTTTTTATGTTTCTTATACTTCTTCCTTTGGCCAGGTGCACACCTGACCACAAGCTCCCTTTTTTTTTAAAGGCTTAAATTAGTGTTGGTATTACGAAGGCTGACACTGGTGTCGGTATTGGTAAAGTCGACAATGGTGTCGGGCTTGGTAATGCTGACTCTGATGTCAATAATGCTAATGTCGACACTGGTGTCGGCCTTGAAAATTTTGACATTGGTGTTGATGTTAGTGTCAGCCTTGTAAATTCAACATCGATGCCGGCCTTAGAATTTCAACATCGGTGTCGGTGTTGTATCGACTTTGCTCACATCCAATCGCCCAATCACTAACTTATCGACGTGACATGTTTGGTGACTATTTTAGATTTTTTAAAATTGTGAATAATTTAATAATAAATTAATAAAATATAATTATTTTAATAAAATCCTATTTTTTAATGTGATTTTCCAAATAATATGAAGATCTAATATCTGACTACTTCAGATATTATACATTCATTAAGTATTATGAAACACACCCTGAGTGTTTTTTTCCATATCTGAAAACAACCTTGCTATTAAGCTTATGAAAAGATGAACTAAAAAGCCAGCACCACTGAACATCCCCAATTATTTTTTTAGATCTTCATCAGTCTTCGAGAACTATAGACCCACTTGGAATCCTCATTGTCAACTTGTTTAATTAGGCCCCACATCAAAGAACAAGTAAAAGAAGATGCAAATTATTAATGGTACATATGCATTATGCTGCCAAGTCATAGGCAAGCAAGAATCAGTCTCACCAATAAAGTCCTTACACCTTTGATAGGAGATGTGATTGCTAATGGCATACAAATATATTTCATATGTCAAAGACCTTGCAATTAGTCCCATTCAATAGCCCACATAACTTGTTCAACTAACATGAAGATTGAAGGTAATTCAAGGGCATGCCTACCAATTAATTGGTCATATTACATATATTAAAAAGATAAGCTCATTTTCACACATGTAGAGGAGAAGTTGGGGTGTTCCGGTCTACGGGGGTGGAGAGGGGGGGGAGGGGGCTTTAGGATGGGGGAAGTAGGGGCCCTGGAGGGGGAGGGGGAGTGTCCGGGAGGGGGAGCAGTGGGGGTTGGGGTGGGGGTTCGAGAGGGGGAGCAGTGGGAGTGGGGGTCCGGTAGGGAGGTCGTGGAGGGGGCTTCGGAAGAGGGAGTGGGAGGGGGGTTGGCAGTGGGAGGGGGTCGTGGCAGGGGTGGGTGTCGTGGAGGGAGAGGGGGCCGTAAGTGGGAGGGGGGTTGGTGGGGGTGGGTGTCACCGGCAGGGTGGTGGGGGTCCGATAGGGGGAGTATTGGGGGTGGGGGTGGGAGAGGGAGGGGGGGGGTGGGGGTCACGGGGAGGGGGAGGGGAAGACACCTGGATGGCGGAGGCGGCAGCGTAAGGTCACGTTGGAGGCAGCGACGCGGGGTAGTGGTGGCGGTGTAGGGTCGCGATGGCGGGACGGTGGGGTGGCAGCAGCGCGGGGTCTTGGCGGTGCTCCACGCTGGAGACTAGAGAGAGAGAGAAAGAAAGAGGGAGGGCGCGGGCGCGGGTGGGCATTTGGGAATGGGGGGTGGGGGATAAAATTGGAATTTTTTGATGGAATTATTTGTCAGAAATTCCATCAATATTATCGACAGAATTTTCAATGGATATATTTTCGTCGAAAATACCGACCGAATTTCTGACAGAATATGTTTCGTCGGAAATTTTGACTGATATTTTCAACAGAAATATATCTGTCAGAAAGTCAGACGGATTTACTGACGGAAAATTTCTGCCGGTAAACCCACTTTCCCTTGTAGTGCAAAAATCACCACTTCAAATTGTTTGGTTAGTATAAATAGGCGTGTGCAATAGAAATTAAAGGTGTGAAAGTAAACACACACAAGACACAGAGATTTACCCTAGTTCGGCCCTTCCAAATGAAAGTCCTACGTCAAGTCCCCAAGCAAAACTTTTGGGATTTCACTAACCAAGAGTACAGTCTCCCTTACGGACATACAACACTCAACTCCTACTGGTCTTCTTCTCTTTCCGGGCAAGAAGACAACCCATTGTTTCACCTCAGCTAAGTACTTCTTTTTTGAGCTCAGAAGCATCTTACTGGTACAGACCTCCAGCTAGTCAAACCACCAGACACAAGCTGGTCTTCTTCTCTTTCCGGGTAAGAAGACAACCCACTTCTCTTACAGGTCAACAAGCAAACCTCCCGGTACAAACCCCAGTGTGGTTCTTCCCTTAACACAAGGGAATCGTTTGCACAGTAAGCCTTCTCTTCCAACTGTAAAGAAACATTGTATACAGTCCCACAGCCGGAAGACACCCAGCACTTCGACTAGTCTTGTCTTCTCAATAGAAGAGGAACACTTCTAGATAGAGAAGCTAGGACCTGAAGCCCATAGATCAAGCTCATGATAAACAATGAAATGCTTAATCTGAGATGATACCTAAGAAAGAAAGAGTTTACAATAAAAGACACTTCTCACGCTAACCTAACCCCCAACTCTCTCACAAATACACAGAATGAGAAAGAGAGAAAGGCTTGAGTGCTTCTGCTTGAATGGGATCAAGCTCTTCCTCTCTTGCTTTGAGTGTGTATGGAGTTGAATGCTCACTAGATGTACACTCCTTGAAAGATCTTCAAGTGTGAATGAAGACAATCGATGTGAATGAAGAGCAATCGATGTTTTTAAGGCAATCAATGTGTAAAGGCAATCGATATGATAAAGATATTCGAAGTTTTCAAAGGCAAGTGATGTGTTCAAAGGCAATCGATGTTTTTCAAGGCAATCGATGTTTAAACATAACAACAATCGATGTGTAAGACAATCGATATATCAATTCAACTGGCCACATTGACTGGTGTAGACACGCGAATTTGGCTCCACCGCGGGCAAATTTCAAATTGCGCCATAATGCCACAGATGGCCCTCTTTTGTCTTCCAAGGGTAGTTTTCCCCATCATTTAGGGTCTCCCCATCTTTCCCCGGTGCTTCCCCTCCATTTCCATGGCCTCTCGGGGATTATAGGCATCAAATTCATGTCGCGACGGGTATGGGGGACGCATTCTTAAAGGTGTCCAGGATACTGGATGCGATTCAGGACTTTAACGCGACGGCTATAACAGGCGCAACCTTATCGCGACGGCCTCCGTAGACGCGACCTTAACATGACGGCCATGCAGGACGCGACACTCATTAACGTGTCCAGCATGACCGATGTGATTTTAAAGTCAAAAAGGGCTATGCCCCAGAAGTCGCTGCACTTGAGAGCCTACGCCAGGAAATCATGAGAAAATCCTGAATCATGTCCTTTTCAGCAGATGCGATTTAGAAGGTCAAATCTTAAAAGGTTCCATTCGACAAGCGCATTTATGACCTGATTGCCTCAAAATTGCCCCATAGGTAATCGCGTCGGCCATGGTCGCCGTGTTTCAAGTCGCGACAGCCCTGGCGGACATGATTCCCCTCCTTATCGCGGCGCCCTGACAGGATGCGATTCAGAGACATGACGGCCATCATATGTTTGTCCCATCAAAATTGACCTTTTGAAACGCGGCCTGCCTCCTAGACGGAATTCAATCCATCTCGCGGCACCCTTACCCAATGCGATTCAAGTCGCGGCCTGCCACCCAGACACAATTTAGTTTCTTGTCGCGGTGACTGTACCCGATGTGATTCAAGAATCTGTTGCCTATAAATTGACCCCCGAGGGTCATTTGTAAGAGGGGGTTCCACGAAGCGGCGAAGCCCTGTCGGATTCTCACCTCAACCTCTGGCCCTAGGAGCATCATCCACGTCGATCCATCCTTCTTCCCTAGAGTCCAGCGCCATCGTCTCCTTCCATTCCATGCGTGAGGCAGGACCGTCTTTCTCCACGTCCTCCATCAATCCCGGCAACAGCCCGTCACGCCGCACTGACGTTTAAGGAATCACCCCCCCCCCCCCTTCCCTTTTCTTTCCTTTTCATTTATCTCCTCCGGGCCCCACGTGGCCCACTTTACTTCTTTTACACACACACATGCATGCATACACACACTCACCTACATTTTTAGGGGTTTAAAAAAATACCATCCGGTGAGTCCCCCCATTTTATTCATTTCATTTATTCATTCGGGATTCGATACTACACGTATTATTTGGCTAATCCCCTTATTTTCTTTGTCTTTCTTGTCAGGGTAATCAAACAAGAAAAATGCCCTCTACTGCGGTCGGCCGTGTTCTTAGAGGAAGAAAGGATCCACATCATCCCCCGCGCAATCTCCCCGCTAAAAAGGTATTCCCTGCGATCACTTCCTTCCCCCTCACCCCTCGTGCGTGCATTTCCATTCGGCACCCTCGTGTGCCTGGCGATCACGTTTATTTTATTTTCTATCTTTTTCACCCATTTTTCATTCTCCACCTCTCTTTGTAGGCTAATTGTTCTTTGTCCCCTTGAAGAGGAGTGAAAAACATAACCTACAACTTGGCGATCACGGTGGGACCTCTTATTGCGTTTCCCTTCGATTACCCCCCTCCTTCGTGCCCCACGTGGCACTCTTCTTTCATTTTTTGCTTTAAAAACATGTTGTGTGTTTAGTTATTATTTTTAGTTTCTTTTTCTATACATATCCTGCCCTTCCCTGCACTTTTTTCTGTCCTCGGGTGGCCTGTTGGAATCGCGTCCAACACAGAGGACGCATTTATAATGCGTCCACTGAGCCGGCCGCATTTCGTTTTCGTGTCACGCCGGCCAGAGCTGACGCGTCAAGCTTTCTTGTCGCGGCGACCTTAGCCAACGCATTTACGTTGTCGCGGCGGCCAAGGCCAATGCATTTATTTCCTTTTCCTTGTGCACATACCCTGCGTTTACTGCTTTCTTTTCTACTCTTGGGTCCCTGTTTGGAATTGCGTCCCCCACAGAGGACGCGATTAAGTGCTTGATAATGTGGCCGGCAATCTGGACGTGTTTTTGTTTCTGTCACGGTGGCCAGAGCTGAAGCGTTTCTGCCTGACATTGACCATCCACAGGGACCTGTTCACGGCTCTGACAGCCTTCCGGGGCTTTCATATCTGCGTCCCAGTGACTGGACGCGATTCAATTCTGACGGAGACGCGTCGTTCTGCCGTTTCTTTGCTATAAACTGCTGCATATAGGGCATTTTGCATTTGGTCGGGGGACCTCCTTCCCTCATATCTTAGGCTCCACACACCCTTCCGGTGAAGGCAAGCTCTCCATTGGGTATTCCGTCCCTTTGAACTAGCAAACCTTCTCCCGGAACGCTGTAAGTCTTTGTACCTCGTGGATTCCCTCACGGCGGACCGAGCTGGTTGTACCCCTCCATTGACCCGGGTTAGACATCTCATTGGGTGGTGAGAGGTAATTCTAGTTGCACCCCGAAGTACTCATCTTCTATCCAACTAGGAACTCACATGGAGTGACATAATATTTTTCAATACATTTAAATAACTGTGAAACTTCTTAAAAACAAGTTCTAAACATCATAACTTGTTTGAACCACATTAATTGATTAATCTTTGTTCAACTTGTTTGTTTGCTTGCTTGTTTTATAAAAAATGGACCAATATTATCATGTTGATTTTAATTATGTGGACTATGAGGATAACCCAAGCGTCCAGTCTTTTCAATCCCATGTCCGTCCATTTCACCACCGTGAGGGACAACCTTCCACCTCCTATGGTTATGTGAGCACACCGTGCACTAGCCTATCTGATGTCCCTCCATACCTCACTCTAATTAGAACCCGGCAAGAGCCTTCCCCCCACCATGATCCCACAGTCCAAACTATCCTACATGCTCTCGATCAACTCACCTCTCAACAACTAAATTTGATCCAATCTTTAGTTGAGGGTGTGACTCCCTCTTCCTCTCCCTCTCCATCTCCGTCTCCCAGGCACCCACTTTTGTACATTCCAGAGACTTAGCCGCATGCCCCTGTACATTCGTCATCACCTCGGCCCCCTTGCCATTTGCACTCTCGTGCTCTGGTCCGTACAGACCGTCCCTTGGGAAGGCCCATTAATTCAAGGCCACCCCCATGTATTCCCTCAGTTGCCCAGTAGCAACCCACTCCACTCCAAAATGCTCTTCTCCAAAAATTGAATAATTTGGAGAAACAAATCAACAAGCTCTCAAATTCCACGGGCGACCCTATCGCCGCCATGCCGACTCTCCCTCAGATTTATATACATCCTTCGGAGATGCCGTCGTATCGATTGTACAATGGCACGGGGAATCCCGACCTTCACGTCAAATATTTTCTCTATGAGTCTTCACATTGGCAACAAGACCCTATAACTATGGCGTATTTATTTAGAAAATCTCTTGAAAGCCCTACGCTCGAATGGTTCTACTCCCTAGAACCAAGTGAGGTAGGAGATTTCCGCTCTATGCATAAAAAATTCCTTCAAAGGTACAAAGACCGCGTCAGCCCTTATCTGTCTATCACGGATTTAACATCTGAAAAGATGGGGGCCAACGAGGCCTTTGTACAATTTGCTGACCGTTGGAGGTCAATGGCCACGAGAATATAGCATGAACTCTCGGAGTCAAAGCAAGTTAAAATAATCATTTCCAATTCTACTCCGAGGTTCAAGCACATTTTGGCCATGAATCAAATCACCTCCATGGAGGAGCTCTACGAGCGGGGACGTTACGTCCAGACACATTTAATGGACTCCCCCATCGTGGAGCTTTTTGATCAAATTAAACCGAGAAAGAACGGATCAGTGGACGCCATCCACCATCCACCTCACCACCATACAACATACACCCCGTGTATACCTCCATAAACACCCATCTACTACAACATGTCGCCACCCAAGCGTCCACTGATTCGTCCTCTTCGAACTCAACAACCTCCAACTGGGCCCTATGATGCCCCTATTTTTAATGAAGAAGCTCCTGCGCCTTGTGTTGTGCCTGCTCCGGTTCCCATGCCGATTCCTATACCCCCACCACAACTGCCCCCACAACAACCTCCACCTCCATCACAGCCTGTTGCTCGGGCTGAAGTTGCCAATGCCGAACCCATCCAGGAAACCACTTAGTGTTACGACGTCGAACCTTCCGAGGTCATGTTCGTACGCCATTTGCCTACTCCTCCCACATTGCCATCCATTACCATTGAACCTTCCATTAATAAGCCTCCACCCGCCATTACACCAATCATTACACCTTCCACTTAGCCAACACCATTGGCAACCAAATCTGAGCAAATCTTCCCCTTCATACCCATCGTGCCTCCACAAGCCATACAACCTTCCATTACACCCACCGTATCCACCCCCATCCAACGGAGCGGGTGCAAATGTTTAAGGAGATTCAAGCGTCAGCAGAAGGAAGTCCCGGGACCGGGCATACTTTTTAAACTCCAAGATTGTATTCCTCGCATGCCAGTCATTGTCAATATACCGGGCACATTTACCAAGTGGGAGTCCTCCCCTCCAATCATGGCCATCAAGAGGCCTCCTAAATCAATGTCAATCATACCTATTGCCAACCGGGTTTATTTCAAAATACTCATAGGGAATCTCTCCCTCCAAGCTCTCATGACCCCTCACACCATTGTTGTGAACCATCCCACTCTAGTGAAGGGGTCAGCTTCTCGGGTTGTGCTCACGCACTCCAATGCCAGATCATTGGCACAATCTATTATTCAAGGGGTCGTGCCCCCTTCTATATCAAATAGTTTACAATCTTTGGGCACAGTCCCCTCATTGTTGCTTCCAACTCTACCGGTGGAACTCCCCACCCTTTCATTCCTCTATATTCCAAGGGAGTTGCCACTGTCGCTTGAAACTCCGATGGAAGTCAACCCTCCAATCATTGAGAGCTGCTCAATCCCCCGGAGAAGAGCAAGACCATCTGCCTGCTAGGCCAAATTTATGAGGAAGTATCTGAGTGTCAGAACGCCGCGAAAGCCCAAACGCCGGGCAAGGCAAAAGACCAGGGGATCTTCTCCATCTTTTTCATTTCCTTTCCAATCGTCGTTTGTGCTTCTCAGCACCTTCCTGTGGGTTCTCCACATTCCCTCCCCACGGGAGGCATTTTATTTTCATTTGTTGTACAATTCATTCTCTTGCATTGGGCATTGCACCCCTTTTTGTACTCCTTGCTCTCCCTTCAGTGCCCTGATAATGGTGCTGTTATTAATGATAATCATGTTATTTTATTATCTTATGGTCCTTAATTTTACATAAATTCATTGTCACTTTATTACAAAAATGATAATTGATTAAATCTATTTTGTGTTGTGTTTGCAGGATTAATGGGCCAAGAAATGAAAGTTAATGGGCCAACGGATTTGATTTAGAATAATGACACATTCTATTAACATATTCCACATCTATCTTTCTTTCATTTTTTTAACACTTTCTCATTTTTAAAATCCCCTCTCCTATTTTCCAAAAAATCTCTCTTTCCTTTAATCTCTCCCCCTTCCTCTCTTTTCTCTAACACTTTATAAACTCTCCCCCTCTCTCTCATGCTATTCTTTTCTCACTTTCTCTTCTCTCCCTCTCTCTTGCGCAGCCCCTTCCTCCTCTTCTTCTTTTCTCTTCTTCTTCCTCTCTTTCTTCTTCCTTTATTTCTTCTTACTTTCTTCCTCTCTCCCGGCCTCTTTCTCCCAAGAACGCAGAAGAGCAGCAGTAAAGCAGGGCCAGGCCCGCCCGCGCGCCCCTGCACGCACCCGCCAGCGCCCCTGTGCGTGCCAGCCCATGCGCCCGCCCGCGCCTGCCGCTGCTCAGCACGCACCCGGCTGCCCACGCACGCCCTGCCGCCCAGCCTCGTGCGCACGCCCCGCTACCTCGCCCGCACGCCCGCCTGGCCGCGCCCCAGCACCGCTCACCCGCGCGCCCCGCCTTCGGCCGAGCCC
The DNA here is from genome assembly GCA_014218235.1 of Colocasia esculenta. Taxonomy (NCBI): domain Eukaryota; kingdom Viridiplantae; phylum Streptophyta; class Magnoliopsida; order Alismatales; family Araceae; genus Colocasia; species Colocasia esculenta. The sequence continues at coordinate 152,789,400 of CM024753.1, read as the reverse complement.
GCGAGCACTACGTGCATGCTTTTGCATGTACGTAGGGCAGCGCCTCTCGGTGCCCTCTCTCTCCTCTCTCCTCTATCCCCTCTCTCTCCTCTATTCGCTCTCTCTCCTCTCTCTCTCTCTCATATAGGCTCTCTCTCTCTTCTCTCTCTTTTCTCTCTTTTTTGTTTTCTCTCATCCCTCTTCTATCTCTTTATGCTATTTCTCTCTCCTCTCACCCCTCCAGTTAGTTTAGTTTATTTCTACATTGTGTTAAACAGTTATATTTATTTAAATAATGTTAGTTGTGGTTTGTTAATTATTCCTCCCACCCTCTCTATTCTGTCCATCTCTCTATCATGTTTCTTTACAGTTTCTTTAATTTGGATTAGGTTAGTGTGGTTAAATGATTACTTTCTCTTGTGTCTCTCTCTACTCTACTGTTTATCTCTCTCTCAACCACCCTCTTTAGTTTAGGTTTATTTTGTGCAACTTAGTTTATTCTCACCACATTATTTTCTTAACTAAAAACTCAATGATTTCAACTCTAAAATCTAGTTCTCCGTGGATTTGACTCGGCTCTCACCACTTAACTATTGTCAAAATAATTAGTGTAGGCCGATACTTTTGAGATTGTTAGTCACGTGTTAAACGACGCATTCGTGGGCTATCAATTTTTGGCACCGTTATCGGGGAATTAGATTTTTAGTTTTGATAATCTTGTTTTTTTTTGTATATATTCAGGCTAACATTTTCTTTCTTTTTGTAGGTATCAAATAAAAAATGAAAAATCCTGAAAATTGCAAAATTGAAGAATCTGTCAGAAATCTGTCACTGAAAGGGAGATCTGTAAGTAAAAGGGGTTGTTTTGAAAAACAATCCAAAATTGCACAAAAAAATCAGAAAAAAAGGTAAGTGAGGTGAGTTTCCTTCTCTCTCTCACTCTTTCTATTTGTTTTACTTTTCAAAAGAACGAGGGATTGCGTTGGAGGTAAGTACCCTTAAAACCCTCTTGATTGAGTTTCCTCTTTTTAGTTGCCATGTTTAGATAATTCATTAAAAAAATCAATCACTTGAATCCAATAAAAGATGTCATGTCAAGATTAGAAACTTTCCATCTTTAGGGCATGCATCATTTAGACTTTCATCTTTAGGTAAGTTTTTTTTTGAAAAGTTTCCTTTCATGTCAAAGATTACTGGAGGCAAGGTGAGAATCTTAACTTTCTTGAAAGCATGATCATGCATTGCCATGCTTGCATAGAACCCCTTGCTTGATTTTGTGGTGTGCACATCATTTCTATAATAATTTAAGGGCAATTTCCTTAACAAGATAAGGTGGGGATTTGATCACCATTCCTTAGCCCACAAACCACAACTTCCTGCATCTTTTGCATTCCCAAGCCCAATAAAAGGCAGTAGACATTGAACCTAGGGTTCACAATGAGATTTTGGTCCACCTAGGCCCACTATCAAGTTTTGGAAACTGGTGTCTAAGGCTAGAGGTTAAGTGGCAAATGCCTAAGCAGGAAAGTGGTTCTCTAATTAGGTCCTTACGGAAGTAGGGGGAGCCTCCCACTACCCCACCTCTTACCTGGCCAGTGGACATACATATTAGTGGACTTAGGTTGGGTTTAAGTCACTTTGTGAGAAAGCTTACTTTTAGATCCCCGATCCCTAGGTCATTTAGGTTAATTGTTTGCAACTTATTTGTCTCTGCCTTAAAAAAAAAATCTAAAATTACAATAAAAAAATAGAGAAAATGTCTCATCTTTCTCATTCACAATCATATGTAGGCCAACCCAGCACATTATATAGGCCATGGCCCAAACCAATTTTCATCTCTCATTCAACGTGGCCCAGCCTACTTTGAAAATACACATTTCTTGTCAGCCCACTACGAAAGTACATTCCCTGGGGTGGCCCAACTCTCAGATTTTACCCAAGATCAGGCCCGCCATACTAATTTGTTCCATAATGTGCCATCTTTCACCCAAGCAGAAACACAATATTTTCAAGGGCCTTTCACCTCCACTCCTTACCCAAAAGATGAACAATATGTCCCTCCTATAGAATTGAGTTGGCTTTACCAAGATCCACAAGGGGAAATTCAAGGACCCTTTCTTGGTGCTGAAATCATCTCATGGTTCAATGAAGGATTCTTTAGTACTGATCTGCCGGTGTGCTTAACAAATGCTCCTGAAGGCACACCCTTCCAACCACTTGGAGAAGTAATGCCACATTTAACACTTAAAGATCAACCTATTCTGGCCCATGCCCAAAGTCCACCTATCCACAACCTTCAACATTGGGTCCAATGCCAAATTGACATTCTTGATCAAGGCCATCATGAGGGGCAACATGCATATCCATGGCCCACTCATACATCTCCCTCGCAATCAGGCATCTTTGATTATCAATTTGAGCAATTTATGCAAAAATTTCATGATAATCAACAAGGCTTTGAGCAAACATTCACCCAACAACAACAAGAATTATAACAATCCTTTGTCAAAACTGACCTCCTGATTACTCAACTAATGGAAATCAAAAGGAGGCAAGATAGTCAGTCACCATGCCAACCCATTGATAATCATGCACATCATTATCTTGATTGTGACCAACAATTTGACTCTCAAATTCCATCCACAACTTCTTACTCCAACATGATTGTGGACACGCCCACTTGGAAAATGAGAGATAATATTAATGAGTCAAATCACGAGGAGATGGGAGCCACTGAAAATCAATCCAAAGTCTTGGGCCAACTTGAAACTGATCATCAAGAAGACTCCATCCATAATGTCATACTTGAGGAAAGCTCTAGTGAGTTAGCTGAACTCAAGTTGGGGGGAGACGAAAAAGAATGTCGTCTAGATGTTAGGTCCAAGTTTGATGTGACATTGTTTCAAGTGGATGACAGAGAAGATGTGAGTGTGGAGAAAGAGCTGGGTGTAATCATCAATCATTCTTCTTGGGTAAGAGAAGAATTAGAAATTCTGTCTGAAGTCCACATTGACTGGGTCTCTCTTGATGTCGACAAAGACATGGAACTCCTACCTCTCCCTGATCTTGGCAAATCCAACATGTTCATGGACATGCTACCACTAGCTGATTGGTCAACTACACTTGAACCTTTTAAGCATCCATGTGTTGAAAGTCATATCCATTTCATTCTTGATCATGCTACTATTTTTGACTCATGTCAGCCTGTGGAGTTCAAGCAATCCTCTGAGCATCCAACTCAATCTGACCTCAATATCATGAAAGAGGATGTGAAAATGGAAGTTGTGTGGGGAAAGGATGAAAACAATAAAGTCCGCATTGATGTGTTCAACACATATAAAGATTTTAAGTGTCCAAATGAATATTTCTTAATTGAATATATGATCTTGAATACCCCAATTTCTCTATCATTTAATGATATGAAGGGTAAGTTTGGCCCACTTGACCCACCATGGGTGGTGATGCCCTACAAAGAAAAAAATTGGCGTCAATTGATTGGGGGTGTTACGTGACCCTGTTACCCCCATGTGTTTGGCTGAAGACATTAAACTTAGCGCTTGTTGGGAGGCAACCCAATATTTTTAGGAAAATTGATTTCTATTGATTTAATTTTTATTTTGTGTCTTAGGTGTTTGCTGGCCACTATCCTTTGATAAAGCTAGAATGCAACCACCCGTATGTGATCATCAGGTTGCATCTCTTCTTTCTTAACTTACATTGGCTTTATTCTATTGTCATTACTTTTATGCCATTGAGGACAATGTCATTTAAGTTGGGGGGAGAGACAAATTGTATTTTAAATTTTTGTCCCTAACATTGTGCTTCATGCTTCATATTTCATGCAAGAATTTTTTTTTTTACTTCTAACTTGACTCATAGTGTGTACTTGTGAAGGTGGTGAGTTGAAGGGGTGAGTTCAAAATACATTTGAAATTTCATCAACATAGTAAAGTATTGTTTTGAGCTATTCAAATGGATGATGAGAGTTTTACCGAGCATTCAGGTTGATTGATTGATATTCTACATTCCTATTGATGACTAATCGTGGGGAAAAAGCTACCTGCTTACAAATAAATGTGAAAATGTGTGTAGTAGTGAAAAAAGAAAAAAAGAAAGAAAAAAAAAGAAACATGGAAAATGCTCCTGATCTTAGTAACCGGGCATGTGGCTCCGAAGGTAAGAGTTGAGGCTCGCGTCAAACGGTGAAGGGAAGTGCAGCACCATGTAAATGAAAAAAAAAAAGAGCATGTAAAAAAGAATTAGGCAAAGTGAAAGCTACTTGTAATTCGAGGATCGAATTTAAGGAGTGTAAAGTTGATACCATCCTTGAGTGATAAGTAAAAAGCTCATGCATCCTCTTATTAATGCTCAAACATTATACAAAAAGTCATAAAATTTTGTGTGTATCTTGAGGAACTGTCTAATGACATGAACTGACATATTTGCCTTTAACACTCTCGACTGGAACTTGAAATACTTATGACCAGCATTCTCAGTCTTACTTTCTTGTCATGAAGTATGATGTTTTGAACTCTTGTATGTCCCAATTATTCACTTATGTGCATTGCTAAGGGACTAGCAATGAGTAAGTTGCGGGTGTGATAATGGTGTTGTTATTAATGATAATCATGTTATTTTATTATCTTATGGTCCTTAATTTTACACAAATTCATTGTCACTTTATTACAAAAATGATAATGGATTAAATTTATTTTTTGTTGTGTTTGCAGGATTAATGGGCCAAGAAATGAAGGTTAATGGGCCAACGGATTTGATTGAGAATAATGAGAGATTCTATTAAAGTATTCCCCATCTATCTTTCTTTCAATTTTTTAACACTTTCTCATTTTTAAAATCCCCTCTCCTATTTTTCAAAAAATCTCTCTTTCCTTTAATCTCTCCCCCTTCCTCTCTTTTCTCTAACACTTTATAAACTCTCCCCCTCTCTCTCTCATGCTATTCTTTTCTCACTTTCTCTTCTCTCCCTCTCTCTTGTGCAGCCCCTTCCTCCTCTTCTTCTTTCTCTTCTTCTTCCTCTCTTTCTTCTCCCTCTCTTTCTTCTTCCTTTCTTCCTCTCTCCTGGCCTCTTTCTCCCAGGAACGCAGAAGAGCAGCAGCAAAGCAGGGCCAGTCCCGCCCGCGCACCCTTGCGCGCACCCGCCAGCGCCCCTGCGCGCACCAGCCCGCGCGCACGCCCGCGCCTACTGCTGCTCCGCATGCGCCCGGCTGCCCACGCACGCCCTGCCGCCCAGCCTCGCGTGCACGCGCCGCTGCCTCACCCGCGCGCCCGCCTGGCCGCGCCCCAGCACTGGTCGCCCGCGCGCCGCGCCTTCGGCCGAGCTGGCGAGCGCTACGTGCATGCTTTTGCATGCACGTAGGGCAACACCTCTCGACGCCCTCTCTCTCCTCTCTCCTCTATCCCCTCTCTCTCCTCTATTCGCTCTCTCCTCTCTCTCTCTCTCACGTAGGCTCTCTCTCTCTCTTCTCTCTCTTTTCTCTCTTTTCTATTTTCTCTCATCTCTCATCTCTCTCTTTATGCTATTTCTCTCTCTTTATGCTATTTCTCTCTCCTCTCACCCTCCAGTTAGTTTAGTTTATTTCTATATTGTGTTAAACAGTTATATTTATTTAAATAATGTTAGTTGTGGTTTGTTAATTATTCCTCCCACTCTCTCTATTCTGTCCATGTCTCTATCATGTTTCTTTACAGTTTGTTTACTTTGGATTAGGTAAGTATGGTTAAATGATTACTTTCTCTTGTGTCTCTCTCTACTCTACTGTTTATCTCTCTCTCAACCACCCTCTTTAGTTTAGGTTTATTTTGTGCAACTTAGTTTATTCTCACCACATTATTTTCTTAACTAAAAACTCAAGGTTTTCAACTCTAAAATCTAGTTCTCCGTGGATTTGACTCGGCTCTCACCACTTAACTATTGTCAAAATAATTAGTGTAGGCCGATAATTTTGAGATTGTTAGTCATGTGTTAAACGACGCATTCGTGGGCTATCATGCCCCACATGGCACATCTCATTTTCGTGCCCCACGTGGCACATCTCCTCCCAGTGCCCCAAGTGGCACATCTCCTTCTTATGCCCCACGTGGCACATCTCCTTCTTGTGCCCCATGCGGCACACCTCCATCCCGTGCCCCACGAGGCACATCTCCATCCCATGCCCCACGTGGGACAACTCCCTCTTGTGCGCCACGTGGCACATCTCCATTTCGCATACCACGCTGCGAACCCTCTTTTCTGGCCCCTCGCGGCGCGCTTTTTTCTTTCTCCCCTCCGGCCCTGCCAGATTCTTTTCTTCTCTCAGGGCATCGCACCCTCCTTTTTCTCCAATCCCCTTCGGCCCTACTGGATTCTTTTCTTCTCTCAGGACATCACTCCCTCCTTCTTCTCCAATCCCCTCTGGCCCCACTGGAGTCTCCAAAATCTTTCCTCCACTCCCTCCTCTCCATTTTTAATTGGGTCCTTCGACCCTTCTCACATTGTTTTCGAGGTTTTAGCCCCCACTCGTCTTTTTAATTCTAAACAAAAAATGTAAATTCTTGTAGGCCCTGAGTCTCGCCCCAACGTAGGCATTCGTCCCCTTTTACCTTCTGAAAAAAACTTATGTTAAAAACTTACTATATTTTAGCAATATCAAAAATAAAAAAAATGAATATTTAGCATTGCCATGCCGTCGTAGCATTTCTGTTATAAGAATTCTGCATTTGGAGTCCAAAATTCCCTCCTAGGTCATTAAGGTTTTCCCTTAACATGGGCACCTGCACATACTCCATGGCGCCTTAAGCCGATTGCTCCGGTAGACACCGTCACTGTCACAGCCACGCCTGAAAGGCACAAATGTCTGTTTCTTTTCTGTCTCGGTCAAAGTATGGGTAGAAGAGGTAGTCTGGGCAAGGCAACCAACCCAAAGCACCTATGTCATAAGAAGACATCCTCCAAATGGGCAAAGTCAAATGACCAATAAAAATCCAAGTCAAAATGCATGTCAAGAGTGGCAAAGTCCCTGCGGAGATCCAAATAGACCCAGTCGTATGCATGCGAAAGTCAAAATCAATCAATGATAAATAGGGTATGGCAAAGAGTGGCAAAGTCCCTGCGGAGATCCAAATGGACCTGGGCGTACGCATGTCCCTATAATCAAATAGTCATCATTCAAGATTCCAAAATATTTAGAAAAGCCTTAGCCCTTAATGAGACTGAACCTTCTGACGGTTGTGCCAAGGAAGGAAGTCAATACCCAACTCCCCAATGCCCATACCCAGCTTGTCTCCAAATATTCTTCCCTTCTACCTACTAAGACTTAGTCGCATTTTCAAGCGTGGCTTTGGTAGTGCACTATTGACCAAGTGCAATTAGCCGTGGGCGCCACGTTAAAACGCACACCCTACTCTAGGCATTCTTTAATGAAACGAGAGGTAACAAAAGACCCATCGCCAGTCAATTTTTATAACCCTAATGTCGCCACGGCATGACAATATTTTCAAAATCTAAAAAAATCAAATACTTCTAAAATCCAAAAAAAAAAATCAAATATTTTCAAAATCACAAAAATCCAAATATTTTTAAATTCAACGAAAAATCCAAATACTTTCAAAATCTAACAAAAATTCAAATATTCCAAAAATCCAACAAAAAATCAAATATTTCTCAAAATCCACAAAAAATCAAATATTTCAAAAATCTAAAAAAAATCATGATGGTATTGCACCAGGCAAGCACATTGCCTCATGTCTGGGTCAGATCAACGTAAATCTTCCCCTTTATGGGTTCCTCCCATCTTGAACTCCAAACTCTCAGCCAAAATATCACTTATCCTCATGGATAAAAACAAACAAACCAAATGAGCTGTTTATTTAATGCTCCAAGACATGCTTTGAGTGAATGTTCTTTTTCCATGACATTTGTTTTTCTTAGTTAATGAGTTTTGAGCGCAGGATTCGAGTTACCTCATCTGGTGCAATTAGGCTGCTACTGTCCCTACCATCACTTATCTGCATCTACTATATGTATACCCTTAGAGCATACCAAGGACCTTGTGGCTCTGAGGAATCTGGGATTTGAGTTCCCCTCTATCAAAAACAATGATTATCCCAGAGGATCCTTAGCCGTACGGATAGGCCGTTACGCTTGGCACATGAGGACGACGGACCCATGCATGAAACACCGGTCCTGACTCACCGGCATAACAATATTATCCTTGGTTATTTTCTACTCCTCTTTTAATCTTATTTTTCTTTTAGCCCAACATACATGCATATTGAAATTGCAGCGGAAAACCGCTCTTGCTTTGCAACTTGAGAGCCATCTGCGCCTCGAAATTCAAAGCAATTTTGAAATAATCCATTCCGGGTTGAATACCCAACTCCCTTTGTTGTTGCCTCTGAGTCGATTTCCTAAAGAATCCTTTGTTTGGACTTATCCCTTTTATTTTCCTTCTCCAGAGATCCACCTGAGGCAGTGGCAGACGCCGCAGATGGTGCAACCTAAAGGATTATGTCCTTAGGTACTTCCCCGACGCTGGAAGTTGGTCCCTCCTTTCTCTCCCAAGATCCGCCTGCGGCAGTGGCAGACACCCCCAATGGTGAAACCTAACGGATTGTATCCTTAGGTACTTCCCCGATACTGGAAGTTCATCTTTTCTTTCATTTTGCGCCTGTGGCGCCTTTCCTTTCTTTTCTTATCCTTTGTCCAAACATTCATTTTTCTTTAGGTCTTCTTCCCAGTGGTTGACTTCCTAGGTTGTTGGTGATAGACTCTTATCAGGTGGCAGTCTCTAACGATTAAGCGTGTATATTTTTCACCTTGGCATCTACTTTTCAGTCCGCTCCCGCTACACTCTGCTTCGCTACGCTACATTTCTTTCATTCCATTCCATTCCATTTCGCTCCACTTCGTGTCCCTTCTCTCGCTCCCCTGCAAAGCAAACGCCAAGGCGTGGCAGTTGTAGACACGCGAATTTGGCTCCACTGCGGGCAAATTTCAAATTGCTCCATAATGCTACAGATAGCCCTCCTTTTGTCTTGCAAGAGTAGTTTTCCCCATCATTTAGGGTCTCCCCATCTTTCCCCGGTGCTTCCCTTCCATTTCCATGGCCCCTCGGGGATTATAGACATCAAATTCATGTTGAAACGGGTATGGGGGACGCATTCTTAAAGGCGTCCAGGATATTGGACGCGATTAAGGACTTTAACGCGATGGCTATAACAGGCGCAACCTTATCGCGACGGCCTCCGGGGACGCGACCTTAACGCGACGACCATGCGGGATGCGACACTCATTAACGTGTCCGGCATGACCGACGCGATTTTAAAGTCAAAAAGGGTTATGCCCCGAAAGTCGTCGCACTTGAGAGCCTACACCGGGAAATCATGAGAAAATCCTGAATCACATCCTTGTTAGCAGACGCGATTTAGAAGGTCAAATCCTAAAAGGTTCCAGCCGACAAGCGCATTTATGAGCTGATTGCCTCGAAATTTCCCCTAAGGTAATCACGTCAGCCATGGCCACCGCGTTTCAAGTCGCGGCAGCCCTGGCAGACGCGATTCCCCTCCGTATCGCGGCGCCCTGACAAGACGCGATTCAGAGACATGACGGCCATCATACGTATGTCCCATCAAAATTGACCTTCTGAAACACGACCTGCCTCCCAAACGTGATTCAGTTTCTTGTCGCGGCGGCTGTACCCGACGCGATTCAAGAATCTCTCGCCTATAAATTGACCCCCGAGGGTCATTTGTAAGAGGGGGTTCCATGAAGCGGCGAAGCCTTGTCGGATTCTCACCTCAACCTTCGGCCCTAGGAGCATCATCCACGTCGATCCGTCCTTCTTCCCTGGAGTCCAGTGCCGCCATCTCCTTCCATTCCATGCTTGAGGTGGGAGCATCTTCCTCCACGTCCTCCATCAATCCCAACAACGGCCCATCACGCTGCACTAATGTTTGGGGAAGCACTCCCCTTCCCTTTTCTTTCCTTTTCATTTATCTCCTCCGGGCCCCACGTGGCCCACTTTACTTCTTTTACACACACTCATGCATGCATACACACACTCACCTACATTTTTAGGGGTTAAAAAAAAAACACCATCCGGTGAGTCCCCCCATTTTATTCATTTCATTTATTCGTTCGGGATTCGATACTACACGTCTTATTTGGCTAATCCCCTTATTTTCTGTCTTTCTTGTTAGGGTAATCAAACGAGAAAAACGCCCTCTACCACGGCCGGCCGTGTTCGTAGAGAAAGAAAGGATCCACATCATCCCCCGTGCAATCTCCCCGCTAAAAAGGTATTCCCCGCGATCACTTCCTTCCCCCACACCCCTCGCGCGTGCATTTCCATTGGGCACCCTCGTGTGCCCGGCGATCACGTTTATTTTATTTTCCTTCTTTTCCACCCGTTTTTCATTCTCCACCCCTCTTTGTGGGCTTACTGTTCTTTGTCCCCTTGAAGTGGAGCGAAAAACATAACCTACAACTGCCAACTTTGACTGGTCAAGATATAACATTGTCATTCGAAATGAAACTTCGGATATGACGAAGTAGACTTCGGATAGAATAGATGAATTTCGGTCGAAGTGAACTTCATATAAGACTTCAGATATGACGAAGTAGAACTTTGTATATGACGAAGTTAGACTTTGGATATGATGAAGTGAACTTCGCATATGACGAAGTAAAGCTTCGTATAGAACAAAAAATAACATTGTCTGTAAGGCCCTTGAATTTCCGTCGCATTATTTGTATTTGTGTGTGTGTATACTTGTGCTTGTGTATGTATATACATACTTACGTACGTATTACTTAGTACAATTACGTGTCCATGTGTTTATACTATATGTAAATAATGCATGTATTGAATGGTGATAGTATGGATACACTACCATATACATATTGCATGTATATATGCAAGGTATGCATGGTTTTCTGCATATTTTAGACTTCTGGCCGAAGGCCACCTTGGCGTCAACCCCTAGCCGTTGAGGTGGTGTCAGCGTCCAGACATGGACGCCAACACTAATCCTGGCGTCTAGCGATATGGACGCCTATTTCTCTGGCCTACATGCGCAGTAGAGCCAGAAATTCCGGAAACAAGAAAGCTCAGCCATTGGGGAGCTGTCCCCAACGGCTCTGAGAGCTGTCTTGTCCCCCTGTGAGTGGGAGAGGGGCCTCCCCTTATGTCTGAAACCCGGATCTGCCTTCTCCCACTCCTCTCTTCACCTTTGCAAGAGAGAAACCAGGAGAAAAACCCTAGTTTTGAGTTGTGAGAAAACCCACCCTTTGCACCAAAAGATCAGACTTCCTGGAGCTAGATCCGGCCATCTCCCACGACAAGAGGATAGCTGGAGCAAAGGAGGAGGATTCCTCGACATCCCCTTGCTGTGGAGACCATCCAGGAGCCCAGAGGAAGAAGATCTAGGAGGACAGTTGCACCTTCTTGGGACTGCCCAAGGAGGGCTTCTCCGAGCACCTTTGATCCATTGGAGCATTTTCTAAAAGGCAAGTGACCTAACCATAATGTCCCCGTATGTGTCTAGGTCATTTCTACTATTTTTATGAATTTTCCCTCGAGTCCTAGACCCTCACATTCACCCAAACATGAGAGCTCGGGTCTGTGTTCCTGCACAGACCTGCATTGACGGCAAGGTCACTGGACGCTGATATCATGCTTGGCGTCCATCGACCATGCCGCTGACACTGAGTCAACGGCCAGAGACCGCCGCCAAGTTCCTCTGGACAGAACAGTGACCTGTTCTGCCCTTCCTATACAACTATTTTCGGTATGGTTTCCATGATGAGGATATATGGTAACCCTATACACTATGTATATTGTTAAATGTGGTGTGTGGATGAGTGTGATGTGTGGTGGTGGATGTTAGAAGATTGTATTCCATGGAATTGTAAGCATGACTTGTTGATGATCTTGCCAATTTATGCGTTATGATTAGGATTAGTCTGAATGCCTCAGTTTTATTAGATCATGAAGATTAGTGGATCAGTATACATGTACTCAGTTTTTGATAAATTGTCCATGCTTGTATAAATTGCCAATAAACTCGGTTCGGTAAATAAAAAGGCATGAAAGAATGATTTGTGGTGATCGATCTATAGATGTATGATTTAGGGTAATTCTGTATTCTCAAATCATGCATATAACAGTAGTCTCTATTCAGACAGTAGCTTGCTAAAATTTGATTTGTGTATATAAGTCCATATCGACCTAAATTGTGAATGGCATGCGAAATAGGTATTTGATTTTCTGTAAATTCTATTTAGCTCAGAAAAATCTGAAAAATTGAATGTATGACCTTGAACCCGAAAATAGCATGTGGTTAAAATTTCAGGTCATTTGGACTAGTATATAAGGAGTTATGTATTTTTCATGTGAAATGTAATAATCTATGTATGTTATCGTAATGAGGTTAGATGTTGTTTAACCCGACCTGATTAGTGCATTTACTGTGTGTTAAACTCCTAAAATCTGTAGTGCCATGTCAGGAAAAACAGAGATATGCATGTGAGTGAGAAAGTGAATGAGATGAAGAGTCATATGTGTAAAACCATGTGTAAATCGGTAAAATGTGTAAATTTGTAACTGTGCCAATGTGACACTGCTTCCATAGAGGGCAGTGGAACTATATCAGGGAAAAGTCCCCCTGAGAAATTTCAATGTGTAAGTGACCCTAAGGGCATTAGGGGGAAATCCTGGAGGTGGACAAGTACCACTGGTTAGGGTAGAGACTTGTTCTCCCGGTCTGCGCAGTCCAAGAGTCACCATTGGAATGCCTAGATGGCGTCTATGTGTAATGTGATGTGTATATGTCCTTCTTTGGTGGTTTGGACTATGTGTCATGGCACCTAAAATGTGTAATGTGAAATGTGTAATGTGTATGTGTTCATGTGTAATGTGTAAGTGAACAATGTGAATGTGTATGTGCAAAGTGTAACCATGCGATTGTGTAAAGAAAATGTGAAATTCTAAATGTGAGAATATGATATTGAAATCCATGTGAGACAAATCTGAAACCATGTGAGATCAGAAATCTTATGTTGTTATCATCATGTTTATATGTGCAAAAATGTCTAGAATTCATGTTAGGGATAATTGATGAGCACGGGTACAAAATAACACGATTGGTTGTTCACATGATATGTCTAGAATTCATGATAGCGTTATGCTAGTACCCGATGCTGGTTCGTCACTGACTCTTGCAGAGATCGATGTGGTGCAAGAATTTCCAGATGTCTTTCCCGATGACTTGTCTGGATTGCCACCGGATAGGGAGATAGAGTTCACTATAGAGTTGCTTCCAGGCACCTCTCCTATCTCGAAGGCCCCATATCGGATGGCCCCTGCAGAGTTAGCCGAGTTGAGGAAGCAATTGCAAGAATTGCTTAATAAGGGATTCATTCGCCCTAGTGTTTCCCCTTGGGGCGCACCTGTATTATTCGTCAAGAAGAAAGACGGGTCACTTAGGTTGTGTATTGACTATAGGAAGTTGAACCAAGTGACTGTGAAGAACAGGTACCCCTTACCTCGGATTGATGATCTGTTTGACCAGTTGCAGGATGCATCAGTCTTTTCTAAGATTGACTTGCGATCTGGTTATCATCAGCTGCGGATTAGGAGTGAGGATGTGTCCAAGACGGCATTTAGATCCCGTTATGGACATTATGAGTTTTTGGTCCTTCCTTTCGGATTGACCAACGCCCCTGCAACGTTCATGGATCTCATGAACTGGGTGTTTAGTCCGTATTTAGATAGCTTTGTTGTTGTGTTCATTGATGACGTGTTGGTCTATTCTCCGGATGAGGTCACGCACTGTCAGCATTTGAGGTTAGTCTTAGAGGTTCTCCGTGAGCACAAACTGTATGCGAAGTTCAGCAAGTGTGAGTTCTGGTTGCGCGAGGTTTACTTTCTCGGGCATGTGATCTCCGGCGCTGGTGTTGCAGTTGATCCAGCAAAGGTCCAAGCAGTTATGGATTGGGAGATTCCCCAGACTCCTTCGGAGATTCGTAGTTTCATTGAGTTAGCTGGTTATTATCGGTGATTCATTGAGGATTTCTCATCCATCGCCGCCCCTTTGACAAAGTTGACCCGGAAAGGTGAGAAGTTCGTATGGTCTGAGGCATGTGAGCGTAGCTTTCAGCTATTAAAAGCTAAGCTTACTTCTGCTCCGGTATTGGTATTGCCTAGTGGTCTAGAAGGTTTTGCCATTTATACGGATGCATCTCAGATTGGTTTAGGCTGTGTACTCATGCAGCGAGAGAGGGTAGTGGCTTATGCTTCTCGTCAGTTGAAGGAGCATGAGAGGAACTATCCGACTCATGATTTGGAGCTCGCAGCTGTGGTTCATGCACTAAAGATCTGGAGGCACTGTCTTTATGGTGTCAGATTTGAGGTGTTTACCGACCACAAGAGCTTGAAGTATCTTTTCTCCCAAAAGGAATTAAACCTGAGGCAGAGGAGATGGATTGAGTTCTTGAAGGACTATGACTTCGACCTTCAGTATCATCCTGGAAAGGCGAACGTCGTAGCGGATGCTCTTAGTAGAAAGAGGTCTTCACTCCAGCAGGATTGGAAGATGTTGGAGGATGCAACGTGCTCTATGACCGAGTTAGAGCCATCGCTGTGTCAGGCTTTTGTAGCTCAGCTATCCCTTAGATCCTCCATCTTGGATGAGGTGATTGAGCAGCAGAAAGCCGACCCTAGATTGTTAGAGTTACTGGGTAAGGCGGGCATTGCTCGTGATGAGGACGGTGTGATTAGATTTCAGCACCGTGTTTGTGTCCCTGATGTAGTAGATGTCCGTGAGCATGTGTTAACGGAGGCTCATAGATCGCGATTCTCTATTCATCCGGGTAACACTAAGATGTATCAAGACCTGAAGAGATCATTTTGGTGGTCCGGCATGAAGAACGATGTTGCGGATTATGTGTCTAGATGTCTAGTATGTCAGCAAGTGAAAGCCGAGCGGCAGCGACCATCCGGCCTTATGCAGAGGATGGATATCCCAGTGTGGAAGTGGGAAGCTGTCACTATGGACTTCGTTTCGGGTTTGCCTCGATCTAGAAGGGGAAATGACTCGATTTGGGTAGTGGTAGATAGATTCTCGAAGACTGCTCATTTCTTGCCCATGAAGAAGAAGCAGTCGGTAGAGAGTTTAGCTAGATTGTATGTTAGCGGTATCATTAGATTGCATGGTGTGCCGAAGTCGATCATTTCGGATCGAGATCCGAGATTTACTTCGAGATTGTGGAAGGGTCTTCAGGATGCGTTAGGTTCGGAGCTTAAGCTCAGTTCGCGTTTCATCCCCAAACCGATGGACAGTTCGAGAGGACTATCCAGACGCTCGAGGATATGTTGAGAGCGTGTGTTCTGGATTGGAAGGATGATTGGGAGCGTCATTTACCTCTCATGGAGTTCGCATACAACAACAACTTTCATGCTAGTATTGGTATGGCTCCATTCGAGGCGTTGTATGGTAGGCCCTGCAGATCTCCTTTATGTTGGGAGGAGACTGGTGATAGGCAGTTGATCGGACCGGAGTTAGTTCAGGAAACTTCGGATAAGATCCAGGTTATCAGGAAAAGGCTTGTTGCGGCACAGGATAGGCAGAAGAGTTATGCGGACAACAGAAGGAAGGATTTGGAGTTCGAGGTTGGCGATCATGTCTTCTTGAAGATATCGCCTACTCGTGGTGTTGTCAGATTTGGCAGGCATAGCAAGCTAAGCCCCAGATTCATTGGCCCATATGAGATTCTCAAACGTTTGAGCAGCGTGGCATATGAGCTAGCATTACCCCCAGCTTTGGCTAGCGTTCACCCTGTATTCCACGTATCTATGCTCAGGAAGTATGTCCGAGATCCGTCTCATGTGATCAGTCATGAGCTAGTGGAGATCCAGTCAGATCTTTTTATGTCAAGCAACCAGTAGCCATTCTTGACCGGAAGGTTCAGCATCTTCGGAACAAGAGAATTGCGTCGGTGAAGGTCCTATGGCGGAACTTCTCACGCGAGGAGGCTACTTGGGAGCTTGAGGATGCGATGAAGAAGAAGTATCCCCTTTTGTTTGAGTAGTGTCGTTCTAACTTCGAGGACGAAGTTTCTTTAAGGGGGAGAGGGTGTAAGGCCCTCGAATTTCCGTCGCATTATTTGTATTTGTGTGTGTGTATACTTGTGCTTGTGTATGTATATACATACTTACGTACGTATTACTTAGTACAATTACGTGTCCATGTGTTTATACTATATGTAAATAATGCATGTATTGAATGGTGATAGTATGGATACACTACCATATACATATTGCATGTATATATGCAAGGTATGCATGGTTTTCTGCATATTCTAGACTTCTGGCCGAAGGCCACCTTGGCGTCAACCCCTAGCTGTTGAGGTGGTGTCAGCGTCCAGACATGGACGCCAACACTAATCCTGGCGTCTAGCGATATGGACGCCTATTTCTCTGGCCTGCATGTGCAGCAGAGCCAGAAATTCCGGAAACAAGAAAGCTCAGCCATTGGGGAGCTATCCCCAACGGCTCTGAGAGCTGTCTTGTCCCCCTGTGAGTGGGAGAGGGGCCTCCCCTTATGTCTGAAACCCGGATCTGCCTTCTCCCACTCCTCTCTTCACCTTTGCAAGAGAGAAACCAGGAGAAAAACCCTAGTTTTGAGTTGTGAGAAAACCCACCCATTGCACCCAAAGATCAGACTTCCTGGAGCTAGATCCGGCCATCTCCCACGACAAGAGGATAGCTGGAGCCAAGGAGGAGGATTCCTCGACATCCCCTTGCTGTGGAGACCATCCAGGAGCCCAGAGGAAGAAGATCTAGGAGGACAGTTGCACCTTCTTGGGACTGCCCAAGGAGGGCTTCTCCGAGCACCTTTGATCCATTGGAGCATTTTCTAAAAGGCAAGTGACCTAACCATAATGTCCTCGTATGTGTCTAGGTCGTTTCTACTATTTTTATGAATTTTTCCTCGAGTCCTAGACCCTCACATTCACCCAAACTTGAGAGCTCGGGTCTGTGTTTCTGCACAGACCTGCATTGACGGCAAGGTCAATGGACGCTGATATCATACTTGGCGTCCATCGACCATGCCGCTGACACTGAGTCAGCGGCCGGAGACCGCCGCCAAGTTCCTCTGGACAGAACAGTGACCTGTTCTGCCCTTCCTATACAACTATTTTCGGTATGGTTTCCGTGATGAGGATATATGGTAACCCTATACACTATGTATATTGTTAAATGTGGTGTGTGGATGAGTGTGATGTGTGGTGGTGGATGTTAGAAGATTGTATTCCATGGAATTGTAAGCATGACTTGTTGATGATCTTGCCAATTTATGCTTTATGATTAGGATTAGTCTAAATGCCTCAGTTTTATTAGATCATGAAGATTAGTGGATCAGTATACATGTACTCAGTTTTTGATAAATTGTCCATGCTTGTATAAATTGCCAATAAACTCGGTTCGGTAAATAAAAAGGCATGCAAGAATGATTTGTGGTGATCGATCTATAGATGTATGATTTAGGGTAATTCTGTATTCTCAAATCATGCATATAACAGTAGTCTCTGTTCAGACAGTAGCTTGCTAAAATTTGACTTGTGTATATAAGTCTATATCGACCTAAATTGTGAATGGCATGCGAAATAGGTATTTGATTTTCTGTAAATTCTATTTAGCTCATAAAAATCTAAAAAATTGAATGTATGATCTTGAACCCGAAAATAGAATGTGGTTAAAATTTCAGGTCATTTGGACCAGTATATAAGGAGTTATGTATTTTTCATGTGAAATGTAATAGTCTATGTATGTTATCGTAATGAGGTTAGATGTTGTTTAACCCAACCTGATTAGTGCATTTACTGTGTGTTAAACTCCTGAAATCTGTAGTGCCATGTCAAGAAAAATAGAGATATGCATGTGAGTGAGAAAGTGAATGAGATGAAGAGTGATATGTGTAAAACCATGTGTAAATCGGTAAAATGTGTAAATGTGTAACTGTGCCAATGTGACACTGCATCCGTAGAGGGCAGTGGAACTGTATCAAGGAAAAGTCCCCCTGAGAAAGCTCAATGTGTAAGTGACCCTAAGGGCATTAGGGGGAAATCCTGGAGGTGGACAAGTACCACTGGTGAGGGTGGAGACTTGTTCTCCCGGTCTGCGCAGTCCGAGAGTCGTCATTGGAATGCCTAGATGGCGTCTATGTGTAATGTGATGTGTATATGTCCTTCTTTGGTGGTTTGGACTATGTGTCATGGCACCTAAAATGTGTAATGTGTATGTGTTCATGTGTAATGTGTAAGTGAACAATATGAATGTGTATGTGCAAAGTGTAACCATGCGAAAGAGGAAACTTGTGTAAAGAAAATGTGAAATTCTAAATGTGAGAATATGATATTGAAATCCATGTGAGACAAATCTGAAACCATGTGAGATCAGAAATCTTATGTTGTTATCATCATGTTTATATGTGCAAAAATGTCTAGAATTCATGTTAGGAATAATTGATGAGCACGGGTACAAAATAACACGATTGGTTGTTCACATGATATGTTTTAAGCAACATGGTAGCTCTCATATGTAGGTTTACAGCCATTAAACCATGTGAAACCAGCAACTTAAAGCATGTGAAAATGTCTATGTATATGCTTAAGAACATATAAAACTCATGCTAGTTGTGTTTCCTTTCATATATGCACAGTGTTCATGTTGGTAGCTCTCATGTCTTGGTTCTTTAAAGACAAAATTTCATGAGTAAATTGAATAGAGAGCATATGATAGGTAAAGTTTTATTCTTAGAAATCTGAAAGCATGATCCATGTATAAAATTGTAAAACTTTCATGATAGGTTGAAACCTTCGAATGACTAGCATGCCATGTGTTGAAAATTTTGAATGTGCATGTAGAAACCGCTATGACTTATACGTGTATGTTATGAGTAGTGTTGCTTGCTGAGTCTTTAGACTCACTCCTTGCTTCGGCGTACAGGTGTAGTTAGTGACGTGGCACCGTTGGAGGAGACACTGGAGACGGACTCCGAGTGTGGAGATTAGTCTTGGAGTTTCCTTGTGACTTGTGCATTCTCATAGTATGTAATTTTGAACGTTGTATTAGAGTATCACGAAAAGAATGTATAAGTGTGTACATTATGTATTTATATTTCAGCAATTTAAATTATGTGAACTTTTAGTTCTTTATTGTTAATTGTAAACTTCATGTATGTAAATGTGGATGATGAATGAATGAAGACAATTGTCTTTTACTTCCGCTACTCTGTTGTATATTCGCGTGTATCTCCGTTGTATGTATCATTTGGGTAAATGTCCCACTGTGAGGACTCTTGCTTTACCGACGTGGGTTGGTATAACCGTACCAGTATAATGAGGGCCGTTACATTGTCGGTCAAAGTTGAACTTTGTATAAGACTTCAGATATGACGAAGTAGAACTTTGTATATGACGAAGTAAGTTTCAATTGATTACGATAAAAACATGCATGGCGAAGCGAAAGCTTCGAATATGACGAAGCTAACTTTGCATATGACGAAATAAACTTCAATTGATTAGGATAAAAACATGCATGACGAAGTTATCGATCAGTGCAAAACTATGCAGCAATAGTGCAAGAATATTCTTAAAATATTATTAAATAGATTTTAGATGAATATGAGTTTTGTCATTACCAAAATAAAGAAATAAAGTATAGGAGTGGTTCAACAACACACACTTCTAAATCTCACCACACATAGCACCTCTAAGAAGAGCAATCCATACACACAATCACTCTCGCGCCACAAGGCACAATGCACTCAAAAGACAGGCACACCTCATGCAACCATTTAATCCTAAAGAGATTTTTTTTTGCAATGAAGCACAATAAGTAAGGGAAAAGATATCAAATCTGAATCAAATGTATCTCCCTCAGCAGATCTAGATCCTTCCTTGTTGATGCAGCAAGTCCTCTTCAAAATTGGTGAAGGATCTGTTGGCCCTTTATGTACGGCAGCAAGGTAACCTAGAGGGGGGGGGTGAATAGGTTTTTCTGAAATCTTAAATCAAAACGTGAACACTTAAAAGTTTGGTTAGTGTTAGTGTGATGAAGAGTGGCAGTGCGGAAGCAAAAGAACAATCACACAAAAGGACACATGAGATTTATCCTGGTTCGGCCCTTCCCACACAGAAGTCCTACGTCCAGTCCCCAAGCAAACTCTTGGGATTTCACTAACCGAAGGTACAGTCCCCTTCAAGGACACTACAACACCCTAGATACCCCACCAGGTCTTCTTCTCTTTCCCGGGCAAGAAGGCAGCCCACTTCTTTTCTAGGCTCAGAAGCAAATCTACTTCTTTTACAGGTTCAGAAGTAAACCTCCTAGAACAAACCCCAGTGCGGTTCTGCTAGACTTAAACCCCCAGCTAGGTCCTGTTGGTACAAACCCCAACAAGGTTCTGCTAGACACTAACCTCTAGCTAGGTTACACATTGTATACAGTCCTACAGCTGGACAGAAATCTTTCTTAGAAAAGAAAGATCAGACTGAGAGCTATTATAAGATGAACACTCAGGACTTAGCTCACAGTCACAACTCTCCCCCAAGATTACAATGAGCATAGGGAGAATGGAAGAGAAGAAGGCTTGAAGGCGATGAAGACTTTTGCTTTGAAAGCTTCTGTAGATTTTTGGCTCGAGCTCTTCACTCTTTCTCTGAGTGTTTGTGGCGTAAAGGTTCTTCTCACAGTTGTACACTCCTTAAAGGATTTTTCAGGAAGTCTCCTATTTCTGTTCGTCAGCAATGCTCCATCTTTTATATGAGCAGCTTTAGAATAGATCCGTTGAAGAGATCCGTTGTAGCTCTTCTAGTCGTTGCTGATCTCTTGTCTTGATCTACCTTTGGTGGTCTTTGAGATCTGTGAGCATGGAGCAGTGTGTCAGCACAAAATAGTGTTTTCACGATGATAGTGCACTCTACTGTATTTCTCTTAACATGCTAAAACTGATAGGTCAAATCTTTTTCTGACACTGCTTTGAATCAAGCATGCAGCTTTATCTGTAAGAAGATATTTGACTTTTCAATGAGCGCCAAAAACACTTTCAAAATATTCAAGAGAAATCTATGTGCATATGACTTATACAATCGTTGTTCATTTACAAGTAAATCGTTGCAAGTTTTTGAACAAATCGATGGGAAAGACAAGTCGTTATGATCATTGAAGAAATCATTGTGATCACTTAAGAAATCGTTATGGGAACGATTTCTTAACAAATCGTTGTGAAGGCAAGTCGATGCGTTCACTTAAGAAATCGTTACGGTCTAAAGAAATCGTTGTGAGAACAAATCATTATGCTCACTTATCAAATCGTTATGGAATCGATTTCCTAGAAAATCGTTGCACTTACAAAACAAATCGTTATACGATAAAATCGATGTTTCACTTAACGAATCGTTACACGATCAAATCGTTGTGTAACTTATGAAATCGTTGTTAGTGAAATCGATGTGGCACTTTTGAATAGAAATCGATGTATATTGAATGACATCGATTTAGCATTTTAGTCCGCCATATTGCATCAATGTGAGACTCAGCATTTTGCTATGAGATTGATGGGACTCAGATGAAACAAAATATTTAATAGTATTTAATCAACAAAGATATATATGAAATCATCATAAGTTTTGTTATCACCAAAATATAAGGACAACCATAAAGTGGTTCAACAATCTCCCCCTTTTTGGTGATGACAAAATTTATGCGAATTTTCTGATAAAAATATATAAAGCATAGAGGTTTACGAAAATTCATACAAACTCTCCCCTTTTTGTCACTAATCAAAAAGGAAGGATCTTACCATAGATTTCTCTCCCCCTTTGAGAGAATTTCTTACCATAGAGGGGTTCAACAATAATAGTTGATAAGGAATGACTCCCCCTTAATCTGTGCTCCCCCTGAGCATGAGACCCCCCTTAATGTGAGGCAAGTCAGATCTTGTTGCTCTTGACCTTTGACATGTTGTTTGTCAAGTCTTCAATATTTTTATCAATATATAAAAAAAAACTTGCAAACATTGTTAGTAGCATTGTAGTTTACTAAATATAACAAACAGAAATGAGGTTTAAAAACAGAAAACTAAAACTAAAGGATGACTACTTCCTCTTCAGATTGGAATGAAGTGAAGAGTTGGTAATCACCAATCGGATGTTTTTGAGCATCCTCTAACCATACCCATTTGAATGCATTTTCCTTTTGTTCATCAAGAGTAGATAGGCATTTTCTTATTTAATGTTGAAGCTACCTGAGGAGTTGTTTACAGAAGATGTCTCCTGAGAAGTTACTTGGATTTTATAAGCCTTATCCTCAGCTTTTTCATCATCAGAAGCTTCTTCAGCGCTTATTTCTTCAGAGATATCCTTTTTGAAAAAGATATGAGGCTCCCCCTCAATCTGAGGTTCCTCCTTTATCTCTTATTCTTCATGTGGAAGGATAACTTCCTGAGGTGCATCCTGTTGCTCCCCTTGAGTGGCGACAGTTAGAGATGATGGAGTTATAGCTTCCTGTCTTATTTCTTTAAACACTTGAGCATCAGTAGGTATTTCATCCGTAGTGGGTATTTCTTCATATGTGAGCTTCAATTTGTCCCACATATCTTTAGCCGATATACATGCGGATACTTTACTGAATTCTATTTTAGATAAAGCACAACATAAATAATTCTTTGCTTTAAAATTCAATGATAATTTACTTTTATCTACAGCTGTAATAGCAGTAGTGCCTTCAGCAGAAACAATAACAAAATCACCTACCTCAATTACCTGCGACAGATCAAAGTCTGTGCCTCGAATGAAGCATTCCATTCTCATCTTCAAGTATTGGTAGTCCTCTCCATCAAAGAATGGAGGTCTGGTGACTGATTGGCCTTTAGCATATCCTTGAGCTGCCATGGATCTTTGCTCTAAGATCGTTGGATCTTCTTGAAATGTCACAAACCTGCTCTGATACCACTTGTTGGCCCTTTATGTACGGCAACAAGGTAACCTAGAGGGGGGGGGGTGAATAGGTTTTTCTGAAATCTGAAATCAAAACGTGAACACTTAAAAGTTTGGTTAGTGTTAGTGTAATGAAGAGTGGCAGTGCGGAAGCAAAAGAACAATCACACAAAAGGACACAGGAGATTTATCCTGGTTCGGCCCTTCCCACATGGAAGTCCTACGTCCAGTCCCCAAGCAAACTCTTGGGATTTCACTAACCGAAGGTACAATCCCCTTCAAGGACACTACAATACCCTGGATACCCCACCAGGTCTTCTTCTTTTTCCCGGGCAAGAAGGCAGCCCACTTCTTTTCTAGGCTCAGAAGCAAACCTACTTCTTTTACAGGTTCAGAAGTAAACCTCCTAGAACAAACCCCAGTGCGGTTCTGCTAGACTTAAACCCCCAACTAGGTCCTGTTGGTACAAACCCCAACAAGGTTCTGCTAGACACTAACCTCTAGCTAGGTTATACACTGTATACAGTCCTACAGTTGGACAGAAATCTTTCTTAGAAAAGAAAGATCAGACTGAGAGCTATTATAAGATGAACACTCAGGACTTAGCTCACAGTCACAGACTCTCCCCCAAGATTACAATGAGCACAGGGAGAATGGAAGAGAAGAAGGCTTGAAGGCGATGAAGACTTCTGCTTTGAAAGCCTCTGTAGATTTTTGGCTCGAGCTCTTCACTCTTTCTCTGAGTGTTTGTGGCGTGAAGGTTCTTCTCACAGTTGTACACTCCTTGAAGGATTTTCAGGAAGGCTCCTATTTCTATTCTTCAGCAATGCTCCATCTTTTATATGAGCAGCTTTAGAATAGATCCGTTGAAGAGATCCGTTGTAGCTCTTCTAGTCATTGCTGATCTCTTGTCTTGATCTACCTTTGGTGGTCTTTGAGATCTGTGAGCATGGAGCAGTGTGTCAACATAAAATAGTGTTTTCACGATGACAGTGCACTCTGCTGTATTTCTCTTAACATGCTAAAACTGATAGGTCAAATCTTTTTCTGACACTGCTTTGAATCAAGCATACAGCTTTATCTGTCAGAAGATATTTGACTTTTCAATGAGCGCCAAAACACTTTCAAAATATTCAAGAGAAATCTATGTGAATATGACTTATACAATCGTTGTTCATTTACAAGTAGATCGTTGCAAGTTTATGAACAAATCGATGTGAAAGACAAGTCGTTATGATCATTGAAGAAATCGTTGTGATCACTTAAGAAATCGTTATGGGAACTATTTCTTAACAAATCGTTGTGAAGGCAAGTCGATGCGTTCACTTAAGAAATCGTTACGGTCTAAAGAAATCGTTGTGAGAACAAATCGTTGTGCTCACTTATCAAATCGTTATGGAATCGATTTCCTAGAAAATCGTTGCGCTTACAAAACAAATCGTTATACGATAAAATCGATGTTTCACTTAACGAATCGTTACACGATCAAATCGTCGTGTAACTTATGAAATCGTTGTTAGTGAAATCGATGTGACACTTTTGAATAGAAATCGATGTATATTGAATGAATATCGATTTAGCATTTTAGTGCGCCATATTGCATCAATGTGAGACTCAGCATTTTGCTATGAGATTGATGCGACTCAGATAAAACAAAATATTCAATAGTATTTAATCAACAAAGATATATATGAAATCATCATAAGTTTTGTTATCACCAAAATATAAGAACAACCATAAAGTGGTTCAACAGGATCATCTAGAATCAGAGCAGCAACAGGGGAGAAAATGGCTTCCTCTAGTAGAGTTCTCTACCTCCTCTTTTTAGTAGAACTGATACACTAGTATTCTTCAGTGCAAAGGGTGGCACAAAGACCTCTCCAACCTAATCTCGCAGGCTTTTGATGTGGGTGATGGCAAGAGTCCAACAAAATATGGAAATTATCTAAAAAATAGATTTTTGTGAAGGAAAGGGGTAGAGTAGAGGTGTTGACACTTAACCTATCAGAACTATGTGACCTATACATTTAGATGTCCGATAACTTTCCATATATACGCCCATTGTTGATGACCTTAGACTTATTGTCAACATTTGACTAAATATTGTATAAATCATTTGCATATTATTGTTTAAAAATAAATATTGAGAGCATGAAGATCACTTGAAAAAATTAACTTTCATCACATCATACAAACTAATATTTGAAATACCATATATAAATTTGCAGACCCATTTGTAATCTGGATCAACCTAATAAGAGTGGGCTTTCGTTATCATCAAAACACACGGAGCGAACACAATAGTCCAATATAACATGACACGTCATTTTACGAGTTCAAGTTAGGTTTTACATACTTAACTCAAATATTTATGGGTTCAACTTAAAAATTTATGATTCCTCTTACAATTTAAATACAAGTGAATTTTTCCATTTAAACATTTTTCTTTTAAAATATAGGGAGTGGAGTTTGAAACAAGCTAAGCAGCGTTTTGGCAAAACAATTCACACCCAAGTCCATACTATTATATATGGTGCTTGGTTGTCTATGCGTTGCCATGTTATGTTACTTGGATGGTATATCCAATTGACATGCTGGCCCGAGTCAAATTAATGGGTAAAACTCAGTTTTTTTTTAAATAAAAATTGTTGGAATAGTTCACAAATGTCCTAAACGTCTGCCTCCCTTTCTTTTAGGAGACTCCCGAATCCAACTCAGTTCTCGGAGTTGCTGCATGGATGGGGTCAAAATCTTTGGGCACTAGAAGGAGGCCGTGCCGTCCATTACAGCAGAGGAGTTTGGTATGGCCCCGTTTTCCCCGGATTTCAGAATTGAACACAGAACGCGCGTTTTGGTCTTGAAAGGGGAGAGTGGCCGTCTCGTTGCTGCCCCAGGCCGGCAACTAAAAGCCCGTTTGAGCTCTCTTCTCCTTCTCACTTTTCACGAATCGACTAAGGTTGGTGCCATACATCAATTTGATATATAGATGTATTTTTACATATTTATTACTATTTTGATATTTTTATTAAATTTAGAAAAAATAAGCTAAATGACAGTGTATGGATATGGTACGTTTTGATTTGTAATGTATTATAGCAAATATGGCACAATCAATATATTCGGTGAGAATAATTTAATATACTTGAGTTTTATACTTTGTATTTATATTTTTTATTTTTTATTAGATAGATATATTGTGCCTCTTTTTATTGACTAATGAGAAATAAGAGATGAAAATGCGAAGTACAAAATTCATGGAGAAAAGTTTAGTGTATTTTCTTATTGCACTTAAATACAATATGATTATGTATTAAATTCATGTGACATCTCTCACATCAAAAATGACAACCTAATTATTAAGTGCTACATAAATTTAGTACCTAGTCAATATAAAAATACACTAAGTCTTTCTCAAATTTAAGTACATTAAATTCTTTTCGGATGGACAAATTAACCTTCAAGTTTCAACCACGGCCACGTCCTTTCTTCCTCCCCTTTTTACATGTCTGACTCATCTCGTATACCCGTAATTTGGGCCAGGCTAGGAGCCTAGCAGTAATTAGGAAGATATGATGCGGTTACATGTTGCCAAGAATCCCCGTTTTACACTCGTGCTTTAAGAAGATGGATAGCAAAAGCATATATAAATGGAGAGAGAGAGAGAGAGAGAGAGAGAGAGAGAGAGAGAGAGAGAGAGAGAGAGAGAGAGAGAGAGAGAGAGA
This sequence comes from Colocasia esculenta, assembly GCA_014218235.1. Classification (NCBI taxonomy): domain Eukaryota; kingdom Viridiplantae; phylum Streptophyta; class Magnoliopsida; order Alismatales; family Araceae; genus Colocasia; species Colocasia esculenta. The sequence continues at coordinate 152,762,700 of CM024753.1, read as the reverse complement.
GAGAGAGAGAGACTTGGGTTAGGCAACGCGAGGAAAAGCAGAGCCGGTTTGTTTGCGCGTCATATATCAAGAGGCCAGCGAGGACTCCACAGAGCCACCAACGCACGTCTCTTTGCCTTTTTCTTTTCTTATCTGTTTGGTGCGAGCCGGTGCAGCAGCGCCCCTCTCTGTTCCCGAAAATGTTATACATGGATAGAAAGACTATCCCTGTGTATAATTTATCTAGGGATTTAAGTAATCTAGTTTTAGAGTTCAATTTTAATGACAACTCTAATTACATCCAGGTCTCATATATCTCCAGTCACATTTATACTATCTATAGATTATCTTCAATTTGACAATTATTATACATATTTTATCTGTCTTAGATATTATTTTGGAGAGTTCTACAAAGATAACTTTTCTCTCTCAAGTGAAGCCGGGATAAATTTCTCTCTTTACACAAGGATAACTCATGGGACCACCCCAAAACTAAAAAAACTTTTATTACCTTTTTTTCCCCATGGTAAAGATGATGGGGGGGGGAAGAGGAGATAAATTTATAGTTAAAAATTATTTTATTTTACATGACTATATAAGTTAATAAAATAATTAAAATTTTATATAGATAAAAGATGATAATTCGAATTCTCCCACGAGAGGAAACAACTAGATAACTGCAGATAAGGGGAAAAAAGTTACCAAAACGAGATTACTTGAGTACGTAGTTAACATGTACGGGAATAAGCAATCCCTGTGCCTGTATAGACAATTCAAAGAACAAAGGGGCCGATGCGCCTTTCCAAATCCACGGTTGGGTCGGCAAGCGCACCACACCGTAGATAGACGGGGGCCGGCAAACCGCACCCAGCTGTGTGTGAGAGTGAAACGTGAACCGTTTTAGTCGTTCCATTGAGAAGAAATATCTACCTACCGACCTATCTATAGAAAGACATTATGCTAACAGTTTTGAGCGGGTGTGACTAGTGAGATGTCTAGAGTTCCATGGTAAAAAGAAGAGTTGTCAATTTCTAAAGTCAATATTATTCTCTTATACTTTTTAAAATCTAACAAGTACCTTCAAATACTTTTGTAATGGAACGATGTTAAAGTCAGTCTTCACCTATTCGTAAGCCTCGAATCCTCTGCCACCCTCCAATGTTACTAGTACTGAGTTGTTGGGACTGTACAGACCGCCCATTCCTCAAAAAGATTAAAAAAGCTAGAAACCGCGCCACCAAAAGCAGAGCCCTCCCCCATTCTCACGAATCCGACGATCATAACCGTCCTCGAAACAAATACCACACCACCCCAAGACCCATACGCGGCAGCAGACATCACCGTACATGACATGTTCTCACTTCAATCAAACGGACAGCAATGGACAGAAGAGAGAGGAGAGTGATCAAACGCGCTCTGTTCCGGAGGTAACTTCGCCCATCCATTACTACTTCCCGACACAGGCGGCCGCAACCCCAAAACCCAAACCTCGCGCTGCTGATCTCCGCCCCCCACCCCCTTCCTCTGTGTTGATGTGAGGTATTTCGTTGGTCTCTCTCTCTCTCTCTCTCTCTAGTTTATAGTTTAACAGACCCCTCCCTTCTCCTGTGTCGCCACGGTGGTTCTCCAAACGGCGTCCATGGCGGAGGCGGCAGCGCCGCCCCGGATCCCTACATTCGCATCGCCGACACGGGCAGCGGCCCCCTTGTTCCTGCTCGTCCTCCTGCTACTCCTGCAGCCGCAGCAGCTGCTCCACGGCCAGCCTGGCGGGGTGGCGAGGGCGGACCCCGGCGACGAGGCCTGCCTCTCCAACCTGTACAACTCCTTCCAGGGGTCCAAGAACACGCTCAAGAACTGGACCAAGACCACCTTCGCCGCACCCTGCAACGGCTTCACCTCCTACCTTCAGGGTGCCACCTGCAACAACGGGCGCGTCTACAAGCTCTCCCTACCGAACCTCTCCCTCGGCGGCACTATCTCCCCCTTCCTTTCCAACTGCACCAACCTGCAGTCCCTGGACCTCTCCTCCAACGCCCTCGACGGCGCCATTCCCCCCGACCTCCAGTCCCTCGTCAACCTCGCCGTGCTTAACCTCTCCGCCAACCGCCTCTCCGGCCCCATCCCCCCGCAGCTCGCCCTCTGCGCCTACCTCAACGTCATCGACCTCCACGGCAACCTCCTCTCCGGCCCCATCCCCGAGCAGCTCGGCCTCCTCGTCCGCCTCTCCACCTTCGACGTCAGCTACAACCGCCTTGGGGGCCCTATCCCCTTCCTCCTCGCCAACCGCACCGGCACCACCCTCCCCCGCTTCAACGCCAGCTCGTTCGCCGGCAACCGCGACCTGTACGGGTTCCCACTCCCACCGCCCCGTGGCCGGGGCCTCTCCGTCCTCGCCATCGTCGGGATCGGCCTCGGCAGCGGCCTCCTCAGCCTGGTGCTCAGCTTCACCGCCGTCTGCATCTGGCTCCGGGTCACGGAGGAGAGGAGGATGATAGCCGGGGAGGAAGCCAAGATCTCGCAGCTCATGCCCGATTACTGAAGAACAAATTTAGCCTAGCCACTAGAGAAGAACACCCCATGGCTCCCGATCTGATCTTCAGCTAATTACCAGAGTCCTATTTTTTTCTACCCAAATGCCGCCGCCGGCCATCCGCCATTAATGTTGCTCACTTCGTTTCTGTCATGATGGGATCCCCTCCTCTCCCCTGCCCTCCCTCCCTCTCCTCCATTTGAAAGGGAGAGTTTTCCTTTTCCCCTACCCTTTCCATGCTCATATTTCTTAACAAATTTTTTTTTTTTGGACTTGCCACTGTCAAATGATGATAGAATATGTATACCACAGCTCACAGCTAATTTGATCAGTTCTTCAAATCAACTTCATGTGTTCTTGACGGGATTTACAGTAGAAAGATAGATGATGGCCATGGGGTTGTTCACTCCCCTCCCTCTTTTTTTTTTTTTTGACGAAGGTTCACTCCCTCCCTCACCATCATTCTTCTGCTCTGCTGTGTATGGGCTTGGAAATAGTAGATGGTCCCTAGATTTTTGAATATTCTTCATATCTTTCTTTGCTCTTATGTGTATCCATCCGTCTCGCTTGTCTAAATATGAGTAGTATTTGTCTCCTCGACTAGCTGTGTAGATGAGATTTGCTTTGCGGAGAAATGTGATGTTGGATGATGTGGGGGGAGAATTAGCGGGGCGGGATGTGCAGGAGCCCATATCTCATGTCATGTCCACTCATGGTGCCACCGGCCGCCACAGTGAATTGTCCCTGGAGAACTGTTTTGGCTGCTAGCCCGGCCTTATCGTTTTCAACTTAAACAGTCAAGTCAGAAGGGCCAGCCTCCAAAGGGTTCATTCGCGACCCTGAAAACTGTAATCTCTGTCATTATTACACTTGAAAACGCCTGTTTGACGCTCACGTTCAATATTTGATGCTCCTCACCAGGCCCATATATCTGGCGTTGGCAAAATTCTTGTTCGGTGTTGCCGAGTGTTAGTGTGTTTTGTTTCGGCATGGTGTGCTTTTGCTGGGAATTGAAGGCACTGTGCGTGTGTGTCTGTGTGTTCGCCATTTGGTCGAACACCGGACAAGCTGGCGTTTGTTCCGTGGGATACCAGCCAAAAAACACTACTTTTATACGTTCCCCTTCCATCTTTGTCATGTACCCACAACACTAATCAAGTCGGTGTTTGTTTCCTGGGTGCCAGCCAAAGCCCAGTACTCCGGTCTTCCTTAGTGGGGGCACCAGTAATGTTGAGTTGTTGGCATTGTTTACTATGTCAGAGATACCATATTGGATCCTCACAACAGTTCATGACTTCAAAGATTCTAATGTATTTGTAGTGCGTTTTGGGCCTCCTTCATTGGTCATTGTGCAATCTATTCACATGACACAAGAAAACTCCCATAATTTGGCTAGAGCTTCGGCCTCGGCCGAGGTCTCAGAGTTGTCTTGGTCGAAGATGTCTTCTTGACTGAGGATGATGTTAGCCCATCTCAACCTGATCTAATGTGAAGCGCACGACATGACCGCAACATCCCTAGGATCGTGACTCACATAAAGGTCCAATCAATAACCGATGAGATAATGGTCGTAGATTGTGCACTAGGTAACGATTGTCATGAAGGTCACGATCTGAACGAGATGACATGATAGATATAGTGACGAGATAGCGACGATTACGATGACATGTCACGATATTTGCAGGGTTGTTTGACGATTTTGAAGGGTGGCCTATCACTATAAAAAGGGGGATACTAAAGGCTCACAGGTACGCTATTCTACTCCTCTGACTAGGCCAATCTTCTCAACTAGTAACTGACTTGAGCATCAAAGTGTCTACCCCCCAAGGCATCTCGGGAGGCACTACAAGTCTCTGTCTTGCAGAGCACGAGGGACATGTCAGCCTCGAATCTAATTCGGTCACATTCGGCTCAACTGACATTGACAAGTTATTCATCTCGGCCTCAAAAGCCAAGGTGAATAGACTGTAACATTTTTTAGTGCCATCTGTGGGAACCACTACTAAATGTCAGTATGGCTTCCCTTACTATCTCCTTCATTTTGATCATGGACACACCTATGTCCAAGACGTCATCCATGGCCGCCATGGAGCTTGATGGCCACTTCGGCACTCGTAAAGGATGAGATCGTTTCGACACTCATGAAGGATGAGACGGCTTCGACACTTGTAAAGGACAAGATCGCTTCGATACTCATGAAAGTGGAGGCACTTCGGCACTCATGGTGGGCTCCGATGTGTAGAGGGTCGATGTGGAGGCTATGAGGTGGAACTATCGACCTGTAGCTCCATAGGGCCTATGTAGAGGCTACAAGGTGGTGCAGCTGACCTGGAGCTCCTAAAGGCCGACATGGAGGCTACCGAGGTGGTGTAACCAACCTATAGCTCCTGATGGCCGATGTGGAGGCTATTGAACACTGAGATGGAAGGGATGCACAGGCGCTATCCGACGAGTCGCTATTATGCATCGTCTAGGTAAGGCCGAGCTAGGGGACCTACCATGAAGCAAGCGCGTATCACCAGCTTCACCTTGACTCAGTGATCATTCAGCATGAAGTTGAGGGGACAATGACATAGGTAGATCCTACACGCTCTGTACGTCCCAAGTATAAGATGTCAGGAGGCAGTGACCCCGATGGAGCTGCTCGTGTCGACCTAGAGAGTGAGAGGCTTCGAGCGCAAAAGGAACGACCAGAGTCTCTGAGCCTAGCTGAACCTAATCGAGGAGTGTCGGGATCGAGCTACCATTCGGATGGAGGTCTATCGGTGAAGGATGAGGCAGACCTTCGCCGCCAAGGTCAGGCGGAGACGCTTTGGCATTAGCAACCTCATATTGCGCAAGCTGGCCATTTCGGATGCAAGATTGGCAGTTGGTAAGCTTGCTCTGAACAGAGAAGGCCCATACTGTGTGGTCGATGACCTCGGTCATGGGGCCTACTGATTGTCAAATTTATATGGGTTGGCAATTTCGAGAACTTGGAATGTCGAGCATCTACGTTGTTACTATGCTTAATGCGAATTGTTGAACCACTCTTATATTTTTTATCCCTTTATTTTGGTAATAACAAAACTCATAATTATCATAAATGACATGAATATTTTATTATCATTTTTCAAGATTATCTATGCATAAGAAATAACATATTTTATTCGAAGCTTCACTTCGTCATGCATATTTTTATCATGTTCAGTCGAAGCTTGCTTTGTCATATACGGAGCTAGCTTCATCATATCTGAAGTCCACTTCGTCATATATGCTTTTGGTCGTGATCAGTCGAAATCCTACTTCGTCATATATGAAGCTAACTTCGTCATATCCGAAGTTATATACGAAGTTCACTTTGACTGACTGTGTGTTTCAGCTTCAACCGACAATGTTAATTTCTGTACATCCGAAGTTCCACTTCATCATATACGAAGTTACACTTCGTCATATCCGAAGTTCCACTTCGACTGATTGCATTGTATTTTGATTCCAGTCGAAGCTCCACATCAATTACATGAACATCGATTGTGTTCACATCAATTACCTTTTGGCGTCGTCTGTGGGAAAACACTACTAAATGTCAGTACGGCTCCCCCCCCCCCCCCCCCACACACACCTTTAGTTGAACTCAACTAAGTGTGGAAACTGAATAGCCCTTTAGGCATCACCTATGATCAGCAAGGGGGCCGACCGGGAGTATACAAGATTGCCCCATGAGTTCTTCCAGAGAACAGTTGAGAGGAGATGACGGGTCGTTTAGAGCATCGTCATAAGCTAATCACTTTATGTAATTTGTGTAATCGTGCTTATGCGCACACTGAGCTGAAAACCCAAACCGTGCAATAAAAGACCTCGAGTGCGAGGCCGTCATGCAAGATGTGCAGGTTGGGTACGGCAGAAACCTACTTTATTTGCTGTGATTTCTTAATAAAGTATATTTCTTTTGAATGTGCATGATTTGACTGTGATTGAAAAACCGAAACTCGGCCAATCGCATTATGGCATCGTGATTTATTATCTCGTGGGCACTCGGTTTGTCCTGACAACAAAAAAAAGAACAAGACAAAAGACGTGGACATCGTTGTTCACTGAACGAGGTCGCTTAGGCACTCATCAAGAGCCGAGAGACGACGTCCGACGTGAATTGAAGGCGTGGTCTCTTTGACACACATGGGACGTGGATGTCGTAGTTTGCTGGACGAGGTCGCTTAGGCACTCGTCAAGAACTGAGAGACAACGTCTGACGTGAATTGAAAGTATGGTCACTTCGGCACACGTAAGACGTAGACGTCGTAGTTCGCTGGACGAGGTCGCTTAGGCACTCGTCAGGAACTGAGAGATGACGTCCGATGTGAATTGAAGGCGTGGTCACTTCGGCACATGTAAGATGTGAACGTCGTAGTTTGCTGGACGAGGTCACTTAGGCACTCGTCAGGAACTGAGAGACGACATCCGAAGAGAACTAAAGTCGTGGTCACTTTGGCACACACAATGAACGTTGACGAATGATTTCTCTCGTTCTACAACACCTTAAAAAGATCTGACCCGACTCAAAAGTGGTTTTGGAAGGCATCGGCTTTCTAAGTTGTCCAGGGGCTATAATCTAGTTGGATGGGAACCAACGTTGACGACGAGGTCGCTTAGGCACTCGTTAAGATGAAATTTCGACATACTAAAAGGCTAAGCTCATCATGATAGAGTAGCAATCGCTTATATAGTTCTATATTTTAGGTAATAGAAATAGTAACTAAAGGACAAGACCTTGGATAGATCGACGACAAACATGATGCAACCAACGACAAAAGGTTTGTGAAATTCTATTGATAAGGAGAAGGGGTATAGTGTGCGACGAGGCGCCATGTACAAACATGAGGAAATTAGTCCACGACGACGTCGTCAATGCTGACATGAGTCTCCTCGTTGTCGGGCACTGCTGGCTGATCTGCTATGACATTGTCGGCAGCGGCCTCAATGATGCACTCGGCTGCAGTGGCTAGCACGTCGTCGACGACAGCCGCAATGCTTTCGTCTCTATCATCGGCGCCTATCTCTGTTGCCCAGCTAGCAAGCCCAGAGGGGGGGGGGGTGTGAATGAGATTCTTTAAAATTTGATTATCTAAAACCTGTTCACAAAAACGTTCACACAACAAGCATTTCGATGATTGTAAACGTTAGTGAAAAGTAAAGAACAAACACAAAGCAAGCAATCACACTACACAAGATTTTATCCTGGTTCGGACCTCCTCTCCACAGGAGTCCTACGTCCAGTCCTTGAGAAACAACTCAAGATTCTACTACCTAAGGGTACAGTCCCCCTCAAGGACACTTACACACCCAGCCGCAGCTGGTCTTCTCTTCACAACCCGAAGAGGAAATACAACACCCTGGATCCCACCAGGCCTTCCTTCAACACGAAGGGAAACAAACACCCTAGAATGTGTTCAAAAATATAAGCCCATAGATCAAGCTTATAGAACAACGCTCAATCTGAAGCTAAGACTGAGAGAAAAGGTTCTACAATAAGGAGCACTCTCAGTACACAAAAGCTTTCAAGGCTAACACCAAAAATGCAGAGAGCTAAGAGCTAGACAAAGCAAAAAGACTGAAGCTTTTCTCTTTCAGATGCTGGCTGAAGGTTTGTAAAAGATTGTTGTAATCCCTTATCTTGTTCTGGAGCAACAGTCTTCTATATATGTTTTCCATTTGAAAATTGAACGTTGAAGTAACTGTTGTAACGACCCTCTTCATACCGGTACGATTATACCAATCCCCATCGGTATAAAGGGCGTCGTCACAGTGGGACATGTACCCAACACTAGTCGATAGGTTGATATGTACCTGGATAGCAATAGAGTACAGCGGAATAAAATAATCAACTCAACTCTTACCCATCACTAACACACATTCCACAATCTAAATAGCGAAATTGAAAGACAATGTCCACCTTAATACAAGATAAAAGAACTACATTGTCCAAATATTGTCCATACAATAATCCTTTTTCATACTATGAGAAAAGAAAAGTACAACTAGTAACAGCTCCACAAAATATTCTTCTAATGACGATCCTCACCAAGCTTCCTTCTAGAACCCGTTACCTGTCAACCTGTACGCCGAAGCAAGAGTGAGTCCAAAGACTCAGCAAGCAAACCAAAGTCTTAAACTTAAACATGTCACACTCACAATATGGCATTAACATTAAAGAGATGCACACTATCATCAAATCACGAAGTACTCATGGTCCTTACTCTCAACTAGCAATACATATTATCTTCACAAGAGCATGCTTTAGTCTACCATAATTCTATTCTAAATCATGAGCATTACATCATACACATGCACTTATTTAATACACTTAACATGTAGCATGATTCGTCCACACATTCTTTTAACCCATAGATATTTCTACTACTAGAGCATACATTTGAGCGTAAAGAAAAGAACAAGCTAGCACGATGACTACTTGCTTTTTACATGACCTTTTTATATTTATTTATACAATTTGCTTGCTGTTTTAACATAATAAAATCACATGCACATGGTTCACATTTGTAGCATGACTTGAAGGTTAAAACATGGTGAAACCATTTAGCAATCCATGAGCACTTAAGTATGAAACTTTTATACTAATTGAGCTTCTCAACTAGTATGGAATCCAAATATTTTTCATGCATTTGCCACATTCATAATCAACCTTTTGCAAACGGGAAAATCCTATTACATGCTCACTACCATTTCATTCACGTGAGAGCTATATACATATACAATTCAATCACAACATGATCGCAATTATCGTGAGATTCTCATATGTTTGAAAGGAAAGTTCCTAATATGGATTCTACTCATTCTTACACGTGTGAAACATCGTTTTGCATACATTTAGGTTGTTGTTTGGATATGCATTCAACACTTTCATGACATATATCATAAGTTCACAATCTAACACACTTACCCCACATGATTGCACTCTTACTCATTCACATTGTTCACTTTTACACATTTGACATGTACACCTGCTCACACTTACACCATTTACACGTTTCCACATCATTTACTCTACCACTTCCACTTATCACGTATCACATCGGTTGCACTTACCACGTGCATCATGGGCACTTACCATGTGCCATGTTCACATATTTCACACTTTATTCATTTTTCATTGCTTAACAATTTGCCATGACACATAGTCCTAATCACCAGTAGAGGACACTAACAAATATCTCATAGCTCGTGCTCATCCCTTAGCACAGCTCTCAACACAACTCATAACACAACGCATGACACAACTCATACACATACTCACCACCTAGGCAATACAGCGGTGAATCTTGGTAACTGTGCAGACCGGGAGAAGCCCTCTCCACCCTATCCAGTGGTACTTGTCCACCTCCGGGGTTTTCCCAATGCCTTTGGGACAAACTTATATCACATGGAGCCTTCTATAGGGACTTTTCTATATACGGCTCCCGATGCCTCTAGGGTAGCAGTGTCACATAGGCACAACTTTTACACTTTACTCATGCCGAGTTTTAACACGTATTTTACACATAACACTCACATCTCCCTCATTTTCTCATGCACAATGTGACTCTGTTTTTCTCCTAACCATGCTACTACAGATGACCATAATTAACATTCCAGAAGTTCCATTAATCACGTTAAATTGTTCAGAAACCAAATCATTTCATAATAGCTTGCATTAGTCACGCATTTTACATGGAATTTCATATTGCACTGTATAATTGTCCAAATGTCCTGAAACTTTAAGCACATACTGGTTTCAAGTTTAGGATTCTGCATTCAAGTTTTCAGATTTTTTCGGAACTAAAACGAATTTACAGAAAATCAAACATCCATTTCACATGCTATTTAAAATCCCTATTAGCATGGAATCTAGCATGAATAATTGATTTAACATGCCTCAGCCCTGACCTAACATACATGTATTCGCACGAAATTCTACCCGTATTCACTGCACAAAGCACGATTTACTAGAGAATTTAATAGTCCTACACATGTTCTCTATTTTCCAAAACATAACTCTAACAAATCATATAAACATGGAAAAATCATAGAAATTGCAGAGCATGACTGATGCATGCATATATGGCTCACAACATTTAGCACTTTCCGACCCTCACTAAATCATCCAAACAGTGGGTCAAGAAGGTCATTGCCTTAACATACATGCATTTTTTTTTTTGCAAAGTAATTAAATTGCATTACTCATACCATGCTCAATAACCCATCCACACACCACAATAGATATCTTACATCACGTATAGGGTTTACAGTATATCCTCATCGCGAGAAACACATCGAAAAATAGTCATTTAAGGGAGAAAACAGTTAACGGTTCTGTCCTGACGAACTCAACGTTAATGACCTGGCCGCGTACAGGGGTTGAAGGCATTATCGCATGCCGCTAACAGATACACTTGACGGCAAGGTCTCTTGCCGTCAAGTTCCTGTCTGTGTAAGAACACAGACCGAGCTTGGAAAAAGATTCAGAATAGGGGCTCCAGGACACGAATTAAAATCCACAAAATTTCCTGACACTTAGGGGACATATCTAGGCTCAAGACCTAGGGTTTACTTGCCTGAAGAAAAACCTCTAAACGGATCAAAATAGGCGATGAAGCTCTCCTTGGCTCTTGCCAAGAAGCCTCCAGAAATCCCTTGCTCCGGGTTCCAGGGGGTTGCAAGCCGCAGTCCAACGTCGGGGAAGCCTTCTCCTATGCTTGGACTTCCTCCTTGTCGAAGAAGATCGCCGGATCCAAGCCTCAGAACGCCGGATCTGAGCTCTCAAGGTTAGTCCCTCATCTCTTCTCTCAGCTAGGGTTTCTTTTTAGAAAATGCCAAGAGAGCTCTCTAGGTTGCAAAGAGAGGTGTTTTAAAGAATAAGGGGGCAAGAGGGGCTCGTGCAGGGGCTGAAGGGACAAGTAGAGACATTGGGAAGACATCTCCCCAATCAGAGGCCTGGCCCAATGAGTGTTCTCTGTGCTCTGTAGAGTACAAAAAATTAGGGATATTGATGTCCACATCCCTGGACGGCTACATAGGGTTGGAGTCCGTCGATATGGACGCTGACATAACATGGGCGTCCATGTATGTTGACTCCAAGACACTCTTCTGCCATAACTTAAAATCATGTAGAACCATGCTTAACCCACTCATACATGCACATGAAATCTATGTAGTATAGTGTATACACCACTACACCATGTAAATATCCAATAATTACTACTTATCCTACACATACATACATAGGTACATTTAAGATAACAACACGCACATGAATATCTTCATACGCATACAAAGTATAAGGTATAATATGTATATTACTACACCGGGCAATCAATAGCATTTATACCTAGGCATACACAAGCATACATGAATACACGAAGATAAGATGTACGTAGATATCTACCTATGCATACACACTTGATTTGGTATATATATAGTATACACACACGGGTGTAGCACACTTGTGTACATTATGCTTGAAATAGACGGATACAACATGCGAACCGATAATTAGATTAACTTGCACAACTTTACCTAACATTGCTTAAGTACTATATGCATAATTTAGCCAATTGACTATCCTCACCTAATTATCATAAAAATACATGCATGTTATTCATGAGGAGTATAGAATCCCAATATAAACTACTAAATACACCTACCATGTTTGAACTCTTTATGTACATGCAATGTACGAAGTACAATGTACGCATTAACTAAACCATGCAATGAACCATGTTTACAATTAAACATACACATGCATATATAAGTACACCAAGGTGTTATGCGTGTAGAATTAGGTATACAATTGTCACACGCATAAGATAACATACATACGTACATACACATATGTACTTCATATGCTCTCATACAAAATTCCATGAAATAGGTAGTATAGGATATTCTTCAATATTTAGCAAATACTTACATAATATTACTCAAATATTCTGAGTCTAAGATTATTGGAAAAGAAAAGAGAATATTCATATTACTTCTTAATTTAGCTAATTGCTCACTTTTACGCGAATAGACGTATACATATATATATATATATATATATATATATATATATATATATATATATACGTATATGCTCATGCTCAAGAGAAGTATAAAACTTATAGTAGGCACAATGAACTACGCATGCTATGCACACAACAAGTGAACTCCCAACACCATTCATATACATACATATATAAAAGAGAATAAAAAATTTGAGGTCTAACAACTGTTGTCTCTAAGTGCTGGTGTACTGTAGACTGTATGGACTTCTACAGATCTTTACCTACCATGCAAAGTGAAGATCTTCCTCGATGTCCTTTTCTCTTCCATTTGTCCAACGTTGTATTGAGATGTGCTTGCAGAGACCTGCACACATTAAATGTTAAAACGTAGACAGCTAAGTTGTCTCTTGTTATCAGTCAACGTTAGAGTGAGAATTCATTAAGATAGAAATTTCCATTCTGTCTTTTAAAAAAGATATTACATGCAGAAGCATAAGAATAGAAGAAATCTGGACATGTATCGTGCAGAGAAATGTACGGTTGTATTTAATGCATGGATAACATAGAAATACGCGGGATGACTTTGACTTGTCAAGATATTCAAATATCAAGTCGCTATCGCTCATGAAGTTGATATGAACATGACTTATAGAATCGTTGTGAATGAGTCATTGTTCATGTGAATTGTTGCTTATTCGGAAACAAATCATTGTACACATAAATCGTTATGCATTCATAACCAAATCGTTATGAGCAAGTCGTTATGACCAAATCGTTGTAAGCAAATCGTTATAACCAAATTGTTATGAGCAAATCGTTATAACCAAATCGTTATAAGCAAATCGTTATGAGCAAATCGTTATGAGCAAATCATTATAACCAAATCGTTACGCTCACTTACGAAATCATTGTGAGATTGAAATTGTTATACTTACTTGTCGAATCGTTATGAGAAGAAATCATTATACTCACTTACGAAATCGTTGTGAGATTGAAATCGTTATACTCACTTGTCGAATCATATGAGAGCAAATCATTATGCTCACTTACAAAATCGTTGTAAGATTGAAATCGTTATACTCACTTATCGAATCGTTATGAGAGCAAATCGTTATGCTCACTTATGAAATTGTTGTGAGATTAAAATCGTTATACTCACTCATCGAATCGTTATGAGAGCAAATCTGTATGCTCACTTACGAAATCGTTGTGAGATTGAAATCGATATGATCATCAAATCGCTAAGGCACAAAGTTGCTCTATTGCCTTGTTGAATCGTTATGATGTCGAAGTCGTTATGCTTACTTAACGAATCGTTATGAGAGCAAATTGTTATAAAATAGACTTCAATAGAATATCGATGACTTATGAAATCGTTATAGAACCAAAAATCGATGTGGATGAGGAAATTGTTATGATTCTAAGGAAATCGTTGCAATAACTAGAAAGTCGATGTGTACTTAGAATATTTCATGCTTTGAACTGTAAATGCTACAAGATGATAAATACTTACTGATTTTGCTTGTATTTCCTTGATTTATTTTCTGTGCTCAAATCTCTTAGAAATTATGTTAGAGTAAACTTTATCACAGTATTGTTAATCACCAAAATAGATATGTAATTTATTTAAATTACATTGGGGATAATCTGATCATCAATCTCCCCCTTTTTGGTGATGACAAAACATAGCATTAACCAAAGATGTTCTGAAATAAATCTAAATAATTGCGGAATAAAATATCATGATAGATGTATTTTAGAAGTACTGTATTTCTCCCCCTTTTTGGCATTAAGCAAAAAGATATACTATGAGACAAAGAAAAGGAGAGTATATTGAATTACTCTGGAGGAGGTACAGAGAGGTAGAAGGCAGGAGACAAAAGAGAGGCATAATGGGAAATGATTTCCCAAGCCTTAGATTCCTGCTCTTCAAAATAAAGACGAAATACTCCACAAGCAACATAATAAGAAGGTCCCATGGTGGGAGCCATTCTCTGATGATGAAGAATCTGCTGCTCTTCCAAGAAGTCAGCATAGCGATTCCTGTCAAAGGAATGTTTATACAAACTGACTTTTCCAAAACTGGCACAAGAGAGAAACAGATCAACAGAGACTGGGTAGAAGAGTTGCTTCTGCTTCAGTTCTAGGCGCATGGCTACGTAGATCTTGTATCTTTCAACCCATGATTGAAAGGGATCATTATCAAGGTGAATGGAGTTCATGTCTAGAAATTCAGCAGCTAAAACTGGAGGTTTATTTTCCCTGGCTTGAGAGACATTCAGATCAGTAAGTTATTGAGCAGATAGGGGATAGAATCTGGCCCAATCTGAAGGAGAAAGTCTTTCACACTCAGACAAGAGAGGGGCGAGGACATTAGCATTGACATGGCCCTAGTGATACTCTCTAAACAAAAATCTGTGAAAGGCAACCAGATGACCCTTCGACACTTTGATTCTTCCCATGACTCTGGCAAAATGCTCAAAAATAATTGAGCCAATAGCTGAATCCATGACCAGAGAATGAAGTGGGGGAAGAAGAACAATATTAGGCAACTGGAGGGTGGCAAAGTCAACATGGATAGCTTCAGTGTGAGCTTCAACTGACCCTATATCTCTAATAGCCTCCTTGAACTGACCAAGCTGAATCTCAGGAAAATGATTAAGATATCTATAGTTACTGAAAATTTGATAGTGTCTAATCATTTTGATTTCCTTCCGAATGAAAGGATCCCAGGTGTCCTTGTGAAGGATCTAGAACCACTCTGATAAAGTCAATGAATGATCCCAGGGAGGGAACCTGGCTGATCGGGCAAGAAGAAACTTATTGTATAAAGCTTTATGACTTCGAGCTCATTGCTCTTCAGTTTTGGTTTCGGCTAGAGAGAAGATTTTTGATTTTTCGGACTTAGAGAGAGAAGTATAAGGCAAAATGACATTAAGATGATCGGTAAGGTTGAGATGAGGAAGATTTATGATGGTAGCAAAAACAACTTTCTGAAGGAATTCTCTATAGAGTGGTTTATTTTTGTTGTCTACTATTAGAGAAAACCACATGGGTGGATAACAAGGATCAAGAGATAGAGGAAGTGGAGGTTATTTTTCTTTTCTTAGGAGTAGGGCTGGAAGAGCCTGTCCTATGAACATGAGTTCCAACCTTCAATACAGATCGGAGAATACCTTTTTCAAACTCATCCTTCATGTCCCTAAGATAGGGGGCATCAATCTGAGCACTCTCCAGAATAATAGTAATGAAGGAGGGAGGAGTAGAGGGATGAAGAAAGGAATGAGAAGTGGAGGAAGGTATAACAGCTGGTCCAGAAGAAGAGGGACCAGAGGATGAGGAGGCTTCAGCTGATGAGGAGGCTGGAGGAGGAGGAGGAATGTGAGTGGCAGAGTCAGGGGATGGAGAGGAGTGTGAAGGAAATGGAGTAGGAGAAGAGATGGTTCTAGATAGTGGTTGTTTGAAAGATGTAGGAGCTGGGGGTGCTGTGGAGGATGAAGGTGCAGAAGGAGGGGCTGGTGTCTGAATGGGAGAAGGAGCTGGGGGCCGGCTCAGGAGCTACAACTTCTTCTTCTGCCTTGACATGATCATCCTCAGTAAGCACTGGCTCGGTTGGCCTTGACAGATCCTCAGCTGGCCCTGTTGGCCCAGATTCTACAGCTGCCACCTGTTCAACAACTACTGGCCTTGATGGCCCTGAAGGATCTTACTCAACAATAGATGGCCCTGAAGGCCCTGACACTTCTGCAAAAACAGGCCCTAATGACCTAGCAATCTCTTCTTCAGCTACCTCAGAGGGCTGAGGAGCAGGTGGTCTGGGAGCAGGAGGTGCTGGTGCCCTTACCTCCTTTAAAATTTCTGACAATAAGGTCTTCAAGCTCCCTAATTCTTTGTTCAACCACCTTACCGCATTCTTTACCATGCCCATATCTTTTGCTGCTGAGCTCTGGGTCATAAAAATAGAAGTAATATCTTATTGCACAAAGCAGAGTATCTCACCTTGGGCATCTAGCCTATCCATCACAGGCTTCTGATGTGGTGTCTCTGTAAGGAGGGGGATCTCTGAAGCAACTCCATTTCCCTTCTCACTTGACCTAGCAACGGGCTCCTCATGATCAACATGGTCATCTTGCTCATCTGAATCAGAGGAACTGGCTGTCACACCCTCTTGAAATTTATTCACTGGGGGGTTTTCAGTACTCTCCCTTTGAGGCTGACCTTCCTTTTCAGTCAAATTCTCCCCTTCAACAAGAGCATCCTCCATAGGGATATCAACTGGCACAACTGCTTCTTGCTCCTCCTGGACAGGAGCGTTTCTCACCTGAACTCCAGAGTGGCCTGATGCCACAACTTCACCTTTCGGATCATCATAGACAGCTTGCTCCCCCTAAGTGGGAGTCTCTTCCAAAACAGAATTCTCATTGTGGCTTGGTGCCACATCCTCTCTGCCTGCATCTACAGACACTTGTTCTTGCTCCCCCTGAGTGGGAGGGCGAACCTCAGAAGATTTCCCAACGGGTTCAATGAGCTGTGGAGGGATGTCCTCAATCCTGCTGCTGCTGATATCTGCTGCTGCTGCCTCTGCCTCTACTGTTTGTGCTGCTGCTACTTCCACTGCAGAAGCTACCTTCTTGGACTTCTTGGGCTTCGCCAATAATGGCCTGAGAGCCCACGAATGCGTCGTTAAACATGTGACTAAAAATCTCAAAATTATCGGTCTACACTAAATATTTTAACAATAGTTAAGTGGTGAGAACCGAGTCGAATCCACGGGGAAAAAGATTTTAGAGTTGAAAACCTTGAGTTTTTAGTTAGGAAAATAGCGTGGTGATATTAAAACTAAGTTGCGTTAAATAAATCTAAGCTAAACTAAATAAATAAAGAGAGAGATATTAAAAGAGAGAGAGAGAGAGAGACTATTACGAATGGAAGAGAGTAAGAAAATACCTAGTGACCAATTAACTAAACAAGATATTCTAAATCTCTTAACACAAGCATATCCACACTAAAATAAATCTAAAGAGACAAGAAGGTGAAGAGAGAAGGTAGAAAGAGGAGAATAGAAGAGAGAGAGATGGAGGGTACAAATAGTGAACAAAATAACTAACAAACTTTATTTGAATAAAAGAAATAATGTGCATCTAACATACAACTTTAATTAAAGAGAGAATAAGGAAAAACAAGAGAAACGAGAGAGAGAAAGCAAGAAGAGAGAGAGGAGAGAGAGAGAAGAGAGAAGAGAGAGGAGCGGCGATAGAGAGGAGAGAGAAAAAAGAGAGAGCGCAAGAGGAGAGAGAGAGCGCAAGAGAAGAGAGAGAGAGCGCGAGAGAGAGAGACGCTGTAATCACAGGGATTGTACCCCCCTCAACACAAACATGAATACCAAATATGATAGCATGGAAAATAGGATGTGATCGCCACCTAGAGTATTGCTAAATAAAAAGAGAAATGTCTGGGCTAACTACACTAGGAAAAGGAGAGAGAACGGGGGTGTACCTTATGTCGCGGTCGTCATGGTTGCCGCGACGGTGCTGATATCGCGTCACCCTTAGCTAACGCATCTCTTGTCGCGTCACCCTACACCGTCGCGTTCTCTTCTGTGAGGGAGATGATGGATGGGACCTCCTTCCCGTCCTCCAGCCGGCCAGAGGATGAGAGCCGCTCGTGGATCTTCGCTTGGGTGCCTGCCAAAACAACGAAAATAAGAAATAAAACCCTGTCAGACTATGTTAAGTGTAGTAGCTATTCTTAAATGAGAGAAAGATATGGAGCGTGGAGGGAACGGACCTGGGGGTGGTTTTTTAAACCCCTTGGGTAGTAGGAAAACATGGGGAGGAATATGCATGGGGAGAAATCATGGAAGAGGAGAAGGAGGAACCCTAACTCATGCATACATGTGTAAAAACATGGAAAAGAAAGTAAAAATCAAAACTAAACAGATACTGCCCCGTTTGATGTGATTCTACTTGGAGGTCAGAGAGGAGGATGTCGTGAACAACTTTCATGAAGACATTTTGAAAAGATTTGGCCTGGTTTGGGCTCTGGAAGAGACGATAATCCCGCATGTGCAGATCTCGATATGAGAGAGAAAGTGAAGAATAATCTGCTGTAACTTTTCGCACAAGCCACCAATCGATGTGATTCCACTTCGAGGTTGAAGAGGGCTCTGTGGGGAGCAACTTTGATGAAGACACCTCGAAGAGATTTGGCCTGGTTCGATCTCCACAAGCCGTGCAAGCACTGCTGGTCCTAGAGGCGATATGAGAGAGAAAGAGGAGAGAGAAAGAAGGAAAACGGGAAGAACATCCCCTCGTCTGCCTTGGGGACGATAGACCTCGTAGGCAGAGCCTCCCAGGACCTCTCCTCGTAGTGGTAGCCTTCCTCTATCCCTTAGAGAGTCCTAAGATGTGTTGAAGAGAGAGATAGAGTCTCATCCCGAGTTAGAGAGAGAGTCCAAGTTGTGGGGGTGTTTGAAAGTCTATCTAGAGTTTGGATGGACTTGGGGGCTCCCTAGGGATGAGGATAGGAGGTTTGGGTCGTAATCCAACTCATAGAGACTTTAGATAAGCTCTAGGATGGAGAGAAAGGCTGAAAATCACGTAAAAACGTGTTTACGTGCTTGACGCTGTCGCGTCAGATCGTGGGGCCGCGTTCCTATCGCGTCCATGCACCAGGCCGCGTCACTAGGGGCAGTACGCGTAGGTCCCACGAAAAGGGCCATAACTCTCTCCACAGATATCGGATTGATGCACCGTTTGTTGCGTTGGATTCTAGACTAGGAGGGCTACAAAATGATAGTATGATATGCCAGATTTGGATTATAAATGAGGAAGTTATGAGCTTTCAAAGTGAAGCCATGTTCACAGGATTGGGCAGATTGCACAGTTTTGATATTTCAAGCAGTGTTTGGCCATGGGCTTGAGAATGGGCTTGACATTGAGGGTGAATGGGCTCATGATGGGCCATAGGAGGACTCCAAAGTGATGACCAATTTGTGACATCAATGATATGGACAAGAAATGTGCTCAACTTATAGGCCGAAAATGGGTGTCTACAGATTGCACCTCCTTGATGCCCGCTTTGCAAGGGAGCGTAGCGGAATGAGAGCGAAGTGCAATGAAATAGAATGGAGCGAGGATGAAGCGGAGTGGACTGAAAAGTGGACTTCAATGTAAAAGAGACACCCGTCACAACCAATAAGCGATAGAAATTCTCCAGAAGACTCCAAACTAACCTCAAGGAAGAGCGAGCACGGACGGCTCCTGTCTGGAACGACAAAAAGGAAAGCAAAAGAAGGATGATCAACCTCTTGATTAAGAGGTACCCTAGCCGATTGACCTGCAAGTTTCATCTTGGGAGGACATGTGCGTGCCAGGCGGGTCACGATGACTCAAGGCCTGGGAGCAGTTCGCAACCAAGACGGATCAGGGGGATATTTAAGT
The DNA here is from genome assembly GCA_014218235.1 of Colocasia esculenta. Lineage (NCBI taxonomy): Eukaryota > Viridiplantae > Streptophyta > Magnoliopsida > Alismatales > Araceae > Colocasia > Colocasia esculenta. The sequence continues at coordinate 152,742,730 of CM024753.1, read as the reverse complement.
TGATTTGGATGAATGGAAGGAGTAAATTCCAGACAGAAGTCATACTGGCCAACTGGACCAAGTGACTAGTTCAAAGAAGACCTTCAAATTGTGAGTGGAATAGGATTTCTTGTTCAAGAAACTTAAGCTTGATTGACCATCACCAGGGAAGCAACCTTTGACAAATCATGAGGCATGAAGCTCAAAGTCCTACATGATGCATGCTGGGCTAAAATAAAAAGAAATTATCAAATCAATATGCAAAGAAAAGAGAAAATAGAAAATACTCAAGGATAATATTGTTAAGCCGAATAAGAACGGGTCAAGAGACTACCTGCAACCGCAGTGTAGGCCTGAATCTATCGTCCCCGTACTTACTTAACTCAACGGCCTATCTAGTGATTAGCAATGTGCGCCTAGATCATCACTATTTTTGTTGAAAGGGAACTCAAATCCCATAACACATTGAGAACCAGCCGGTCCTTGAGATAATATAGTAGCATAAGTACCATATAGTAATGCAAGGGAGAAGGGATAGGGATACTTACCTGACTTACCTGTGGAGCGCAGAACTCACCATTTTTTTGGGGGTTTTGCTTTTTTTGATTTTTTTTGTTTGTTTTTTTGTGTGTGTGTAAATGAAGCAATAAACAAAGCACTAAACAAGCTAACAACAATAAGCATAAACAACTCAGTCATCCACATGATTGAAACAAAGCACTGAAGAACAACCAGGTTCACACATAGAGAGTCCTCTCATGGAGCCATTCAGATGAAGGAGAATATGTATGGGACTTGGGAAGGACTTGATGGGATAATGTGTTTGAAATTCAAATCATGGGTGCGACTGAGGAGGAGAGACAGATCGTAAAGATGATGTGAGTAAGACTCAAACAAAAGCAATGAAGAAATATGGAGATCCGAGCGACCAATGCTTGGGAGCCAATGTACCTGCACACTTAGCATGTATGATTAGATCTTCTCATTTTTATTATTTTTAGTTTGAAAACATTTGATATTTTTTTTGGAGTTTGAAATTATTTGATTTTTTGGATTTTTTGCAATATCTGATTTTTTTGGATTTTTGAAAATATTTGTTTTTTGGAATTTTGGCAATATTTAAATTTTTTGGGATTTTTGGCAATATTTGATTTTTTGGGGATTTTTGGCAATATTTGATTTTTTTTTGTATTTTTGGAAATGACGCCTGAAGCCGACGTTAGCCCTTCCTAAAAAGACACATGAGACGGAAGGCACTCACCCTTGCTACTACAGCACTAAAGCAAGATCAAACTACTGGCAAGGGGTCCTCATTCATTCACCTTTCATTAAAGACCACCAAAAGGTCGGATGTGCATTAAGATGGTGGCGTCCTGTAGACGGTTGCCCCTAGCTTGCGGTGCCACTACAAAGGCCATACCCGGGAGACGACCCAGCCTTATAGAGAGAAAGAGAAGAATGTTTGGGGATAAGTCTAGTGCAAGCTTTAAAGGACAAGTTAGGCTTAGCTTCCTTCCACGGCATACCTCTTAGAGGTTCAATCTGTTTAGGAGGGACTTTTGGTCACTTTATTGTGCCTGTTTCTTGTTTGGGGCATGCGTACGACCGGGCTCAAGGGCGTCCTGTGGGGAACTGTACTGCCACTCCTTGCCATGCCCCTATTCCTCAATTTCCCTTCATTTGTCCTTCTTTTCTTTTTTATTTTGCTTTTCTTTTCTTTTGCAGGCTTGATTGAACGTCCCTATTTGAGATTTTCTCTCATCAAGATGTGCTTAGGTTGGTCGCCTTGCCCAAATAGTCTTTTTGCCTTTACACTTCGACCGAGTAAAGAAGAGAACAACTTTTGCACCTTCTAGGTATGGCCTGAGTAGCAGCGATGTTTGCTAGAGGAGCCGACTAAGGTTGCCATGTGAGTGTGATGATCCTTGCTTAAGGTGACCTTTAATGACATGGGAAAGGATGTCAGACTCTTAGTGCAGAGCAATCTCTAGCCTGAGTGCTGCAGAAGCAAAACAAACCTAAGACTGACTCGGCCACTCTTGTTGTGAACTGAGACGACTGTCTTTGATGTTTGGTGTTTAAAGAAATATTTGCATGGTTATTTGGTGCGCAATGCGACCTCTCTATTGAAAGAACGACCTGCATTAGTCTTTGAACTTTGATTTTGGTTACTTTTAATTAGCTCATTTGCAGGAAATTGTGAAAAGTAGGGGTCAGCAAGAATTGGAGCCAACTCAACACAAACAAGAGGGAGACATGACGCTACATGAAGATGAGGGATAAGAACCCTCAAACAAGAAGGATTTACAAAGGAGGGGAAAAAATGTTAGTGAGGACTGAAACCTCTGGAACAGTGAGAGAAAGGGTCGGGACCCCGAATAGGTAGTGAGGGAGGAATCGGGTCGGACCCGAGATCAGGAGGGGTTAGAGGAAGGAACTGTAGAATGGAGGGTGGAGGATATGGAGGATCAGAAGGGGAAGTGGAAGGAGGGGAATCAGATTCTTCTGGAGAGTGTGGACCTGACCTATAATTAGGAGGCTCTGGTGGAAGAGGAAAAGGGGAACCCTAAGCGCTAGGAAGGAAGTTAGGTGACCCAGGTGGATATGGAGAGAGAGCCTGAGAACCCAGAGGGTGATCGGGTGGCTCAGGAGGAAGAGATAAGTGAGGGTCCAAAGACCCTAAAGGAGTAGGAGGGGAATAATGCGGCACCAGTCTAGAATTCGGAGATCGGGCGCCTCCTCTGGGAACCAGATTGACCAAAATGAGTAGTATTGAAAGATTAAGGTCAGAGGATGACATGATAGGGAGATCGACATTTTTCTTGAAGAATTTCAATCTTGATCTCAGCCTCCTTTGCTTCTTGGTAGATTTCTTCTTGTGACGGCACAACTTCTTTGCTCTCACAGACAGATACGACGGTTTCATTTTGACATGTCTTCTTAAATAGCGGGACCAGGCAGCAGATGGCCTCGCTCTCCTTTGCAGCCACACGACTCTCTCATCAATTATAGTCGTCATGACTGTCGTGTGTGTACTTGCCCCTTGGCTATTACTTGCATATTCAACCTTTATTGACACCCATGGGGGAACGCCATAAATTGACATCTTCGCTGAGAGGGTTTCCCTTGACAAGTGGACAGTGCAAATCCATGGGAATTTGATGCGTGGTACCAGCAACTTGAGGCTTGGCATCTTGGCCTGACAATCTGGCATGAAGACCAACTCCCTTGACAGTTGAAGAGGGGATGCTTCTGGGAGTGTGATGGGTGGCACTAGCACGGCCAACTGACTGATAGGCTGAGGCAAATTGCAAAGGACTCTTGGCAAAACCTTGAGTGTTCTTGGTGACATAGCAATGTGCCCCTGGTCAGGTTGAAACATGGCAAGGAGGGCTTTGGACGCTTTGGGCAGCGTGACTTCTTGTCCCTTGGATGACAGCTGGTTCATGATGGCCTTAGCAGCCGCGTGAGATAGCACGACATTTGTAGAGAGCCCCGTATTTTGATCAGCCATATGCAATATAACTGAACGAGGAGTGATGATGGCATTAATGGTAGCATTTCCAATAAGTAACGTAATGGCTACCGTCCCCGCTTTGGATTTGGCTGGCACTAGGGCCTGGGAACTCTTTTTGACAGTGCTCTTCTGAGGAGATGAAAGCTCATCCTTCCTGAATGTGCCCGAGATAAGGACATAGACCGACATGCGACTGATGTAGTTGTAAGGGTCGAAACACATGACCGGAACTAAGCTACCTTTACTCGGTCCATCTTGCATAGGGGAAGTAACTTCAAGGCATGCTGCTGGTGATGCACACCCGCTCCATTGGGATGTGTTAATGGGATGTATGGTGGTCATGGTGGGTTCGTCGGATGCAGAGGGCTTGATGTGAGGTGATCGGATGATGGCAAGGATAGGCTCGTGCGGAGAGAGTTCTTGTTCCATTTCAGAGGCTGAAGCAGCCTTACTCTTGGGAGTAAGAAGCTCTTGCTCGGGCTCAGAGGTGAGCGGAGCTTGCTCGAGCCTTGGTGTGGCGGTAATGGCTTGCTCAGGTGCAAGTGGTAGTGGGGTGGAGATGATGGCGAGGGGTAAAGATGGAGGGTTGGCAGGAGTGGAGGGATTAGTGGTTTGCGGAGTTGGTGGAGATGACTGACAGCGCACCGACACAATGGGTCGAGCTAACAACTTGTCATCAAGGTGCGATGCTGTAGGTGTGGTGGTGATGGCTTGAGCAAGGGTTGGCGGAGGGTGTTGTTGAGGTTGTGACGGAGCGGGTGGTGCACTTGGAGGATAAGTGAAGAGGTGCCTTTGGCCTTGAACTGGTGGAGATGATGACTGTTGAACCACTCCTATATTTTACCCTTTTATTTTGGTGATAACAAAATATATGTCTAATTAATTATTATTAAAAATATTTAATATCATGTTTTTCTTAATAAATATAAATTTATGTGATTAATTGAATATTAAATATATTTAATACCATGATTTTTCTAATAATAAATTAAATATCATAATTTTCTAATAAATATAAATTTATGACATTATTGCCATGTGATTTGCACTAAAACGATAAATCGATGTCCATTCAATATATATCGATTTCAGTTCAAAGTGCCACATCGATTTGCTCTCATAAGGATTCCTTTGTAACTCACACAGACTCCTTTGTAACTTATAAGGATTCCTTTGTACTCACACAGACTCCTTTGTAACTTATAAGGATTCCTTTGTATTCACACAGACTCCTTTGTAACTCATAAGGATTCCTTTGTAACTCATACAGACTCCTTTGTAACTTATAAGGATTCCTTTGTACTCACACAGACTCCTTTGTAACTCATAAGGATTCCTTTGTAACTCACACAGACTCCTTTGTAACTCATAAGGATTCCTTTATACTCACACAGACACCTTTGTAACTCATAAGGATTCCTTTGTACTCACACAGACTCCTTTGTAACTCATAAGGATTCCTTTGTAACTCACACAAACTCCTTTGTAACTCATAAGGATTCCTTTGTACTCACACAGACTCCTTTGTAACTCATAAGGATTCCTTTGTACTCACACAGACTCCTTTGTAACTCATAAGGATTCCTTTGTACTCACACAGACTCCTTTGTAACTCATAAGGATTCCTTTGTAACTCACACAGACTTCTCATAAGGATTCCTTTGTAACTCACACAGACTTCTCATGGATTCCTTTGTAACTCACACAGACCTCTCACATGGATTCCTTTGTAACTCTCATAAGGATTTGATAAGTGAAACATCGATTCCTTTGTAAAACATGGATTTCTTTGTAAAAACATAGATTTCCTTTATATTCCAAAATATTTTTTGGCATCTAGTGAAAAAGTCAATATTCTTGATTTGCGTAATCCTCTATCTTTCTGACAGGAGATCTTTTTGCTTATCTTTCTAGATCTCTTCTCTCCTGCCAACAAAAGAGAGATTACTTACCACTTCTGGGTTGCATCAGGAAACATAAAGGTATGAACCTTTTTGACAGAAACACTCTTTTATCTAAACACTTTTTTCTATGCTTGCAGACCTCGTAGACCACAAATTATCAGAAGAAAGAGAAGATGAGCAACGGCTAGAACTCCAACGGATTTATTCAAATTGCTCATATAAATGATGAAGCAAGGCTGAAGAAGAACTATGAGCTCTCCTGAAGATTTTTCAAGAGTGTACATCCGGGAAGAACCTCAACTCCAAATACACTCAAAGAAAAAGAGAGAAAGAGCCTGAGCCCAAGAAGAAGTGTTCAAGCATCTGAAGCCCTCAAGCTTCAAGCTCCTTCTCCTCTCTTCACTCTCTCTGTGTGCATCTTTGTAATCTGGGGAGAGAGTCTTTTTGCTGAGAGTTCTTTTAGTTGGTTTTTATTTGTTCCAACTCTCAGCTTTGTTCTTTCTTTTCTAAGAAAGATTTCTGTCCAGCTGTAGGACTGTATACAGTGTAGAACCTAGCTAGAGGTTTGTGCCTAGTAGAACCGCACTGGGGTTTGTACCAGGAGGTTGGCTTCTTTACCTGTAAGAGAAGTGGGCTGCCTTCTTGCCCGGGAAAGAGAAGAAGACCAGCTGGGGTGCTGGGTGTTGTAGTGTCCTTAAGGGGGACTGTACCCTTGGTTAGTGAAATCCCAAGAAGTTGCTTGGGGACTGGACGTAGGACTTCCATGTGGGAAGGGCCGAACCAGGATAAACTCCTTGTGTCTTTTGTGTGATTGTTTATTTGCTTCCGCACTACTCTCTTTATCACACTAAACTAACCAAACCTTCAAGTGTTGATTTCTGTGTTTAAGTTTCTATTTCAGATTTCAGAAAAACCTATTCACCCCCCCCTCTAGGTTAGCTTGCTGCCGTACCAAAAGGGCCAACAATGACTGCCTTGATACTTGTGGTGGCTGTCTTGGTTGCGCTGCTGGCTGCTCGGGCTGCTGTTCTGCTGCTTGTGATGGAGAAAGATGCTGCCCCTGGCTTTGTGATTTTCTCTTCTTTTGACAATGCAAGATGAGCCTGTGCATTTTAGACCAATTTATCTTCTGCTCTAGATCCAGATTACATATTACATCCCGGAATTCATAGCAGTTTGCGACTGTATGCCCCGGATGGCGATGATATAAGCAATATTCTGATCGATCCACTGTCATGTCCCAGCTTGGCTTTTCTGGAGGGAGTTGTAATGCATTGATGGACATCAGGGCTGTGAAGACATCAGGGAGAGACTTTGGCAACAGATGATAAAGGGCTCTCTTTGGGCCAAGTGGATGCCGTGATGGCTGGGTAGTGGATGGTAGGGTGCTGCGGTATGGACGAGGTGGTTGTTCTTGTGGAAGCAGGGCGAGTTGGCTATATGAAGGTGGAGGTGCATGGTGGTTAGTGGAGTGGGTAGGCGTGGGGTGGTGGATGGTATCAACTTGGGCCTGGGTTTGGACTCCCTCATAAGTGGGCCCTTGAAATGAAGAATTCAGTTGTTGGGCCTCAAACATGGATGGCCTGGGGGAGTCAAGGAGTTGGGTTTTAACAAAGCGAGCACGGTTGTATAATTGTTGCATAGATGTGATATTGTTCATAGCCAGGATGTGGCGGTACATGGGCGTTGTATTAGCAATGATAAGCTTGATTTTCTCCTCTTCTAGGATGTGCATCTGGACATGCGCAGACATCTGATGCCATCGGTCAGCATAAGTTGCGAATTCTTCATCAGGCTTCATCTGCTCAGCCACTAGATCGGCCATTGAATATGCGGGCCCGACCCAGTTTTGGTATTGCTGTACGAATCTGGCCTTGACGATTTCAAAATCCTCGACTTCATTGAGAGGCAGGGAATAGAACCACTCCAGAGCGGGCCCGTCTAATGACTGCCTAAAAAGATAAGCCAATAAGCGGAGATCATGTTGATAGGACACCGACTCATAGAGAAAATCCTTCAGATGGATGTAAGGGTCTCCAGCCCCATTGAATTTGCGATAAAAAGGGAGCTGAGAAGGTGGAGGGATCCGGAGACCACAGAAATCAGGAAGAGTATCATTGAAGGAAGGTTTTGGCTTTAACTGCCTCCGCAGGTCACTGAGCTCTCGCTTCATGGATTCGAACTCGGATTGGAAGTCTTGGGCCGAAGTGGATAGTGGATAGCGAGGGCCAGCGTGGGAATGAGAGCGGAGTCGAGAGTCAAGGTCCGGGCCAGATTGAGCATAATGGGTCGGCTGCCATGATGTGGGCTGAGCAAAAGGATGTCCCGATCTAGGAGTGACAATGTGAGATGATCTGAAATGAGCAGGATGACGTGGGCATGGTGGGCCCATCTTGGAAGAAGACCGTAGAGCAAATGTGGACAACAATTCGCGGGCCTGGTCAGGGCCCATTTCAAGCAGGAGGCGCTCCAATTCAGCGACCTCATTAGAAGAAGATGGCAAAGGAATAGATCGGGAATGGGCACTCTCATCGGCCCGATGGGCCTTGGGATGGGCCGAATTTGGAATAGACTCATGAGACAAGGGGTCTACATGAGAAGGAGAGGTTGGAGGATAGGTGAAGTGGAAAGGAGCCATGAGAGGATGATAAAATGGGGGGAATTAAAAGGATACACTAAAATACAAATAAGGATACAACAACAATTACAATCACACAAGAAGGGGACGAGAAGGGAGTTCTCAAGAAAACACCCAAGTTGATATGATAAGCGTTAGGATTTTAGGATTATCACTTAGCCTTTTAATGGATTGATTTAATTGAAATACACTCGGCTAAAGAAGACCCTAATGGGTATGAACTCAAGTACTCCGGTGATACTAAGGGGGATACACAACTCACACGGGGAGATGGCTCGAACTAGGGGTGCAACGGGTACAACCGGCCCGGTGAACCGCAACGTGCGTAAGGTCACGAGGACTTACGGAGGTCCTCGGAAGGTGGGCCCGAGTCAGCCTATGAGTGCTCGTAGGTGAGAGGGCTCACTCAACCAAGGGGGAACCTGAATAACTGGGATGAATAGCGTATGCAAATGGCCTAAGTGCCCAAAATGTATGCAAGGGTGAACAATGACCAAGCAGGGTGACCAACAGGGTCTCGGGTATAGTCGCGGCGGCCGGATACACCGCGACCCTATCGCGATAGAGCGGTCTGCCGCGATACGAACAGAGCCCCGAAACAACAGTCAGTCACAAATACAAAGCATACAGACTAACCTAGCATATGATATGAGCATGAAATCACAAGATCAATCTAGCAGAGGTCATGAAGCACCCAGAAACTGACACATGGATCAAGACATTAACATACAAAGCATACCTGGTAACACGACGCCTAGAGCTGACGCGACCCTGTAGCGTCCCCGCACACTACCGAGACTAGAGCCGAAAACTTACAATGGAAATAAAATGGAAAATCCGAACCCTAAAGGGATTCTAAGAGACAGAAACACGAGCAAGCATGTCAGAGAAACATAATACAGACATGAATGAACTCACAGGAACAAGAGATGTCAAATAATCAAAGAGGAAACACACACCTGTTATCGCGGTCGTTACAGGCGACGCGATACTATCACGTCACCGCGATGCACCGCGACACAAACCGAGCGCCAAAACGGATAAAACAAGGAACAACAAACTAACAGGGCACCACAAGAGGAAGTAAAGGGGAAAACATGGCAAGCAAGCAAACTAGATGTACGAGGGTGGCACTCGAGGTCCCACCGTGATCGCCAAAAGGTGTAATCACAGAGATTGTACCCCCCTCAACACAAACATGAATACCAAATATGATAGCATGGAAAATAGGATGTGATCGCCATCTAGAGTATTGCTAAATAAAAAGAGAAATGTCTGGGCTAACTACTCTAGGAAAAGGAGAGAGAACGGGGGTGTACCTTATGTCGCGGTCGTCATGGTTGCCGCGACAGTGCTAATATCGCGTCACCCTTAGCTGACGCGTCTCTTGTCGCGTCACCCTACACCGTCGCGTTCTCTTCTGTGAGGGAGATGATGGATGGGACCTCCTTCCCGTCCTCCAGCCGGCCGGAGGAGAGAGCCGCTCGTGGATCTTCGCTTGGGTGCCTGCCAAAACAACGAAAATAAGAAATAAAACCCTATCAGACTATGTTAAGTGTAGTAGCTATTCTTAAATGAGAGAAAGATATGGAGCGTGGAGGGAACGAACCTGGGGGTGGTTTTTTAAACCCCTTGGGTAGTAGGAAAACATGGGGAGGAATATGCATGAGGAGAAATCATGGAAGAGGAGAAGGAGGAACCCTAACACATGCATACATGTGTAAAAACATGGAAAAGAAAGTAAAAATCAAAACTAAACAGATACTGCCCCGTTTGATGTGATTCTAGTTGGAGGTCGGAGAGGAGGATGTCGTAAACACTTTCATGAAGACATCTTGAAGAGATCTGGCCTGGTTTGGGCTGTGGAAGAGACGATAATCCCGTATGTGCAGATCTCGATATGAGAGAGAAAGTGAAGAATAATCTACTGTAACTTTTCGCACAAGCCACCAATCGATGTGATTCCACTTCGAGGTTGAAGAGGGCTCTATGGGGAGCAACTTTGATGAAGACACCTCGAAGAGATCTGGCCTGGTTCGATCTCCACAAGCCGTGCAAGCACTGCTGGTCATAGAGGCGATATGAGAGAGAAAGAGGAGAGAGAAAGATGGAAAACGGGAAGAACAGCCCCTCCTCTGCCTTGGGGACGATGGGACCTCGTAGGAAAAGCCTCCCAGGGCCTTTCCTCATAGTGGTAGCCTTCCTCTATCCCTTAGAGAGTCCTAGGATGTGTTGAAGAGAGATAGAGTCCATCCCGAGTTAGAGAGAGAGTCCAAGTTGTGGGGGTGTTTGAAAGTCTATCTAGAGTTTGGATGGACTTGGGGCTCCCTAGGGATGAGGATAGGAGGTTTGGGTCGTAATCCAACTCATAGAAATTTTAGATAGGCTCTAGGATGGAGAGAGAGGCCAGAAATCACATAAAAACGTGTTTACGTGCATGGCGCTGTCGCGTCAGATCGTGGGGCCGCGTTCTTGTCGCGTCCATGCACCAGGCCGCGTCACTAGGGGCAGTGCGCGTAGGTCCCACGAAAAGGGCCATAACTCTCCCCACAGATATCGGATTGATGCACCGTTTATTGCGTTGGATTCTAGACTTGGAGGGCTACAAAATGATAGTATGATATGCCAGATTTGGGATTATAAATGAGGAAGTTATGAGCTTTCAATGTGTAGCCATGTTCACAGGATTGGGCAGATTGCACAGTTTTGATGTTTCAAGCGGTTTTGGCCATGGGCTTGAGAATGGGCTTGACATTGAGGGTGAATGAGCTCATGATGGGCCATGGGAGGACTCCAAAGTGATGACCAATTTGGGACATCAATGATATGGACAAGAAATGTGCTCAACTTATAGGCCGAAAACGGGTGTCTACAGACGCGAGAGAAGAGAGAGAGAGAGAGAGAGAGAGAGAGAGAGAGAGAGAGAGAGAGAGAGAGAGAGAGAGAGAGAGAGAGAGAGAGAGAGAGAGAGAGAGAGAGAGAGAGAGAGAGAGAGAGAGAGAAGAGAGAGAGAGAGAGAGAGAGAGAGAGAGAGAGAGAGAGAATGCAGCAGCGGTGGCTGCCCCTCTCTACGTGCATGCATGCACGTAGAGAAGGGAGAGGGGCGGCGTGGCAGGCTGAGGCGGGGCAGCGGCCGGCACGAGGCGCGGGCGGGGCAGCGGCCGGGCGCGCGGGGGCAGCGGGGCCGGGCTAGCGCTGCGAGCTGGCGTGGCCGGGCTGGTGCGCAGGGGCGCGCAGGGGCGGTGCTGGTGGCCTGGCTCTGGGCGCGCGGGCTACTTCTTCTGAGAGAGAGAAACCGAGGGAGAGGAAGAAAGAGAAGGGGAAGAAGAAGAAGAGAGGAAGGAGGGGATCAGAGGAGAGAGAATAGTTGTGTGAGAATGAGAGAGGGGGGTTTTTTAAATAAATGAGAGGAGAGAGATTTTAAAATAGGGAGAGAATCTTGAGGAAAATGGAAGAAGAGAGAGAAAGAAAAAGCAGGCGGCTAGGGTTTTTGCAACAATATGAAAATGCCAGATTTGTCCCTGTTGGACCGCTTGGTCTATTGGCCCAATACGAACTTCATTCAATGGCCCATTAACCTGCAAATACAACATGTAATTGAATTTAATCAATTATCGTCCATGACAATAGAAATCTTATGGATTAATCGCATATCAATCAATAAAATGGCATGATTTATTTATGATAAATGTGATATTATCACATCCCCCAACTTACTTATTGCTAGTCCCTTAGCAATGCACCCAGGTGAATAATTAGGACTAACCAGAACTTCAAACATCAATTTTCATGTCAAGAAAGCAGAGATAAGATTGATCAACAATAAGTATTTCCAATTCTAGTAGCATGTGTCAAAAACAATCATGCAGTTCATGTTATTAGACAGTTCCTCAAGATACAGTTAAAATTATCATTTCCTTCATGATTGCACTTATGATCAATAAGCATTACTTAAGACAATGTATGAGTTTTTGACCCATTACTTAAAGATGATATCAACTCTACACTCCTTCAATAAAATCCTCGAATTACAGGTAGCTTTCACTCTGTCTTTTTATTTTCATCCTTCAGCATCATTTTTTTTTCTTTCTTTGGATATCCGTTCACTGTTTGACGCAAACTTCAACACTTCATGAGGTGCTGAAGCCCGGTTACTAAGCTAGGGATTTCCTTCTTCATTTTATCATCATCATTTTTTTTCATAACTTGCAGGCAGGTAGCTTTTTCCCCACGATTAGTTTTCAATAAGAGTGTAGAATATTAATCTTCATCATGAGTATTAGGTAAAACTCTCATCACCCTCTTGAATGACACTTATTCATCATCTAATACATGTGTGAAGGTTTCATCAAATTTCAAATGTAGTTTGAGGAAAATGCTAACAACATAACCGCAAACTTCATCCTTTAGCGTGACACTAGCACACGTATATACTTAGAGTAAAAATCATTCTAGACTGAGGTTTTTTTTTTCCATGAGAAATGATATGTGAAGTTAATGAGCACAGAATAATGCATGGGATGTTTCAGCAGGATTTAAAGATTTGAAAGACTTGCCCTCCCCCAACTTGAATGACATTGTCCTCAATGACATAAAAGTAATGAACATAGAATACAACCAAACTAAGGTAAGAAAGGAGAGATGCAACCTGATGATCACATGAGAGTGGTGGCAAACTGGCTTCATTAAAGGTGATGAGTTGCCCACTAGCCTTCCAAATACCTAGAACAAAATAGAAATTAAAAATAAGTTAAATTTCCTAAAAAATATTGGGTTGCCTCCCAATAAGCGCTAAGTTTAACGTCTTCAGCCAGACACCATAAAGCTCCATAACCAACGAGTTGCATTAAGAATGAGCCACCATGTTATCTTATCCTCCTTTAAGTGCCAGCTCTTGTACCATTGGAGGAAAAGACTGTATCTATACTTACGTGAGCCAACCTGTTGCTTAAGAGAGTCATAAAATGATAGAGGAAGAATCATGTCTTCAATTATAAAATATTCCTCTACACACTTAAGGTCTTCAAATGTATTGAACACTTCAATTCAGACCTTAATTTTTTTCAAATTCTTTTCTTCAACCTCGATTTTAGGATTCATATTCATATTATTGAGGTGAGAAAGGGTTTGGGTATCGTGGATCCTTGGAGATTCGACCATATGCCTAGTGTCAAGGATACCATAATTGTTGGGAATTGGATGTGGAGGCTCTTTAACACAAAGATTTTCATCAATTCCAAGTGGATTTGACCAGTTGGCTAATTGCATAATGTTTAAATTGACTTTAGCTTTGCCAATGTCAAGGATGGGTGTTAGATCCACATCATCCCCTAAATCATGAAAGTCCCCATTAGAGTTACTGTCAGGCAAAATTTTCAACTCTTCCCCTATCCAAGTAGAATGGTTTATGACTTGACTCCGCTCCATCTCCAAACTCATCTTTTCTTCATCCCCTCCTTGGGCTAAGGTCACATCAGACCTAGGAAGGGCAAGAAATAAAGTTTTATCATCATCTAGCTTGTCCACTTCCTCTTGATCTCCCTCCAACTTGAGTTCAACTAACTCCCTAGAGTATTCTTCACAGGTGACATCATGGCTGGGCTCTTCTTGGCAGTCAAATTCAAGTTGGGTAAAAATCATGGATTGATTTGTAGTACTATCCATCTCCTCTTGATCTGACTTATTAAAATTACACTCAGTTTGCCAAGTGGACATGTCCATAATCACATTAGGTTGTGAAGTTTCAAGTGAAAGTTGTGGGTCAAATAGCTGATCAAAATCATGATATTGATTTTCATAATTGTCAATTGATTGAGTTGGTAATTGAATATTTTGCTTCTTTCTGATTTCTATCAACTGATCAATTAGAAGGTCAGTTTTGGTAAAAGATTTTTCCAATTCTTGTTGTTGGTGGGCGAATGTTTGCTCAAAGATTTGTTGAGCATCATAGATCTTTTGTATAGATTGCCCAAATTGATCATCAAATAGGCCTGATGGTGGGGGAGAAGTATAAATGGAATGCGGATCTGCATGTTGTCCCCCATCATGGCCTTGATCATGAATATTATTATGAAATTGGACCCAAGGATGAAAGTTGTTGTTAGGAGGACTTTGGGCTTGGGCCACAATCGGTTGCTCGCTCTGTATCAAATGTGGCATTATCTTTCCAAGTGGTTGGAAATGTGTACATTTTGGAGCATTTGATAAACACACCGGCAGATCAATGCCAAAAAATCCTTCATTGAACCATGAGATGATTTCAGCACCAAGAAAGGGTCCTTGAATTTCCCCTTGAGGATCTTGATAGAGTAAACTCAATTTCTCAGGAGAGACACCTTGATCAACTTTTGAGTAAGGAGTAGGTGTGGACAATACTTGAAAGTTTTAAATTTGTTCTTGGGTTGAGGGAGGTGATGAGATGTAAAGTGGGTCAACATATTTCCTCCACCCTGAATCATATATGTGATCTTTAATTGGGTGACCATGAATCAGATGGGCTTGAGTCCATTTGGAGCCATTGGACTGGTAAGTAGAGGTTGATGGATAAAGTGGGTTAGGTTTAGAGTGAATACCATAATGGGTTGATCCAATTTGTCCAAATGATGTGCCCATTTCATAACCATGATTGTCAACCCACATAAATCCTCTTTTTTTGTTTTTTGTTATTTTTTTTTTTGTTGTTTTGAAATATTTGATTTTTTTTAAATATTTTCACACAATTAATCCTATGACACCTATGGTTCCCTAAAATATAAACATTTGATGTCTCACTAATCAACTGAGGCCTAACTCAAATCCACTCTCAAGCCCGTTAACTGGCCAGGTAAGAGGTGGGAGAGTGGGAGGTTCCCCCTACTCTCGCAAGGACCTAATTAAATAACCACTTGTCCACTTAGGCATTTGCCTATGAACCTCTAGCCTTAGACACCAGTTTCCAAACTTGATAGTGGACCCAAGTGGGCCTAAGTCTCAAAGCGAACCCTAGGTCAAGTTTCTACTTTCTTTTATTGGGCTTGGAATGCAAAAGATGCAGGAAGTTGTGGTTTGTGGGCTAAGGAATGGTGATCAAATCCCCACCTTATCTTGTTAAGGAAACTGCCCTTAAAGTATTTAGAAATGATGTGCACACCACAAAATCAAGCAAGGGGTTCTATGCAAGCATGGCAATGCATGATCATGATTTTAAGAAAGTTGAGATTCTCACCTTGCCTCCCGCAATCTTCGATAAGAAAGGAAACTTTTCAAAAGGAAAATTACCTAAAGATGAAAATCTAAATGATGCATGTCCTAAAGATGGAAAGTTTCTAATCTTGACATGCTATCTTTTATTAGATTCAAGTGATTGATTTTTTTGATTTTTTTTTATTAATTTTATAAACATAGCAACTAAGAAAAGGAAACTCAATCAAGAGGGTTTTAATGGTACTTACCTTCAACGCAATCCCTCGTTCTTTTGGAAATGAAAACAAATGGAAAGAGTGAGAGAAAGAAACTCACCTCACTTACCCATTTTTTTTATTTTTCATGCAATTTTTGGAAATTTTCACTTTTTATTTGATACCTACAAAAAGAAAAAAAATGTTAGCCTGAATATATACAAAAAACACCAAAATTATCAAAACTAAAAATCTAATTCCCCAGCAACGGCGCCAAAAATTGATAGCCCATAAATACGTCGTTAAACACGTGACTAACAATCTCAAAATTATCGGTCTATACTAAATATTTTAACAGTAGTTAAGTGGCGAGAACCGAGGCGAATCCACGGGGAAAAAGATTTTAGAGTTGAAAACCTTGAGTTTTTAGTTAGGAAAATAGCGTGGTGATATTAAAACTAAGTTGCGTTAAATAAATCTAAGCTAAACTAAATAAATAAAGAGAGAGATATTAAGAGAGAGAGAGAGAAAGACTATTACGAATGGAAGAGAGTAAGAAAATACCTAGTGACCGACTAACTAAACAAGATATTCTAAATCTCTTAACACAAGCATATCCACACTAAAATAAATCCAAAGAGACAAGAAGGTGAAGAGAGAAGGTAGAAAGAGGAGAATAGAAGAGAGAGAGACAGAGGGTACAAATAGTGAACAAATAACTAACAAACTTTATTTGAATAAAAGAAATAATGTGCATCTAACATACAACTTTAATTAAAGAGAGAATAAGGAAAAGCAAGAGAAACGAGAGAGAGAAAGCAAGAAGAGAGAGAGAAGAGAGAGGAGCGGCGATAGAGAGGAGAGAGAAAAGAGAGAGAGCGCGAGAGAGGAGAGAGAGAGCGCGAGAGAGAGAGACGTGAGAGAAGAGAGAGAGAGAGAGAGAGAGAGAGAGAGAGAGAGAGAGAGAGAGAGAGAGAGAGAGAGAGAGAGAGAGAGAGAGAGAGAGAGAGAGAGAGAGAGAGAGAGAGAACGCAGCAGCGGCGGCTGCCCCTCTCTACGTGCATGAATGCACGTAGAGAAGGGAGAGGGGGCGGCGTGGCAGGCTGAGGCGGGGCAGCGGCCGGGCACGGGGCGCGGGGGCGCGCGGGTCGCAGGCGGGGCAGCGGCCGGGCGCGCGGGGGCAGCGGGGCCGGGCTGGCGCTGCGAGCTGGCGGGCCCGGGCTGGTGCGTAGGGGCGCGCAGGGGCCGGGCTGGTGCGCAGGGGCGCGCAGGGGCGGTGCTGGCGGCCTGGCACTGAGCGCGCGGGCTGCTTCTTCTTCTTCTGCCAGAGAGAGAAACCGAGGGAGAGGAAGAAAGAGAAGGGGAAGAAGAAGAAGAGAGGAAGGAGGGGATCGGAGGAGAGAGAAGAGTTGTGTGAGAATGAGAGAGGGGGGTTTTTAAATAGATGAGAGGAGAGAGATTTTAAAATAGGGAGAGAATCTTGATGAAAATGGAAGGAAGAGAGAGAAAGAAAAAGCAGGCGGCTAGGGTTTTTGCAACAATATGAAAATGCCAGATTTGTCCCTGTTGGACCGCTTGGTCTATTGGCCCAATATGAACTTCATTCAATGGCCCATTAACCTGCAAATACAACATGTAATTGAATTTAATCAATTATCGTCCATGACAATAGAAATCTTATGGATTAATCGCATATCAATCAATAAAATGGCATGATTTATTTATGATAAATGTGATATTATCATGGCCTCACCCTCAGCCACTGAGGTCTTTGTCCATACTCCAGAAACCAGCGAAAAACCACTCTTCTTAAGATTTCTGAACCGAATGGCTTGGCCCATCTTTTCTGAAACTGCCCCGCTTAAATTGACACCAAAGTGCTGGAAAAATCTTGGTTAATAAATGGGCATAGGGTAGGGACACATTCAACTTACTCTTCTTGTCCCAAACCTGAGCATGTGCAAATTTCATTCTTTCCAAAATCACCTCTGCCAAGTTTATACTCTAATTTTGGATAGTCCAAAACATTATATCAGAGTCTGCCTTGGTGCATGTAGAGAAGGTGGCACTCCTAGGAATCAATATCTGGCATACTATAAAATGCAATAGACGGTTGAAAGCATTCAATTGGTTGATGTCTATTTTTCCATCCTTCAGTTTGTATTCGGGACCAATAATCCTTAATCCCTTCGCCTGAATGTCAACAGTGTGTATTCCACTGTGACCAGTGGTACAAACACCAAACAACACTGCCAAAAGATCATAAGTGATCTAATCTGGGTTCCCTTGACAGTAGATGTCAAGGACCCGTCCTCCTCAGACTTCATGCAAACATAGAAAGCTTTGACCAAATCTGGATAACTCACCTCAGACAGGGTTGCCAACTTTGTCCAGTTCATCCTTTCTAGGGATGCGACTATGTTGTGCATTCCATTCTTCTCCAAATCTGCCACATCCACTGCCTTGTGCCCGCACAACTTGGTCTTCACGGTAGTGAATCTTTCCTACTGCTCAGCTGTGAGGAACACAGCTCCATAGCCCCCAACAGTGCCAGAAATTCCAGAAACGGCCATGGTTTTGAATGGGGAAAGGTTCTGGATGATTGGAATGAAGATTGGAGCAAAAGCCCTCAAGAAATTTCTCACGGGAAAAAGTGAAAGCTTTGAAATCGCGCGAGGTGGATGCCGGAGTCGAAAGGGTTATCGCCTTAGGCAAGTGGAAATAGATGAAGGCGGGATGTGAATCATTGCAACACAGATTTCAAAATATATAGAATAAAGATAAAGCGACTTTTGAGGTACTGATGCCATAAAGGCAGAAAGCGACAAACAGACAGGATTTCGAGATGAATAAAGAGCTTTAAAATAAGCTAACCGTCTTAAAGGAATAAGAGACAAGAAATATTGAAAAGAAAATTTTCTTAACTACAGAGGGAAAAATAAGTGATATTTTGAAATACGTTGTTATTTCAGTTATTTACAGATAAGTCTTTCACAAATTGCACATGCCTAATTCCCTTCTAAGAGAAGTAAATCTCTTTTTAAGTAAAGCCTTTGTGAAGATATCTGCTAACTGATTATTTGTATCAATAAAAGAAATGTCTATATTACCATTAGCTACATGATCACGAATGAAATGATATCTAACCTCAATGTGTTTAGTACTTGAATGCTGAACTGGATTCTTAGTAAGATTTATCGCACTGGTATTGTCGCACAACAGGGGGATTGTCTTGATATGAAGTCCATAATCCTCAAGTTGGTGCTTAATCCACAATAGTTGTGTACAACAGCTTCCAGTAGCCACGCACTCAACTTCAGTTGTGGATAGTGCTACTGAATTTTAATTCTTTGAAGAGCATGATATCAGACATCCTGTAAGAAATTGACAACCACCATTGGTGCTTTTTCTATCTATTTTGCATCCAGCGTAATCAGCATCAGAGTACCCTACTAAACTAATTTCGCATGATTTGGGATACCATAGACCTAGATCATGAGTTCTAGCTAAATATCTAAAGATTCTTTTAACAAAAATTAAGTGAGACTCTCTAGGATCTACCTGATACCTAGCACACATGCATACACTAAACAATATATCAGGTCTACTTGTAGTTAAATAGAGTAATGAACCTATCATACCTCTATAAAGCTTCTGATCTGCTTTCTTACCATCTTTATCACTATCTAACCTAGTTGATGTGCTCATTGGTGTTGACAGTGGCTTGGCATTTTCAAAACTAAATTTCTTTAATAGCTCTTTGATATACTTGACTTGACAAATGTGAGACCCTTCTTTTCCTTGTTTGATTTACAATCCGAGGAAGTAGTTGAGCTCTCCCATCATGCTCATTTTGAATTCTCCCTGCATAAGCTTCTCAAATACTTGCAAAGGGATTCGTCAGTAGAACCAAATATTATATCATCTATATAAATTTGTACAAGCAATATATGTTTGACTTTAGACTTAAGAAATAATGTACTATCTATTTGACCTCTAATAAAACCATTATTGCACCCCGAAAATTTTAACTGTATAAAAATTTTAATAAATGGAAATAAATAATTTCCATAATATCAAAGTATTTAAAACACACGAATCATTATCGTATGTGCTAAAACATATCGAAAAAATCCGTAAAAATTATAAATCAACCCCAAACATTATTACTAAATGTTTCACAAGGAAATTTGTGCCAAGAAAAATCGGATGAGCCAAGTTTAAAGTGTTTTACGACTTATTATCGTAATTCATAAATAAGTCAAAAAATCATCATCACACGTACTTGGATGAGTCAAAAAATTAAATAAAAATCATAAACGGACTTCAAATAATATCTTCTAATGACCCATCAAGAAATTTGGGTCATATGTGGTACATTGGCCCAATTATGATATTGGGTCATTTATATATAATGTTAGAAGTCTTTCCAACATTTTTATTTAATTTATGATTGCGTCGTATTTCCGTGTTAACGATTTTCCGACTTGCTTTCTATTTTGGATAATCGATCACAATAACCCTTAAACCGAGCCCAAATAATTTTTATTGACCCAAATTTCTTGATGGGTCATTAGATGATATTATTTGAAGTCCGTTTATGATTTTTATTTAATTTTCTGACTCATCCAAGTACGTGTGATAATGATTTTTCGACTTATTTATGAATTACGATAATAAGTCGCAAAACACTTTCAAATTGGCTAATCCAATTTTTCTTGGCACAAATTTCCTTGTGGAACATTTAGTAATAATGTTTAGGGTTGATTTATAATTTTTATAGACTTTTTCGATGTGTTTTAGCACATACGATAATGATTCATATGTTTTAAATACTTTGATATAATGGAAATTATTTATTTCCATTTATTTGAAATTTTTTATAGTTAAAATTTCCGGGGTGCTACACCCTCCCCCACTTAAGAGAATTTAGTCCCCAAATTCATGTATAGAAAGTTATTGTACAAGTGAGGTGTACTTACTTGTGAATTGCTCTGGGTATCTTTTGTGCATTGCTTCCTCGGTTTCCCACGTGTCGTCTTCATCCATGCGTTGATTCCATCTAACCTTACTAGTGGGATGACCTTGTTCCTTAGTTGGCGCAGTTCCCAGTCCACGATCTTAACTGGCTTCTCTTGATAGGTTCCGTCTTTGTTGAATTCCAAGAGTTCATATTCTATGACATGCCACAGATCTCATACATACTTTTTCAACATGGATATGTGGAACACACTGTGTATTCCATCCATTTGTGGTGGTAAAGCGAGACGATATGCCACCTCACCGACTCTTTCAAGGATTTCGAAAGGTCCGACAAACCTTGGTGACAACTTGCCTTTAATGCCAAAACGCCTGATCCCACGGCCTGGAGACACTTTTAAGAATACATGCTCCCCAACCTGAAACTCTAGGTCTCTTCTTCTATTATCTGCATATGCTTTTGTCTTTGCTGCGCCACTACCATTCTTTCTTTAATAAGCTTTACCTTCTCTGTGGTTTCCCTTATCATCTATGGTCCTAGCATTTGTTTTTCGCCAACTTCATACCAGCATATTGGAGATCGGCAACTCCTGCCATAGAGTGCTTCAAATGGTGCCATTTGAATGCTAGCTTGATAGCTATTATTGTAGGCAAACTCCACGAGAGGTAAGTGTTCATGCCAGCTACCTCCAAAATCTAGGACACATGCTCTAAGCATATCTTCAATCACTTGGTTGGTTCTCTCCATCTAACCATCTGTCTGTGGATGGAAAGCCATGCTAAAGTTTAGTTTAGATCCCAAGGAGTAATGCAGTCCTTTCCAAAAGTGGGATGTAAACCTAGGGTCTCTATCAGACACGATAGACACCGGTACTCCATGTAATCTGACTATTTCCTTCATATATAATGCAGCCAGAACATCTACTGACCACTTATTCTTCACTGGAAAGAAGTGAGCTGACTTAGTTAAGCGGTCGACTATAACCCATATTCCATCGAATCCACCTCTAGATTTGGGTAGTCCGAAGATAAAGTCCATCCCTACGCCTTCGCATTTCCATGCCGGGATTTCTAGGTGTCTGGGTTTACCTGTGGGTCGCAAGTGTTCTGCCTTGACTTTTTGACATGTTAAGCATCGGGCGACATATTACGCCACCTCTCTCTTCATATTAGGCCACCAAAAGCTTCTTTTCAAATCTTGATACATTTTGGTAGTTTCAGGATGAATGGTATACCTGGTCTTGTGAGCCTCATCCATAATCATTTTCTTTGTCTCCGCATGGTCGGGTACACATACTCGATCCCAGAACAATAGTCTTCCATCTTTAGCCATAGTGTCCTCTACTAGTGAGCTCTTTGGACCATCTCAGTGTAGGTTTGGATGTTGTGTGGTTCGAGCTTTTCAATGAACATGGGCCAGAGCCCATCCATGAAACGGTTAGCCTTTAATCTTTCCGTTCCCACCAGATGTGGGGCATACACACCCAGACGTGCGAATTGAGCCTCATACTCAGCCACGGACATCCCTTTCTGTTTTAGTGCAGAAAATTCCGCCGCCTTCTTTTCCTTAACTCATTAAGTAAGGAATTTCCACAGAAGATCTCTAGAAATCTTGCCCACTCCAGTTCACCAACATTAGGCAGGTGGGCCGATGTGGCCTTCCACCATGCTCGGGCATCCTTAGTGAATTGGAAAGTGGCCAGTACCACCTTCTCCCTATTAGTGCATTACATCACTTGGAAAATCCTTTCTATTTCTTCATGCCAATTCTCTGCTTCGTTTGGATCAGGGGTGTGACGGCCCTCATTATACCGGTACGGTTATACCAACCCACGTCGGTATAGCGAGCGTTGCCACAGTGGGACATTTACCCAACAATACATTCAGCTGAGATACACGTGAATATAAGAACAGAGTAGTGGAAGTAAAAGAACTACTGTCTTCATTCATTCATCATCTACATTTAGCATACATGAAATTGCAATAACATTAAAGAACTTAAAAGTTCACATAATTTAAATTGCTGAAAATTTAATACATAGATGTCCACCATTATACATTCTTTCCATGATAACGCTAATACAACGTTCAATTTACATACTATGAAACGCAAAAGTCACAAAGTACTCTAAAGACTAATCTCCGCGTTCGGAGTCCGTCTCCACCGTCTCCTCCAACTGTGCCATGTCACCAACTATACCTGTACACCAAAGCAAGTAGTGAGTCTAAAGACTCAGCAAGTAACACCACTCATACCATACACGTACATGTCATAGTAGGCTCTACACACACCGTTGCAAAAACTCAACATGTATCATGCTTAACGTTTGAAATGCATAACCAACCATGATAATTCTATAAGTAAACACATGATGCATGCTTTCAGATTTCCTTATCAAGATAAATTCCTAACACGTGTTCTCTAATCATTCCTACTCATGAAATTCTACTTTGCATTTTAACTAAAACATGAAAGCACTTAGCATGATTATCCTACGTACATGAAACAAAACACACCTAGCATGAAATCTACACATTCTTGTGCATGTACACGAACATGCTACATACTTTAACTTGCTCGTTTTCACATGATTTATCAACCATAACCCTACACATGAGAGCTACAATGTTATTTAAAATACAACATGTGAACAACCAAATATGGAATTTTGTGCACATACTTGTTAATTGTCCCTAGCATGGATTCTAGGCATTTTACACATATAAACATGATCCTAACATAATGAAGCTACTGATTTAACATGGTTTCAGATTTGTCACAACATGGATTACAATATCATATCCTCACATTTTGGTCTCACATTTTTTTTACACAAATTTCCAATTCACATAAATTGCACTTTACACATACACATTACACATTGTTCAATTTCACATTAACACATGAACACATGCACATTTACACATTCACATTTAGTGCCGTGACACATAGTCCAAACCACCAAAGAAGGACACAACACATCACATCACATAGACGCCATCTAGGAAATACAATGGCGACTCTTGGACTGCGCAGACCGGGAGAACAAGTCTCCACCCTAACCAGTGGTACTTGTCCACCTCCAGGATTTCCCCTAATGCCCTTAGGGTCACTTACACATTGAACCTTCTTAGGGGGACTTTTCCCTGATACAGTTCCACTGCCCTCTACGGAAGCATTGTCACATTTGGCACAATTTTCACATTACACATTTTTACCGATTTTACACATGGGTTTACACATGTCACTCTCATTCTATTCACTTTCTCTCTCACATTCACATTTCTCTATTTTTCCTAACATGACACTACAGATTTCAAAATCTACATTCAGGTAAATATCACCGATCAGGTCGGATTACACCTAAATCGAATTGTTTCACATTGGCATGCATAAATTCACATTTACATAGAAAATTCATATTACATTAAATACTGGTCCAAATTACCTGAAACTTTGACCACATGTTAATTTCAGGTTTAGGGTTCCTCATGCAAATTTTCAGATTTTTTTGCACTAAAACGAAATTTCAGAAATTCAAACATCTATTTCTCATGCCATCCACCATTCAACTTAACATGGAATTGTACACAAATCACCATCTTAGCAGCTTACTGTCTAATCCCTAGCATGCATGGAAATACAGAATTCATTCCCGAATTTATTGGACAATCCATTAATTTATGGAAGATTTATCATGACCTAGCATGATCTTTATTTTTCCTAAACAAATTTTGCAATAATTCACACAAGCATGGGAATAATCTCAGAAATTTAGAATAGGGACTGAACCTCACATGCATAGTCCTCACAAATTAGGGCATTTAGACTTGTCCTAAATCATGCAAACATGGTTTAACAAGATTAAAACTCATCACACATGTATCTTCATGAAATAATTAAGTCCTATCATTCGTGATAATCCATCCACACACCACATCCATCACATCAACAATATACATAGCATATAAATGATTTACAGTATATCCTCATCGTGAAACATATCGAAAATAGTCGTATAGAAGGGCAGAACAGCTTGCTATTCTGCTCAGATGAACGTGGCGGCAAGCTATGGCCGTTAATTTCTGTTAGCGACATCATCGATGGACGCTAAGCATGATCTTAGCGGAAATGGGTATTGCCGTTAATGTCAGGTCTGTGCAGAACACAGACCTGAGCTCCAAAGATGGGGTGAATTTGGGGGTCTAGGACACGAGGGAAAATACATAAAATTTGTAAAACCAACCTAGACACATACAGGGACGTTATGAGTAGGGTACTTGCCTTTTAGGTACACTCCAAAGGGATCAAAGCTTGGTGAAGCTCTCCTTTGAAGAGTTATGCAGAAATACACAATACGGTAATCTAGAAGGGGGGGGGGGGTTGAATAGATTACGGCAATTTTAAACTATTGATGGCTTCTTTTCGATGCTACAACGATCTTAATGAAATTTGATTCAAATTCGATTAAGTATGAGACCGCTTGAGTTGATCTAAAAGAGAACAGGGAATCAAACGTGCGTATGAACACCGTGCCTACCAATCATCTATCGCAAAACGCGAACAAACCACAGAACACGATGATTTAAGGTGGTTCGGAGTACACAACTCGTGTATCCTACATCCACCGTCCACACACACACGCAGAAACGACTGCTTATGAGCGAGTTCAACACTACAACTCAACCACACACACGTTGTCTGATGAAGCACGATCAGAACAACCACAAATACGTGAATCAAGCACAAGGGATGCTCGAAACACAACACACACACACACGATGGAATGGAAATTATGAAATGGAGAAGAATTAGGAATTAGGGAACAAATCCGGTTGGAATTCTTCTCGTGGATCGTCCAAACGCTCTTCAAACTTCGATTGGATGTAGATTGATCGATGTAGAAGGTTGAATTGATGACGATCCGGCTTCAGCTCCGCATAGATGGTGATTCCACGACGATCTGGGCGGAAAGTTGAAGCAGAGCAGCAATTTGGGGCTTTTCCTCTTGGTCCCTTGGAGGCTCTTGGATGGGAGGCTGCTCTCTGCGAATTTGGCTCCAAAAGGATGCTTATATAGTGTTAGGTAAAGGTGGGGGTCGTGGAGGAAGGAAACACCCAAGTGGGGCCGGATTTGGAAACACAAAATCTCATGTTTCCGTCATCTGTCGACAGGTGCACTCAGGCTGAGAACTGGGTTTCAGGAAATTGAGTTTCTGAGTGTATCTGTCGACAGGCAGTTTGCATCTGTCGACAGATGCACTCAGGAATAGAAAACCTGAGCTCTGTCCTGGGTTGACTGTGTGTATCTGTAGACAGGTACATTTCATATGTCGACAGATGCACTCAGAGATGCAAACCTGAGCTCTGTCTTGGAATGACTGTGTGAATCTGTCGACAGGTACATTGCATCTGTCGACAGATACACCTCTTTGACAGATATTTGTGCTTTTTGCTCATTTCTTCAATGCCTCTTCAATGCTCCATGTTTCATGCTTGTGCACCTACATGCAAATACATTGTTAGTGATATACATTGTATGATTTAGCAATGTTTAACTCAATCACTTTCATGGTGTTTTTCATGTTAGTTAGCACATCAATTTTGCATTAAATCAATGTTCAAGGATGTTAATGTGATCATCAAAAACATGATATATGAAAAACCCAACAATCTCCCCCTTTTTGATGATGACAAAAACATTCAATTGATGCATATATTGATGTTCTCCCCCTTTTTGACAACATGCAAAAGGTCAAGTCATGCACATTTAGAGACAAATAAACATGAACTGAGTTTTCATTGATTGATCATTGAAATTTCACAGTACATTTGATAATCATTACATGACTCAATAAAAAGAAAGGGAAATAACATGAACAAGCAAAAGATGACAAGACAAGTGAGACTAATTCCCATCTAAGACTCTTAGTGACCTCTAATGACCCTGAGACCCTCTATTCATCGTCATGTCCAGCAGGAGGAGGGTGACGGGATTCATCTCTCTCGGAGTAGAGGTGGTCAAGACGGTCATCTAAAGTGTTGAGGCGAGCGTCCACTTGATCAAATCTTGACGTCATGTGAGCAAATCCTGAGATCATTTCTTGATGGATTTGTGCCAAGTAATCACGAATGGATTGTTGTGGAGGCACAGGTACATCATCAAACTCTTGAGCTTGGTCAGGCATTTGCTCATCCTGAGGGTCTTCATCACTGCCTTCATTTGCTTCATCATCTTCATTGTCTTCTTCACCAGTTGACACTTCAGCTCCTTGTGGTTCCTTTCCCTTGAGAGTCCTTGTGACGACACCGTCTACAATCTTGTAGCCCATGCGGTTGGCGGCAGTGAGGTCAAAGGCACTTCGGGATTTTAGTGAGATGAGCTCACTTGGAGGGATAGGAATGCCAAGGAAAATAAGAAGAGAAGTGATGGGGCAAGCATATGGCATTGATCTTTTGGTGTTAGAGAAACACCGACGGATGAGGCTTATCATGAGTTCAGGAAGATTGATTTCTTGACACTTGAGGAAAAATATGAATAGGGATTTATGGACCTCGGTGACTAACTCTCGACTTCCATCCTTCGGGATGATCAAGGTAGTGAAGATGTGATGGATCATCCGGATCAAGGGAGGAAAGGAGTTGGCGTTGAGACGAGCAATCTCCTTGGTAGTGTCATAAGGTTCCAATGTGAGAAGCTCATAGTACTCAGAAGCAGAGGGATTGTAGTTGAAAATTTCAACTCCTGAGTTTGGAATTTCAAGGGCTGTGGAGAGAAGATTTGCGGTGAGGCGAAAACGAGTGCCTTTCACCAAAGAGTAGATATCTCCCTGATCGGAAAGCCCTAAGTTATTGTAGAACTCGGATACGGCAGTTGGAGAGTATTGCAAGTGGGAGTATAAGAAGGATGTCCACCCTTGAGTGTCAAAATAGGAGTGAGGGGAACATCGGTGCTAAGGACTCGAAGTCCACATACCGGGATTGGACAATCTTCTTGAAGGTGCCGTTGGGTCAGATAAGACGGAGACCTTGAGGAACGATGAGTTCCGGCAACCGATCCTCACGATGCTTGTTGCGGCGTTCGGAAGGAGCCCTGGAGCTTTCTCCGGCGTCCGTCGGAGCGCGACGACGGCAAGCGAGAAGCTTCGATTTGGGTGCCATCGCAGGAGGAAGGATGAGAATGGTGTGAAGGGAGAGTGGAGGGATCCCAGACGAGGAGCAGGATCGTCGGAGACGGAGCCCTGAAGGGGGAAAGAGAGGGGGTTGGAGAGGAGGAGGAGGGAACAAGAGAGGAAGGGTGAGAATGGGTCGTGGGTGGCCTTAGAATGGGTTTAGAGGGTTTTAAAAGAGAGGCCCCACGAAAAGGATGTGAACCGGCGCGAGGGTTTGGTTCAAAAACGGATCTGCGCCATCGTCTGTCGACAGATGACAGTCTATCTGTCGACAGATAGCTCCTTTTTGGTGAAAACTTGATTTTTGTCAAAATTTTTCAAAGGGACAAGTGTTCATTTGTTGTTTTAAGGCAAAATGGGTGTATGTGCAAGACAAAAATTCATATCCATTAAGATGAAGACATGACACAAATCTAAAATGATTTTGAATTAAAACGATAAGTTCTTTAATTAGATCATGAGGAACACATTTCACAAAGCCAGTGAAAATTAAATAACTCTTTTGATTAAGGCCGTTGAAGAAAAACATGCATCTTAATAGAGATGATAGTCAGATGACAATTGAATTAAATGGCCACAAGAACGTCTTACCGAAGAAACACATTGGACTTGACATAAAAATTTTCGGAGGCTTCACTCTATTTCTGGTATGATTTTAGAATCTTTAAACAACGAAGATGGAAAAGAGTGGCAATGAGGAGCACTTTCACTTTTTCATGTGAAGGTAGACATTTGTGATGCCAATACCCCCAGTTACTCAATGTGAGTGTCCGTCAAGCCATTGTATAGAGATAATGAAATAACCTTTTGACGCGAAGACTGACATTGGTGATGCCCATGTCCCCGGTTACTTAGTGATTTTCATCATTGCTCTACCTCCATCCCACAAATGAAAAACAAAGTTGTTGATTGAACCGAAGAAATAGGTAGCTTTTCTCCCTTTTTTTATTATTATTTTTGCTTTTTGTCAAGTACATGAGATTTCTTTAGGCAAGTTGTAATGTAGAACATTAAATTCAAGAGCTTTCTGATTTTTCAAATCATTTTGGATTCATGTTTAACGACAAGGGAGTTATTCAACAGAGATGTTTAAAAATCATTTGGTTTGCTCATTGTGTTCAAAATGATCTAAAAAGACCTCGATCAAGTATTGCATCAAAGAACATTTAGACTTGGTTCACGACTTTGACATGAAGTGGATATGAAAAGGTTATATTGCACACAACCAAACCAATGGTTTACCTTTAAATCAAGTAAGGAACACTTTCTTGAAAAGTATGAAGAAGGAATTGAAAAAAAGGAAGAATGTGTGTATCTGTCGACAGAAGGAATCTGTCTGTCGACAGATGCACACAGACTGAAGAATTGAAGTTTCTGCCAGAACAAGACTGAGTGTATCTGTCGACAGATGGAATGTGTCTGTCGACAGATATGAACAGAGTGGATTTTTCTGGTTTCAGATTGATTGCTCATTGAGTTCAAGGAAGTGAGAATTCCACAAGTAGATATTGGAAGAGTTTCCTCAAGAAAATACTCAACAATCCTTAACTTACTCCCCCATAGTGTGTGCACGTGTTGACACAACATTTAAGCAAGGATTCACACAAGCACTTGATACAAGACAAACATGTTCATGAAAGGAAGGTCATACACAAGCACATGGTCACAGAAAAAACATTGTTTCATGGAGTTAACATGATAAAATGTAAGGAAACTAAAAATCCTATGTGAAGTACAGGGCCTTTATATGGAATGGGACTATTGATACTTGGCGGAGAATATTTCTCACGCATGATGATAGTTTCCAAACAAGCCGAACTTGTTCTTCCACAGTTCACCATTTGATATACCACATAGTCATTCACACATAAAGAGCATGTACTCCAATATGGATAGCCAGTTTCATTGCATTTTACACAAACCCAATTCTCTTCTTAAGGATGTGAATCTATCTTCAGACAAGGGTTTGGTGAAAATATCAGCCAATTGTTTTTCTGTGGGAATGAAAATAAGTTCCAAGGTTTTATTGGCAACTTCATCTCTCAAGAAATGATGACGGATTTCTATGTGTTTAGTCCGTGAGTGTTGGACAGGGTTTTTTGAAAGGTTGATAGCACTTGTGTTGTCACATAGGATAGGTGTGCATCCAATTTGAACATTATAGTCAGCTAACTGACTTTTGATCCACAACACTTGAGCTGCACAACTTCCTGCAGCGACATATTCTGCCTCTGCAGTGGAGAGTGCAACCGAGTGTTGTTTCTTGGATGCCCACGAAACCATGCAACCGCCAAGGAATTGGCAATATCCACTAGTGCTTTTTCTATCAATTTTACATCCAGCATAGTCAGCATCAGAATATGAAATCAAATCAAAGCTACTGCCTGCTGGGTACCAAAAACCCAAATTGCATGTGCCTGAGAGATATCGGAAAATTCTCTTGACTGCAATTAAATGGCTTTCCTTTGGACTAGATTGATATCTAGCACAAAGGCAAACACTGAATTGAATATCCGGTCTACTTGCAGTAAGATAAAGGAGTGAGCCAATCATACCTCGGAAGTGCTTTGCATCTACCGGTTTACCTTTCTCATCATTTTCCAATTTGATGCTTGTGCTCATTGGGGTGGAGGCCGGTTTAGCTTGCTCAAATTGAAATCGTTTGAGAAGCTCTTTGACATACTTTTCTTGATTTATGAAGAATCCGTCTTTATGTTGTTTCACCTGCAAACCAAGAAAGAATTGAAGCTCCCCCATTAGACTCATCTCAAATTCACTGTGCATGTGTTTAGAAAATTCTTCACACAGTGAAGGGTTAGTAGAACCAAATATTATATCGTCCACATAAACTTGAACAACAATTATGTGATTGCGAACCTTCTTAGTGAAGAGTGTTTGGTCTACTTTACCTCTTGAGTAGTTCTTGCTTACCAGAAATTGCTTAGTCTATCATACCAAGCTCGAGGTGCCTGTTTCAAACCATAAAGAGCTTTGTGCAATTTATACACATGGTTAGGCATTTCAGAATTTTCAAAACCTGGTGGTTGAGAGACATAGACTTCTTCTTTGATATAGCCATTTAAGAAAGCAGTTTTAACATCCATTTGATAGAGTTTGAACTTATGGGAGCATGCATATGCCAATAAAATTCTGACTGCTTCTAACCTGGCTACAGGAGCAAAGGACTCTTCAAAGTCTACACCAAATTCTTGACTATATCCTTTTGCTACGAGTCTTGCTTTATTTCTGATCACTTTTCCTTCTTCATTAAGTTTATTCCTAAACACCCATCTAGTTCCTATGATAGAGATTTCAGGGGTTTAGGAACTAAACTCCATACATTGTTTCTTTGAAATTGACCAAGTTCCTCATGCATAGCATCAATCCATGAGTTGTCTTTTAAGGCTTCTTCAACATTTTTGGGTTCCACTTGAGAAACAAAAGCAAAAAGATCATGTTCAATTATTTTTCTTACTTGAGACCGTGTTTGAACAGAATCATTTAAACTACCTATCACATCATCAAGTGGGTGATCTTTGGAATACCTCACATTTGTGATTGTTGAAGGGCCGGGAGTATCTTGTCCTTGAGGAATTTGATCTTGTGAGTGTCGATCTTCAGGAGGTTCACTTTCTGGTGGATTCTCTTCAAGTGTTTCATCTGGTTTTCTGAATGCTATTTCATCATCTTCATCGTAGTCCCTGTGAAGATATCCACCTTTGGTCTTGGAATCTTCTTCAGATTTGTCTTTTGCTTTGACTTGAAGATCCTTAAGTGATGTTCCTTCATCCTCTTTTTCAGTCCTGTTAATATTCAAACAGTTAGATTTGGCATAAGTCTCATCAAAATGACATGTGGAGTTTCTTCCACAGTGCGTGTTTATTGTTAAACACCCTATATGCCCTAGAGTGTTCTGAGTAGCCTAGAAAAACACCTTGATCACTTTTGGCTTCAAATTTATCTAAATCAGATTTATCATTGTTATGAATAAATACCTTTGAGCCAAAAACTCGGAAGTACCCAAGGTTGGGTTTCTTACCTTTCAACAACTGGTAGGGGTTTTCTTTATCACAGGTCTTACCATGGCTCTGTTTAGAATGTAGCACGAAGTGTTCACTGCTTCTGCCCAAAATCTTTTGGAGAGTTGGCCTTCAACCAGAAGAGTGCGAGCCATTTCCACCAATGTTCTTTTTTCCTCTCCACTACTCCATTTTGTTCTGGAGTCCTTGGGGAAGAGAACAGATGTTCAATCCCTTGGTGCCTGCAAAAATCAGAAAATGCATTGTTATCAAATTCTCCCCCGTGATCGGTGCGGATTGAGCATATTTTATTCACATTGCCATGCTCAATCTTGTTAAAGAATTCTTGGAAGATTGAAAGTGTTTCACTTTTGTGTGCCAAGAATTTGACCCATGTGAACCTAGAAAAATCATCTACAATGACAAAACCAAAACGTTTGCCATTGAGACTTAGAGTTCTAGTTGGTCCAAAAAGGTCCATGTGCAACAGTTCAAATGGTTTAGATGTGCTTACCGGTGCTTTAGATTTGAAAGACTTCCGGGTCTGTTTTCCCTGTGCACATGCATCACAAAAACTTTCATTGTTGCTAAAAGAAATGTCAGGAAGTCCACTTACCAATTTGAGCTTCATGATCTTGTGCAACACGTTGTAGCTCGCATGGCCAAGCCTACGATGCCACAAGGTCAATTCATCCTGTCTATTTGCAACAAGACACAAGTTGTCATTTTCTGGATCATCTAAGTCAACTAAGTAAATGTTATTCACTCTTTTTCCAAAAAATTTTACACTTCCTGTTTCTTTATCAACAATTTGACATGAATTTGATTCAAAAATGACGTTGTGACCTCTATCACATAATTGACTTATGCTAAGCAAATTGTGATTAAGGCCATCAACCAACAGTACATTTTCAATTGAATTGGAGGTACACTTACCAACATTACCTGTGCCAATGATTTGGCCTTTGTTGTTACCTCCAAAAATGACTTGTCCTCCGTCTTTCTCCACTAGGAAACAGAATTTACCTTTGTCGCCCGTCATGTGCCTCGAACAGCCGCTATCCAAGTACCATTTGTTTTGATGTTGGGCTGCTAGGCATTCCTGCAAATGTGATCAGACAAGAGGTTTTGGTACCCAAATTACTTTGGGTCCCAAAATTTCATTCATGCAACAAAGTAGATGTTTAGGAATCCAAACTTGTTTGACTTTTTGTTTCTTTGGATTATTCCAACATTGTTTTTCATCATGACCAATCTTTTTACACACATTGCATGAAGGAATTTTCTTTTCAATTTTCTGTTGCTTGATAGACTGTTTATTCATTGAAACTGTTCTTGTCTGTCGACAGGCACCATTGTATCTGTCGACAGGTGGCTTTTTCTTTTGTTTGTTGGGAACATTTTGTTTGTGTAGTATGGCTTGGTCTGAGACTTTCTTGAATTATGCTTTGTGGGAGCATGCTTGGTTGTGCTTGGGCTAGGATCAACAAATGAAGTTATCAATGACTCTCCTATTTTCTTTTGTTTGACAGGTTGATATCCTAATCCATGCTTGGTTACATGTATTTTGGCGCCCAAAACCGCATCTAGATTTTGCTTCCCTTTTACAAATTTCATTAAGTCCTCAGATTTTTCTTTCAATTCCTTTTCAGTTTGTTCCAACTTTTTCTTGGTTTCCAATTGTTCTTCTTGAAGGAATTCAATGGAATGGCTTAAACAGTCTTTTTCTTTTTGTATTTCTTGCAATTTCATTTTCAAGCAATCCATTTCTTCATTATGAGTCTTTTCATCAACTTTCATCATTTCTAATTCTTTTGTCAGGAATGCAATTCGTTCATCATTGTTCTTATCATGCACAAGGGAGTTGCATTTCTTTTTTAATGCTCTATTCTCAGATCTATATTCACGAAAATTTTCAAATAAAGTAGTGTATGCTTCCTCCCATTCACTTGCAGTGAAATCATCAAATGAGAAATTTACCTCGCTGGAGTCATCACTCCTGGCCATCAAGCATTTCACTTCTTCATCATCGGATGTTTCTTGTGCATCTTCATCTTCATCTTCATCACTCCAGGTGGCCAACATTGCTTTGGCCTTTTGGAGGTGAATTTTTCTTTCTTCAGCTTCTTCTTGAGTTCCGGGCATTCTCCTCTCATATGCCCCTGTTTCTTGCATTCATAACAAACAATGTCAGATTTTTGTTGGACTCATATTTCTGTGAAAAATTTTTCTTAGGAAAGGGTTTGGAGTTACCTGTGTCTCTCCTCTTGAACTTGAGAAATTTCTTGAATTGTCTAGTGAGCATTGCCATTTCACCATCATCACTCTCACTAGATGTTTCTTGCTCATCACTATCTTGTTGAATGGATTTCTTGGAACTTGTTGATGTTTTATTGGATGCTTTTAGAGCAATTGACTTCCTAGGATTTTCTTCTAATTCTTTTTTTGATGTTGATTTCATATGTCATTAGAGAGCCAATTAGTTCATCCAATTTCATTTTGGAAAGGTCTTTGGAATCCTCAATGACAGTGGCCTTAGTATTCCAAGATGAAGTAAGAGAACGAAGGATCTTTCTTACTAAGTCACTTTCAGAGTATTCCTTCTTAAGACCTTTTAGCCCGTTAACTATTAGCATGAATCTTGCAAACATGTCTGATACGGTTTCATCAGTTTTCATCTTGAACATTTCATATTCAGACACTAACATGCTAACTTTAGTTTCCCTTACCTCGGACGTACCTTCGTAAATGAGTTCAAGCTTGTCCCACATCTCTTTTGCTGTTGAGCATGTGGAGACTCTTGAGAACTCCTTTGGATGCACCGCACATTGCATCATGTTTAGTGCGCTCCAGTTGAGAGTTCCTTTAGCTATTTGGTCTTTCGTCCAGGTGTCTTCGTCCTCGGGCAACACGTATGGTCCCTTGCTGACTATCTTCCACAGCTCGTAATTTTGAGCTCTCAAAAATACCTGCATACGGTTTTTCCAATAAGGATAGTCAGTGCCATCAAAATAGGGTGGCCTGGTTACTGAATGTCCCTCGGCCATATACCCTTTGCTAGAATCCATAAGATCGAAAATCTCCTGATCGCTAGATCAAATGACGAACAACAGTAAATCGGAGAAACCCGCTCTGATACCAATTGAAGAGTTATGCGGAAATACACAATACGGTAATCTAGAAGGGGGGGGGGGTTGAATAGATTACGGCAATTTTAAACTATTGATGGCTTCTTTTCGATGCTACAGCGATCTTAATGAAATTTGATTCAATTCGATTAAGTATGAGACCGCTTGAGTTGATCTAAAAGAGAACAGGGAATCAAACGTGCGTATGAACACCGTGCCTACCAATCATCTATCGCAAAACGCGAACAAACCACAGAACACGATGATTTAAGGTGGTTCGGAGTACACAACTCGTGTATCCTACATCCACCGTCCACACACACACGCAGAAACGACTGCTTATGAGCGAGTTCAACACTACAACTCAACCACACACACGTTGTCTGATGAAGCACGATCAGAACAACCACAAATACGTGAATCAAGCACAAGGGATGCTCGAAACACAACACACACACACACGATGGAATGGAAATTATGAAATGGAGAAGAATTAGGAATTAGGGAACAAATCCGGTTGGAATTCTTCTCGTGGATCGTCCAAACGCTCTTCAAACTTCGATTGGATGTAGATTGATCGATGTAGAAGGTTGAATTGATGACGATCCGGCTTCAGCTCCGCATAGATGGTGATTCCACGACGATCTGGGCGGAAAGTTGAAGCAGAGCAGCAATTTGGGGCTTTTCCTCTTGGTCCCTTGGAGGCTCTTGGATGGGAGGCTGCTCTCTGCGAATTTGGCTCCAAAAGGATGCTTATATAGTGTTAGGTAAAGGTGGGGGTCGTGGAGGAAGGAAACACCCAAGTGGGGCCGGATTTGGAAACACAAAATCTCATGTTTCCGTCGTCTGTCGACAGGTGCACTTGCATCTGTCGACAGGCGCACTCAGGCTGAGAACTGGGTTTCAGGAAATTGAGTTTCTGAGTGTATCTGTCGACAGGCAGTTTGCATCTGTCGACAGATGCACTCAGGAATAGAAAACCTGAGCTCTGTCCTGGGTGACTGTGTATCTGTCGACAGGTACATTTCATCTGTCGACAGATGCACTCAGAGATGCAAACCTGAGTTCTGTCTTGGAATGACTGTGTGAATCTGTCGACAGGTACATTGCATCTGTCGACAGATACACCTCTTTGACAGATATTTGTGCTTTTTGCTCATTTCTTCAATGCCTCTTCAATGCTCCATGTTTCATGCTTGTGCACCTACATGCAAATACATTGTTAGTGATATACATTGTATGATTTAGCAATGTTTAACTCAATCACTTTCATGGTGTTTTTCATGTTAGTTAGCACATCAATTTTGCATTAAATCAATGTTCAAGGATGTTAATGTGATCATCAAAAACATGATATATGAAAAAAAATCCTTGGGCTATCCAAGAAGCAATCCTCCGGGTTCTTGGTCGATGCAGGTGCTCAGCAGGGTGGGAAGCCTTCTCCTTGGTTACCTCTGGCCCTAGTTGCAGTAGAACGCCGGGATGAAGGCCTTCGATCGCCGGATGGAGCTCCAAAGTCCAGTTTTGCACAGCTCCGAGCTAGGGTTTCTCTCCTCGTACTCCTTGTAAAAGGCAAGGAGAAGGGGTGGGGAGAAATTTCGGGTTAGATAGTATGGGAGGAGGTCTCCTGACCCAAATGATGATGGACCCCCATTCAGAACGTTGGGACAGGCCCCCCAATGGTTGGGGTAGCTTGTTCCAGAATTCGGGCTCTTTCAAACAGCATGCAGGGTCAGAGAGGTGGCGTCCAAATCGTTGGCGCTGGGATTGTGAGGCGTCCATGGGTGGACGCTGACACCACATCGACGTCATGCTATGACGCCAATATGGCCCTTCGGCCAGAAGTCTAAAACATGAGGAACAACATGCACATCATTATATTTACCTGTAATATTATATAGTTTGTGCACCACTACCATCAAGCATTACATACATTATTATACCTAAGCTATACACATACACACATAAGGATACAACTAATACATACGTAGATACATAACTACGTACATACTACCGATTATTACATGCAATAATGCAAGCAAATGCGAGGGCCTTTACACCCTCTCCCCTTAAAGAAACTTCGTCTCGAAGTTAGAAGACACTACTCAAACCAAAGGGGATACTTCTTCTTCATCGCATCCTCAAGCTCCCAAGTAGCTCCTCTCTTGAGAGTTCTGCATAGGACCTCACCGACGCAATACTCTGTTCCGGAGATGCTGAACCTCCGGTCAAGAATAGCTACTGGTTGCTCGACATACAAAAGATCTGGCTAGATCTCTACTGGCTCATGACTAATCACATGAGACGGATCTCGGACATACTTCCTGAGCATAGATACGTGGAAACAGGGTGAACGCTAGCCAAAGCTGGGGTTAATGCTAGTCATATGCCACGCTGCACAAACGTCTGAGAATCTCATATGGGCCAATGAACCTAGGGCTCAACTTACTATGCCTGCCAAATCTGACAACACCTCGAGTAGGCGATATCTTCAAGAAGACATGGTCGCCAACCTCGAACTCCAATCCTTTCTCCTGTTGTCGGCATAACTCTTCTGCCTATCCTGAGCCACAACAAGCCTCTTTCTGATCAGCTGGACCTTATCTGAAGTTTCCTGGACTAACTCCGGTCCGATCAACTGCCTATCACCAGTCTCCTCCCAACACAAAGGAGATCTACAGGGCCTACCATACAACGCCTCGAATGGAGCCATACCAATACTAGCATGAAAGCTGTTGTTGTATGCGAACTCCACTAGAGGTAAATGGCGCTCCCAATCATCCTTCCAATCCAGAACACACGCTCTCAACATATCCTCGAGCGTCTGGATAGTCGTTTCGGACTGTCCATCAGTCTGGGAATGAAACGCTGAACTGAGCTTTAGCTCCAAACCTAAAGCATCCTGAAGACCCTTCCATAACTCGAAGTGAATCTCGGATCTCGATCCGAAATGATCGACTTCGGCACACCATGCAATCTAATGACTACTAACATACAATCTAGCTAAACTCTCTACTGACTGCTTCTTCTTCATAGGCAAGAAATGAGCAGTCTTCGAGAATCTATCTACAACTACCCAAATCGAGTCATTGCCCTTCTAGATCGAGGCAAACCCGAAATGAAGTCCATAGTGACAGCTTCCCACTTCCACACTGGGATATCCATCTGCATAAGGCCGGATGGTCGCTGTCGCTCGGCCTTCACTTGCTGACACACTAGACATCTAGACACATAATCCGCAACATCCTTCTTCATGCGGACCACCAAAATGATCTCTTTAGGTCTTAATACATCTTAGTGTTACCCGAATGAATAGAGAATCGCGATCTGTGAGCCTCTGCTAACATATGCTCACGGACATCTGCTAGATCTGGGACACAAACACGGTGCTGAAATCTAATCACACCGTCCTCATCTCGAGCAATGCCTGCCTTGCCCACTAACTCTAAGAGTCTAGGGTCGGCTCCCTGTCGCTCGTTCACCTCATCCAAAACCGATGACCTAAAAGATAACTGAGCTACAAAAGCCTGACTTAGCGATGGCTCTAACTCAGTCAACGCGCAAGCCACATCCTCCAACATCTTCCAGTCCTGCTGGAGAGATGGCCACTTTCTACTCAGCGCATCAGCTACAACATTCGCCTTTCTAGGGTGATACTGAAGGTCGAAGTCATAGTCCTTCAAGAACTCGATCCATCTCCTCTGCCTCAGGTTCAATTCCTTTTGGGAGAAAAGATACTTCAAGCTCTTGTGGTCGGTAAACACCTCAAATCTGACACCATAAAGATA
The DNA here is from genome assembly GCA_014218235.1 of Colocasia esculenta. Lineage (NCBI taxonomy): Eukaryota > Viridiplantae > Streptophyta > Magnoliopsida > Alismatales > Araceae > Colocasia > Colocasia esculenta. Next base: position 152,704,229 of record CM024753.1, on the reverse strand, counting down.
GTGCCTCCAGATCTTTAGTGCATGCACCACTGCTGCGAGCTCCAAGTCATGAGTCGGATAGTTCTTCTCATGCTCCTTTAATTGACGAGAAGCATAAGCCACTACCCTTTCTTGCTGCATTAGCACATAGCCCAAACAATCTGAGACGCATCCGTATAAATGGCAAAGCCCTCTGGACCACTAGGCAATACCAATACCAGAGCAGAAGTAAGCTTAGCCTTCAATAGCTGGAAGCTATGCTCACATGCCTCAGACCATACGAACTTCTCACCCTTCTGGTCAGCTGAGTCAAAGGGGCGGGATGGATGAAAATCCCTCAATAAATCGCTGATAGTAACCAGCTAAACCAATAAAACTACGAATCTCCGAAGGGGTCTTGGGAATCTCCAATCCATAACTGCCTGGACCTTCGCTGGATCAACTGCAACACCAGCGCCGGAGATAACATGCCCGAGGAAATGAACCTCGCGCAACAAAAATCGCACTTGCTGAACTTGGCATACAGCTTGTGCTCACGAAGAACCTCTAACACTACCCTCAAATGTTGACGGTGGGTGGCCTCATCCGGAGAGTAGACCAACACATCGTCAATAAACACTACGACAAAGCTATTTAAATAAGGCCTAAACACCCTGTTCATGAGATCTATGAACACTGCAGGGGCATTGGTCAATCCAAAGGGAAGGACCAAGAACTCATAATGTCCATAACGGGTTCTAAATGCCATCTTGGACACATCCTCACTCCGAATCCTCAACTGATGATAACCATATCGTAAATCAATCTTAGAAAAGACTGATGCCTCTCACAACTGGTCAAACAAGTCATCAATACGAGGTAGGGGATACCTATTCTTCACAGTCACCTGGTTCAACTTCCTATAGTCAATGCATAACCTAAGTGACCCGTCTTTATTCTTGATGAACAATACAGGTGCGCCCCAAGGGGAAACACTAGGGGAAACACTAGTCCAAACCACCAAAGAAGGACACAACACATCACATCACATAGACGCCATCTAGGAAATACAATGGTGACTCTTGGACTGCGCAGACGGGAGAACAAGTCTCCACCCTAACCAGTGGTACTTGTCCACCTCCAGGATTTCCCCCTAATGCCCTTAGGGTCACTTACACATTGAACTTTCTCAGTGGGACTTTTCCCAATACGGTTCCACTGCCCTCTACAGAAGCAGTGTCACATTGGCACAATTTTCACATTACACATTTTTATCAATTTTACACATGGGTTTACAATGTCACTCTCATTCTATTCACTTTCTCTCTCACATTCACATTTCTCTATTTTCCTAACATGACACTACAGATTTCAAATCTACATTCAGGTAAATATCACCGATTAGGTCGGATTACACCTAAATCGAAGTTTCACATGGGCATGCATAAATTCACATTTACATGGAAAAATTCATATTACATTAAATACTGGTCCAAATGACCTGAAACTTTGACCACATGTTAATTTCGGGTTTAGGATTCCTCATGCAAATTTTCAGATTTTTCTGCACTAAAACGAAATTTCAGAAATTCAAACATCCATTTCTCATGCCATCCACCATTCAACTTAACATGGAATTGTACACAAATCACCATCTTAGCAGCTTACTGTCTAAACCCTAGCATGCATGGAAATACGGAATTCATTCCCGAATTTATTGGACAATCCATTAATTTATGGAAGATTTATCATGACCTAGCATGATCTCTATTTTTCCAACAAATTTTGCAATATTCACACAAGCATGGGAATAATCTCAGAAATTAGAATAGGGACTGAACCTCACATGCATATCCTCACAAATTAGGGCATTTAGACTTGTCCTAAATCATGCAAACATGGTTAACAAGATTAAAACTCATCACACATGTATCTTCATGAAATAATTAAGTCCTCATTCGTGATAATCCATCCACACACCACATCCATCACATCAACATATACATAGCATATAAATGATTTACAGTATATCCTCATCGTGAAAACATATCGAAAATAGTCGTATAGAAGGGTAGAACATCTTGCTGTTCTGCTCAGATGAACTTGGCGGCAAGCTATGGCCGTTAATTTCATGTTAGCGGCATCATCGATGGACGCTAAGCATGATCTTAGCGGCAATGGGGATTGCCGTTAATGTCAGGTCTGTGCAGAACACAAACCCGAGCTCCAAAGATGGGGTGAATTTGGGGGTCTAGGACACGAGGGAAAATACATAAAATTTGTTAAAACCAACCTAGACACATACAGGGACGTTATGAGTAGGGTACTGCCTTTTAGGTACACTCCAAAGGGATCAAAAGCTTGGTGAAGCTCTCCTTGGGCTGTCCCAAGAAGCCTCCAAAACGCCACTCCTCCGGGTTCTTGGTCGATGCAGGTGCTCAGCCAGTGGTGGGGAAGCCTTTCCTTGGTTCCCTCTAGCCTCCAATTGCAGTAGAACGCCGGATGAAGCTTGGATCGCCGGATTGGAGCCTCCAAAGTCCAGTCTTTGCACAGCTCCGAGCTAGGTTTTCTCTCCTCTTCCTCTCTTGTAAAAAGGCAAGGAGAAGGGTTGGGGAGCAAATTTCGGGTTTAGATATATGGGAGAGGCTTCTCCTGACCCGAAATGCTGATGTGAACCCCATTCAGGCCGTTGGAGACAACTCCCAATGGTTGGGGTAGCTTGTTCTCGGAATTCCGGGATCTGCAACGCATGCAGGTCAGAGAAGTTGGCGTCCACATCGTTGGACGCTGGGATTAGTGTTGGCGTCCATAGGGTGGATGCTGACACCACATCGACGTCATGCTATTGACGCCAATATGGCCTTTGGCCAGAAGTCTAAAACATGCAAAAACCCATGCACATCATGTATATTTACTTGTAATATCTATATAGGTTTGTGCACACACTACGATCAAGCATTACATACATTATTTATACCTAAGCTATACACATACACACATAAGTATACCACTAATAATACGTAGATACATGCATACGTACATATACGACACGAATTATTTACATGCAATAATGCAGCAAAATTCGAGGGCCTTACAAGGGGATCCAGAGAAGCGAGGAGGGTTTAAACTCCTAAAATTCTAGTGTAGATCACCGGCTCTGTTCCTAGCAGCTGCAGCCTGATTTCCAGCCTGAACCACATTTTGTAAAGCCAGAGTCAATGCAGCCACGGTTTCTTGCATAGCTCGCCACTGATTGCGAGCCATTACAGTTGGGTGTAAGAGTTATGAGGGTTCCAGAGGAAAGGATGGAAACCAATTAATGTCTCTAGATACATTATCATAGTCATTGGGTAGGAGTGTTTTGTTCATTCTATCATATTCCCAGTCTCTACCCATTCTCAGCAGGTACTATATTTAATTTCCATGACCTAGGTTCCATAGGTATCTCTTATTCCTAAGACATATATCCTATTTGGTATTCCTAGGCTCTGATACCACTGAACTGTCACGTCCCGAGCGTTACGCAGCAGATATTAATGATGCGGAATATAATTCGAGTCGATATCCCGAGACGTGAACAGTCGGCAAATAAGCCTCTAGCTAGCACGCACTAAATGTATAATAACATACATCATCATAGGGCCCAAATATTGAACTCAACTAATCTTGTATTCAAATCTCAACTCATTGTATTCCAGATAGAAACTAATACAGGACTAAGACTCAATAAAAGGAAAAGTACATTTTATTCCTCACCTCCTACTACATGAATCTATCACTCAAAGCAAACTACTATAACTAGACTCGTAGTTGGGACGCTCATCACTCGGACGCATTCCCATCCTCGACTTGCTCTTTCTCTTGATCTTCATAGTCACCTAGATTGGGTAAAAGTAGGGGATGAGTAAACTAGCCCAATAGGATTTACATCTCAATGTGCGGGCAATGATATAAGTGATTAGCAATTTAGAACTAGGTAAGCATGATGAATGTCATGATATGCATGTACGAATAAAACTTGTTAAAACACGATACATGAACAAGCTAGATAGAGTGATTATGATAGAACAAGATCCAGAAGGATATAACGAGATAGAACGAGCAATAGATCACTTTGTACAAGCACGCAAGATTTCACTTGATGTCAGTAGCTTTCAAGAACGCAAGAGATCACTAATTACATTAATGCATGATGGCCATATCACGCAAGCAAGCAAGCATGCACGAGCACGATCATGTAACACTAATAAGGCACGTAGACACTAATGTACACCAAGAAATGATCCATCAAGAATGTACACCAGGGACAGTGTATGTGGTTATTGTAACTATCATTCAACATGCACGCACGACTCCCAGCGTAGATGCAACGCCAGTAATCATTATACCGCATGGTTAACAGTATATTTATGACTCTCCATCATTGGGCTAGACTGGAGCCCTTGGACACTCGCCGTGCCCGGTCAGCATCTCACTTAAATTTTAAATGTAGATACCCACAATCATTAATAATGGCCAATGAGAGTTTCAATGTAAGCATGTGTAATGTCTGTTCACGATGATGATGAGAACAAGTAATAAGCAAATTGAACATGATTTCATGAGAACAATGGTCGAGAGATAAATTTGGCAGCTTAACGGTACGATTTATAGTTTAGTTCAATCTTTACATTAATGGCTTTAGTCTAGATTGTAAATCACACTCACGAGAACAAGATGAGAGAGGAAGTGCACGCTATCTTCAGGGAACTTCAATGGCACAACCAACTCGTCGGCCATGTGGGAATCCATGGTCAGAGGAGATTTACGGAGGCCTTGGAGAAAAGGTCACTTGTCTACCGATTCGGAATGGCCGGTAGAGAGCATCCAAATTCCCAAGAAAGGGCTGCCTAGATGTGCAAGTGTGTAGTGATGTAAGCGTGTCTCAATTCTCAAACCATCGGTTTCAAACACGCGGAAAGCACTTAACATGATGGCATGAATTGAACAATGCATTTAACTACACATGGGTTTGCAAGATTTTAAGAACAATAATTATCATTTAAAACATGGTAGAATAATGTAAAGATTAAATCACGAGTTGCATGAATGGATCATATCATTTAAGGAGCACTTATAATAACATTCATGTAATAAAACTTTTAGATAGGTTAACCACTTTTAAGCCATTAAAATAACCATCATGCAATGATCAGACCTAAGACATGTGAATTACATGCTAAATATCATATTTTAAACAGACCTCAGGTATAAGCGGTTAGATTTGCAAGAAAATAAGTGGGGTTTCATGAAATCCTGAGGTCGCGACGGACCCTGTAAGGGTCGCGACGGGGTCAGATCAGATCGTGACAGTGCCTTGTAAGGATCGCTACAGGCTTGTCTGATCAGGCAGGCAGTTTGCGATGGGTTCATATGAAGAAGGCGACAGGGCTGTCATCAGGTCGCGACGGTGGTTCTATCGCGATCAGATCGCGACAGAATTCTTGTCGCGATCTGCCTGAGAATGCAGCCTATCGAGCCGTCGTGTTCTAAGGTCCTTGGCCTGTGTCCGACAGAGAAAGGATAGTGCTTTGGATTGCAGACCAGACTTTCCCTATTTTGACACATGGTTGTTCTAAAATTAAGAACAAATTGTACAGTGCATGAAAAATCACGAAACTAGTTTTAAACCAAATAGGCATGCAAGGGTGCTTCCAATAAATCGAAATTAGAAAACAATGATGGTTTCAATAGGCTTTAATCAAGTCAAACACATATATAAAAACCAAGTTCAACCCAAAAATGTATTATCATGCAGCGACCCCCTTACCACACTTATAGCTCTCTAACTAATGACATTTAGACAAAACATTCAACACAAGACATGACATGGACAACTAGTAGAACAACTTTCATGTTGTCGATTTACTCTAATTAGGTCTCAAATCACATGCAACTATAAAGAATGGAAAATCCCTAACAGTGCACGACTTGGGGAAAAAAACACCTCTATAATCACAATCTACTCATGGAAATCGATGAAACCAGTGGGAAACGAAAGTTAACTTGATAATATACACATTGGTATAGGAATGTTAAGGTTTGGCCAGAGAAAACCTACCTTTTGGGTTGATGAAGTCTCATTTTTCTAGAAAACTCGTGTTCAGACCGCTGTTTGAAGAACACTTAATGCTCTGTGTATACTGCATGGAATTTGGGCATTCCCCTTGGGTTAGAACATAGACTTGACCCTCTTTCTAGGGGTATAAGCCTTGCAAGGTTTGGTTTAGGTTTGGCCTAACTTTGATCAACTTCAAGTGGACGGTTTGTGCAGGTCACAGCAGACGAGAAGGGGAAGAAGAACGGCTTGGTGTGGGCGATCTCCTGCTCCCCAGCCACCAAGAAACTCCTCCACACGACCCCAACAAGATGTAAACTCATCCCAAGGGTTGGTGAAGAGTATTTAAGCATCCATGGTGTTTAAGAGTCTATTGTGACAAGGAAACTAGGGTTGCGGGTTTTGACATACTAGGTTCCTATTTGAGGATTTCTTCCTCCATTTGAGTGTGTGAGGCTTTAGGAAACCTCCTCCATAGGGTAATGCGAATTGGGTTGCCAATAATGCAAGATCTCTTCCCAATTCAACTCTAATTATCTCTTTCTAATTTTAGCTTAATTAAAGTTGCGATTCTATGTATTTTCTTGCTTCATTTGATTTTTGGGTCATATGTGGTCTGAGCTTTTCAATTACCTCCCCCACATAATCATTTTGTTTGTCTCCGCATGGTCGGGTACACAGACTCGATCCCAGAACAATAGTCTTCCATCTTTAGCCATAGTGTCCTCTACTAGTGAGCTCTTTAGACCATCTCAGTGTAGGTTTGGTTGTTGTGTGGTCCGAGCTTTTCAATGAACATGGGCCTGAGTCCATCCATGAAACGGTTAGCCTTTAATCTTTCCGTTCTAACCAGATGTGGGGCATACACAGCCAGACGTGCGGATTGAGCCTCATACTCAGCCACGGACATCCCTTTCTATTTTAGTGTGGGCAAATTCCCCCGCCTTCTTTTCCTTAACTCTTTCAGAGAAGTATATTCCCACGGAAGATCTCAGAAATCCTGCCCCACTCCAGTTTACCAAACATTAGGCAGGTGGCCGATGTGGCCTTCCACCATGCTCGGGCATCCTTAGTGAATTGGAAAGTGGCCAGTACCACCTTCTCCCTATTAGTGCATTGCATCACTTGGAAAATCCTTTCTATTCTTCTTGCCAATTCTCTGCTCGTCGGATCATGGGATCAGAGAAGCGAGGAGGGTTTAAAATCCTAAAATTTTGGTGTAGATCACCGGCTCCGTTCCTAGCAGCTGCAACCTGATTTCCAGCCTGAACCACATTTGTAAAGCCAGAGTCAATGTAGCCACGATTTCTTGCATAGCTCGCCACTGATTGCGAGCCATTACAGTGGGTGTCCGAGTGATGAGCGTTCCAAATTGAGTCTAGTATAGTAGTTTTCTTTGAGTGATAGATTAGTAGTAGGAAGTGAGGAATAAAATGTAATTTCATTTTATTGAGTCTTAGTCATGTAATAGTTCCATTGGGAATACATGAGTTGAGATTTGAAACAATATAGTTGAGTTCATTATTGGGCCGTATTATGATGTATGTTGTTATACATTTAGTGTGTGCTAGCTAGAGGCTTATTTGCCGAATGTTCACGTCTCGGGATATCGACTCAAATTATTCCGCATTAGTAATATCCGCCTGCGTAATTCTCGGGACATGACAACCATGGTTCAATAGAAATGCACTTAAACGTTCGTACCATGCTCAGGGTGCTTGTTTCAAACCGTATAAAGTTTTATGTTATTTAAATACATGATCAGGAAAATCGATATCATCAAAACCTGGTGGTTGTTCTACATAAACTTCCTCCTTTATGTAACCGTTTAGAAAATCTGATTTAACATCCATTTGAAACAGTTTTAAACCTAATGCAGATGCATATGCAAGTAAGATTCTTATAGCCTCATGTCTAGCTACTGGTGCATACATTTCATCGAAATCTATGCCTTCCTCTTGGGAATAACCTTGAGCTACCAGTCTGGCCTTGTTTCTTGTGATCGCACCAACTTCATCCAATTTGTTTCTGAACACCCATTTGGTGTCAATCACTGGATGATCTGATGGTCTAGGAACAAGTGACCATACATGGTTTCTCATGAACTGGTTAAGTTCATCTTGCATGGCTAATGTCCAAGATTCATCAGTGAGAGCTTCACTATCTTAGGCTCTATTTGTGAAACAAAAGCTAGATAGTCACAAGGAATTACATTACCTCTAGTTCTTACCCCAACTGACGGATCACCAATGATGTTGTCTAGAGGGTGACCTTTCTTATACCTCCATTCTTTTGGAAGATTATCATGAGATTTTCCCTTTAGTTGTAGGTCTTGCAAAGGTGGATCTTCCTTGTCCTCAATGGATGTATCCTTTAATTTCTTGGACAATTTTTCTGCATCATCAATATCACTATTTCTTCCTCTTTCAAGGAAGGGTTAGTTTCATCAAAAATAATATGCACTGACTGTTCAAATAATAATGTTCATTTGTAAATACTCTATATCCTTTGGGTTTGAAGCATACCCATGAATATACCTTCATTAATTTGCATCTAGCTTACCAATGTCTTTTCTGTGTTTGTGATGAAGCATGGACATCCAAAATCCTGAAATGACTGATCTTTGTCTTCTCTTTGTATAGCTTATATGAAGTCTTCTTCAAGATTGGCCTAATCATAACTCGGGGATGATGATATAACATGTTGTGTTGACTGCTTCGGCCCAAAAATATCTAGGCAAATCATATTCTATAGCATTATCCTTGCCATGTCCAATAGGGTTCTATTCTTCCTCTCAGCAACTCCATTTTGCTGTGGTCCTTAGTGCTGAGAAAGTTGTGCTCTATCCCTGATCATCATAGATAGAACTTGACAAATCTCCATTCTAAATTCTCCTCTATGGTCTGATTGAATACCAATAATACTGTGTTTTTCATTTTCTGTACTTCTTGCTAAAGCTGACAAAGTTGTCGAATGTATTATCTTTATGCTAAGAAAGATACCCATGTAAATATGGAGAAATCATCTACTATAACAAAACCAAAATCTTTCTCCAAGACTTGTGGTTCTCATTGGCCAAATAAAATCCAATGTAGAAGTTCTAAAGGCTTAGAGGTTGTTACCACAGTCTTTGACTTGAAGGATAACTTGGTGTGCTTCCTTTTGCACATGGCCCACAGGACACCATCCATTCTTGTTCTTACTTTGGGTAGGCCTTCCACCAAGCTTCTCTTGATAATTTTCTCATGCCATCCAGACTGTAATGGCCTAATCTTCGGTGCCACAGTTCTGTTGACTGCTCAGTACTTGCTGCCAAACATATGTCCTGATCCTTTAATTCTTCTAGATAGAGTACATACAAGGTTCTTTTCTCTGTTAGCTTCAAAGATGACTGCACCATCATTCATAATGCTGCACTTTGACTCTTGATCTGATTGATGTCCTTTATCGCACAGCTGGTGATACTGATGAGGTGTGCCTCATCCTTTGACGCATAACACATCTTAATAACTGTTTTGTCTTTGCTGCCTACTGATCCACTGCCTATTATAGTCCTTCTCCATTATCTCCATAGGTGACTGTGCCTTCCTCAGCTTTGAGATGAGAAAATAGCTTCCTATTCCTGACATGTGCTTGAGCATTGCTATCTAAATACCACTTGGATGCTCGAAGGATTACCTACAGTAAAAACACTAAACTTTAGGTACCCAAGTTCTTTTGGGTCCTGGTGGTTAGTATCATCAATTTTCTTTAATTATCCATTTTTTGTGTTTAGTTGACATGTCATTTTAATGTGACCTAACTTGTTACAATGGCTGCAGCAAGACATTTAGTTATCGTTTCAGCTGGAATGTATTGAAATTTGATTATATTGTGTGTCTCGTTCAGGTATAAATTTAGGAGTTGGATATATTTTAGGATATACTACTATTTCCTCATTATCAGAAAAGTAGTGTAGCTAACCCATGTTTCTTTTTACCTGATCGTCTAGCACCTTTTAATATTAAAGTTGTTTTGCCATTAGTAAATTTTTCTAGTGTGCTTGACAATTTTTCATTTTCTGTTGTTAAATCATTGACTTCTTGTCTTACTTTATTCATAGTTTCTTGGTTTTCTAGACTTGCTAATTGTTGTTTTATTTTTCAAATCTTACATAACAATTCATTTCTTTTTTTAGTTCCGAATTTGTTTTTCCATTTGCTCATTTTAGATTAAGTCTGAATTAGTATTTCTAAGCATGCAAGATTTTCTTATTGGCTTTTAGTGATTTACATACTTCTTATATGTACAGTACAGTTCATTAAAAGCTTCTTCTAAGTTGTCAGAATCAGATTCATTAATGAAGAGAAAGATGAGTCTAATGTTACCTTGTCGTCGATGTTGGCCATGAATGCCAGTTGGCTTCTTCTTCTTCTTTCATTGCTTAAGCTTGACTCGCTGTCTGAGTCGCTGTTGTTATCCCCGCTGCTGCCATGGCTTCTTCTTAAATTTCTTGGTTTTCTGGAATGTCTTTCTTTTGAACTCGTTTTCTTGAGTTTGGACAATCTACCTTGATGTGTTCAGACTTCTTGCATTCATAATAGATTGGTTCATTTTCTTTGAATCTTTGACTTCAGACCTTTTGAAGTCTTTCCTTTCTGAAGTATCTTTCCCAACTGATACTTCTTTTTCTTAGCTAATATTATTTTAATCTTCTGGAAACATTGCTTCTTCATCTTCACTGCTGTTCATGCTTTCTTGGCTATATGAGCCTTCTTCTAATTCGTCTTCTTTCTGCCTTGAGTGCGTTGGAGTGCTTCTTTCTGCTAGAAGATTCTCCCAACTTTCCATATTTATCTCATGGCCATGAGGGACCCAATGAGCTTCTCTAATGACATTATCTTCAGTCATTAGCCTCTTCTATTGCTGTAACTTTTGGTGTCCATGAGGCAGGTAGGGATCTGAGTATCTTCTCACCATGTCTCCATCTGATATGTCTTACCCCGACCAGCTAACCCATTTGTGATATCGGTGAATCTGCTGTACATCTGAGTAATGGAGTTTCCTTGCTGCATCTGGAAACCTCTCGTACTGTGTTACCAGAATGTCTATTCTGGTTTCCTTAACCTTGTCAATACCTTCATATTGATTATTAGCTTTTCCCACATTTCCATTGCGGATTGCAGGCTGATATGCGATGAATTCCTTTTTGCTAAGGGTACAACATAGGATACTCTTGGCCTTGCAGTTCAAAGAAATCTTCTTCTTGTCATCTTCCGTCCATTTATCCTTTTCGTTGTCACCAGGAGATCTCCTTCTTCAACTATCGACAGATTTGATAGTCAAGACCTGTAGAAAGAACTCATCCTTGTTTTCCAATATGTGTTAGTCTTCACCATCGAACAGTGGTGGCCTGTTTACTGACTGACCTTCAAAGTGACTTTGGGCTGCCATTTGATCTTTTTCTCTCAGACGTTGATCTTCTTCTTTGTCGAAGAGACTAACTCTAACCCACTTGTTGCCCAGCTAGCAAGCCCAGAGGGGGGGGGGGGGGGGGAATGGGATTCTTAAAATTTGATATCTAAAACTTGTTCACAAAATGTTCACACAACAAGCACTTCGATGATTGTTAGCATTAGTGAAAAGTAAACAACCAAACACAAAGCAAGCAATCACACTACACAAGATTTTATCTTGGTTCGGACCTCCTCTCCACAGGAGTCCTACGTCCAGTCTTGAGTAACAACTCAAGTTCTACTACCCAAGGGTACAATCCCCCTCAAGGACACTTACACACCGCCGTAGCTGGTCTTCTCTTCACAACCTGAAGAGGAAATACAACCCCTAGATCCCAACAGGTCTTCCTTCAACACGAAGGGAAACAAACACCCTGGAATGTGTTCAAGAAGACAAGCCCCTAGATCAAGCTTATAGAACAAAAGACTGAGAGAAAAAGGTTCTACAATGAAGAACACTCCCAGTACACAAAAGCTCTCAAGGCTAACACCAAAATGCAGAGAGCTAAGAGCTAGACAAAGCAAAAATAGTGAAGCTTTGCTCCTTCAATGCTCGTTGAAAGTTTGTAAAGGATTGTTGTAAGCTTGTCTTGTTTTGGAGCAACAGTCTTCTATATAGGTTTTCCATTTGAAAATTGAACGTTGAAGTAAACTATTGTCTCTAAGTGCTGGTGTAGTTAGACTGTAGGACTTCAACAGATCTTTACATTACATGCAAAGAGAGATCTTCCTCGATGTCCTTTTCTCTTCCATTTGTTAACGTTGTATGAGATGTGCTTGCAGGGCCTGACACATTAAATGCTAAAACGTAGACAGCTAAGCTATCTCTTGTTGTCAGTCAACGTTAGAGTGAGATTAATCATGATAGAAATTTCCATTATGTCTTTCCAAAAGATATTACATGCAGGAGCATAAGAATAGAAGAAATCTGGACATGCATCATGCAGAGAAATGTACGGTTGTATTTAAGCATGGATAACATAGAAATACGCGAGATGACTTGACTTGTCAAGATATACAATATCAAGTCGTTATAGCTCATGAAAGTCGATATGAACATGACTTATAGAATCGTTGTGAATGAGTCATTGTTCATGTGAATCGTTGCTTATTTGAAACAGATCGTTGTACACATAAATCGTGTATGCATTCTAACCAAATCGTAATGAGCAAGATGTTATGACCAAATAGTTATAAGCAAATCTTATACCAAATCGTTATGAGCAAATCGTTATAACAAATCGTTAAGTAATGTTATAACAAAATTGGTATGAGCAAATCATTATGAGAATCGTTTCTATAACCAAATCGTTACGCTCACTTACGAAATCGTGGTGAGATTGAAATCGTTATGCGCACTTGTCGAATCGTAGAGAGCAAATCGTTATGCTCACTTACGAAATCGTTGTGGGATTGAAATCATTATACTCAGTTGTCGAATCTTTATGAGAGCAAATCGTTATGCTCACTTACAAAATCGTTATGAGATGAAATTGTTATACTCACAACAAGCACTTCGATGATTGTTAGCATTAGTGAAAAGTAAACAACAAACACAAAGCAAGCAATCACACTACACAAGATTTTATCTTGGTTCGGACCTCCTCTCCACAGGAGTCCTACGTCTAGTCTCTGAGTAACAACTCAAGATTCTACTACCCAAGGGTACAATCCCCCTCAAGGACACTTACACACCCGCCCGTAGCTGGTCTTCTCTTCACAACCTGAAGAGGAAATACAACACCCTAGATCCCAACAGGTCTTCCTTCAACACGAAGGGAAACAAACACCCTGGAATGTGTTCAAGAAGACAAGCCCCTAGATCAAGCTTATAGAACAAAAGACTGAGAGAAAAGGTTCTACAATAAAGAACACTCCCAGTACACAAAAGCTTTCAAGGCTAACACCAAAAATGCAGAGAGCTAAGAGCTAGACAAAGCAAAAATAGTGAAGCTTTGCTCCTTCAAATGCTCGTTGAAAGTTTGTAAAAGATTGTTGTAAGCCCTTGTCTTGTTTTGGAGCAACAGTCTTCTATATATGTTTTCCATTTGAAAATTGAACGTTGAAGTAACTATTGTCTCTAAGTGCTGGTGTACGTTAGACTGTATGGACTTCAACAGATCTTTACATACCATGCAAAGAGAAGATCTTCCTCGATGTCCTTTTCTCTTCCATTTGTCTAACGTTGTATTGAGATGTGCTTGCAGAGGCCTGCACACATTAAATGCTAAAACGTAGACAGCTAAGCTATCTCTTGTTGTCAGTCAACGTTAGAGTGAGAATTCATCATGATAGAAATTTCCATTCTGTCTTTCCAAAAAGATATTACATGCAGGAGCATAAGAATAGAAGAAATCTGGACATGCATCATGCAGAGAAATGTACGGTTGTATTTAATGCATGGATAACATAGAAATACGCGAGATGACTTTGACTTGTCAAGATATACAAATATCAAGTCGTTATAGCTAATGAAGTCGATATGAACATGACTTATAGAATCGTTGTGAATGAGTCATTGTTCATGTGAATCGTTGCTTATTTGGAAACAGATCGTTGTACACATAAATCGTTATGCATTCATAACCAAATCGTAATGAGCAAGATGTTATGACCAAATCGTTATAAGCAAATCATTATAACCAAATCGTTATGAGCAAATCGTTATAACCAAATCGTTATAAGTAAATTGTTATAACCAAATTGTTATGAGCAAATCATTATGAGCAAATCGTTATAACCAAATCGTTACGCTCACTTACGAAATCGTTGTGAGATTGAAATCGTTATGCTCACTTGTAGAATCGTTATGAGAGCAAATCGTTATGCTCACTTACGAAATCGTTGTGGGATTGAAATCATTATACTCAGTTGTCGAATCTTTATGAGAGCAAATCGTTATGCTCACTTACAAAATCGTTATGAGATTGAAATTGTTATACTCACTTATCGAATCGTTATGAGAGCAAATCGTTATGCTCACTTACGAAATCGTTGTGAGATTGAAATCATTATACTCACTTATCGAATCATTATGAGAGCAAATCGTTATGCTCACTTAAGAAATCGTTGTGAGACTGGAATCGATATAATCATCAAATCACTAAGGCAGAAGGTTGCTCTGTTGACTTATTGAATCGTTATGATGTCGAAGTTGTTATGCTCACTTAACGAATCGTTATGAGAGCAAATCGTTATGAAATAGACTTCAATAGAATATCGATGACTTATGAAATCGTTATAGAACCAAAAATCGATGTGGATGAGGAAATTGTTATGATTCTAAGGAAATCACTGCAATAACTAGAAAGTCAATGTGTACATAGAATATTTCATGCTTTGAACTGTAAATGCTACAGGTTGATAAATACTTACTGATTTTTCTTGTATTTCCTTGATTTATTTCCTGTGCTCAAATCTCATAGAAATTATGTTAGAGTAAACTTTATCACAATTTTGTTAATCACCAAAATAGATATGTAATTTATTTAAATTACATTGGGGATAATTTGATCATCAATATCCTCATCATCTTCCTCATCGGGTACGACCTTGTAAAGGTCAATGTTCAGAAAAAGTTCCCGAACACGCTTGAGGCAGAAGTCATACCCTTGTCGTAAGAGCTTGACGACCTCGGCTTTGAGGTCGTCAGACTCACGGTACTCAGCAACGGCCTTGGCGATCGCCTTCTCATGCTCGTTGGACACCAGCTGAGCAGTGGTAGCCATGCTCTTTTCGAGACTCGAGCTCAACTTGGTGGGCCTCCTTCTCGTCTTGAAGTGACTTCAGGAGTTTGCCGGCTCTGGCCTCGACCTTGTTCGCCTGCTCGGCCTCTTTGGCACGAAGATCCTTCTCGGCCACGAGCTTCTTGGCAGTCTCGGTCAGCTGCGCCTCAGCAGAAGCTCTGGAGGTCTCGACCCGGTAAAGAATAGCTTGAAACTGGGCCATCGTGCCTTGAATTGACGAATAGAAGTCTTCAATTATCTGATTCGACCTCATACCCGAGGTCGGAACCTTCACTTTGGTAGGGAGTGCTTGCTTACCCCACTCCGTGGCGCTGATCCATCCTGAACACCCAGATGACCTTGGTTGAGAGGCAATCGAGGTAATGGCGTCGGCCAACTTATCTGCTGTTGGTCGAGGACATTTGGTCGGTCCCGTCATGTCGGGGACTTGCGACCCTTTGTGAGGTGCCGAGGCGTGGGCGACGGTCGACACATCAGTCTCCGTAGGGTGAGTGCATTTTTCCCCTCGGCTTGCTTTCTTTTTGCCCCGGGACATGACCTCCCGTTTGGCCAGCTCGGAAAGAGAGAGACCGATTCTCCCCTTGGCTAGGGGAGCCGACGACTTTCCCTTATCGGCCATTGCTACAAGAAAAGATGTCCAGTTATCCTAAGATTGTGGCAACAATCAAAGATAAAATTCACGGTTCAGACCTCAGCCAGCCTTAGCTATTAGCTCGAACATCTTCTCGGAAGGCTCGAACTGGTCGAGAGGCTCCACCGCCTACAGAGACTCGAACTCCGAGAGCTCGGATTCGACAAGGTTCGGGGAACGAAAGGCCTTGTCTCGAATGTTAATTGCTGACCAGGTGGTCGGAAAGGGCTATCCGGATGGACAATGAATGAAAACGAAGTTCCTCTTCTAGTTGCGGATAGAGGAAGGTATTCGGCCAAGTATTTGGTGACCAGACCGAGCTGCGAAGTACAATGAGTCACCAAATGCCTTAACTGAGTAGCAATAGAAGAAGAGCTGAGTGGTCGGAAGGACCTCGGCCAGAGCACATGTCGCCAGAAAGCCGACAACCGACCTCCAAGAGTTTGGGGTCAGCTGCGATGGAGCGGCTCCCAGCTTGAGAAGAAGAAAGATGATAAAAAAATGGAGAGGCAACCGAAAGCCTGCTCAGACGTGAACGATCGAAGATGTGATGGACAAGATCTAGAAGGGGGGGGGGTTGAATAGATCTAGGCCAACTATTGCGGAAGCTTAGCCAATTTAAAACAATGCAAGAAATCAGAGACAAATTGAAAGAGCAATTTAGAGATCTGATGAATAAGTCTGTGAATTAGATGATTGATGTGTGGAATCAATTTGATTAGAATGAATTCAAAAAACCCTATGCAAACATCTAGCGCAAGGTGAATTAAAGTCACACACAAACCACTGCACAGAGAGTTTTTAGGTGGTTCGGAAATCACACCATGTGATTCCTACATCCACCCCTCACACTGTGAGGATCCACTAAACAACTGGATACACCACACACACAGGAGCCTGAAAACTCCAACACAGAGTTTTACAACTCACACAACCACTAGAGTAAGACTACTCTAGAACCTGAGCACAATTGCTCAACCACAACTGAGTACGACGACTCAACACTGAGCACACAGGCTCACAACCACTTGCTAGATCACAACACAAAGATTCAGATCCTCTAGCAATGATCTGATCTCAAAAGGTTTGTTCAAGAGAATTGATGCAATAGACACTGCAAAATCTCTAGAACAACCAATAAGACACAAGGGGAAATGAGAAATGGATTGAAAAGTCCTTGTTCTTTAGAAGACTCCCTTGTAGATGTCGAATTGTGAAGAGGCTTGATCTCTGGAAGTCCCTGGGCGATGCTCTGTAATTTGATATTTAGGATCTTCCTTGAATTCTCCACAAACGACTGCTTCTACTTGATGTGCACCTTGGAAGTTGATCCTACTGCTCCATCTTCGATCAGATCTTCCTTCTTGTGCTTGGAGATGATGGAATTGGAAAGAAGAAGCACAAGAGGATGCACGAACAGGGAGGAGAACAGCCTTGCCGCCGAAAAGCTTCTGGAGAAGTCTTGGAGGCTCTCTTCTGCTCTCTTGTTGGTTGGATGGACAATAGGGGACTATTTATAGTCCAAGATACCTAAAAGTACCCTTCGGGGTCGTGGGCACATGATCCAAGGCCGATCAACCAAATCCCTAGGGTGCCACGTGTCCAGGAGAAACCTTAAGTCACAAACTTTCCGGAGTGCGTCGACCTGACTTGATCTAGTGTCGACACACTATCCCAGACTGGCAGACTAACTTCCCTGGGAGAGGTCTCTAGTGTCGACACCACTTCATCTCGTGTCGACACACTGGAGAGTACTGCAAAACAGGCCTTCTGGGAGAGGTCTCTAGTGTCGACACCATCTGGTTTAGTGTCGACACACTATCCAAGCCTGTTGACAGGGCTCATTGGGAACTGGGTCTAGTGTCGACCTGACTTGATCTTGTGTCGACACTACTTGACCATTTCTTCATCTTTTGGCTTAGGGCTTGGAGCATTGTGTCGACACCAGTATGGGGTGTGTCGACACTACCCTTGAAAGAATTGTATGTCCCTGAGAAATAAACATATAAATCATTAGTCCATTGATTTATCATGAATATAAGTAATAAATGTGTTTGGAAACATGCTTTTTAAATGTGGTCATAACATGTATAGTGCATCTAACATGTTCCAATTATTGTGCATTAAAATCACACCTTGTCATCATCAAAATATGAGGGGAAATGAATTGTCTTCACACTCAACCCAACAATCTCCCCCTTTTTGATGATGGCAACATTAAGTTCATATGAAAATTCGAAGTTTCAATGAAATGTGATTTTAAGCTTTTTAGTTACTCAATCACTCAATTTGAAAAACATTGATAGACATTGAGCTATGTTTCATTTCCTTTTTATTCACACTTGTCAAAGACCTTTGAAAATATTTTAGTAACATTTGAAATTTGCACACATTAGAGACACAATGTTACTAATGATGAACTATTTTCACAAAAGGCCAAGCAGCTTGACAAGCATCCATTCATTCACATTCACATTCATGACATTCATTCAAAATTCAATCACATTCAAGAAAAAGATGTTTCTTTTCATTTCAACCAAAAAATGTCATTTCATTCATAAAGAAGGAAACATTTCAGAAAATCTTTACAATCAACCAAAGAGAAAAACATCATTCCAAAAGAAGTTTTCTATCTTTCTCCCCCTTTGACATCATCAAAATAAGATACATTAAGCAACAGGAGGAGGAGGAATGGGAAGGAGAATGGCTTCGATGGACTTAAGTCTGGAGTCCATAGCATGAAGGCTTGTATGAAGTTGCTTCTGCATGGTCGATAGTCTAGTGTGAACAATTTCTTCCAGCCGTTGACTATTATCAGACATGGTGTACTGAAGTGAGGACAAGTCAACTGAAGAAGGTTGTGCATTAGAAGATGAACTGCCAAGACCATATTTGTTGATGTTCTTCAGCTCCTTCTTGAGGTCAGTCATTTCACTGTCAATGTGAGTTGACAGATTTTTCATGCTTTCCAGGTCATCAACTAGATGAGCAAAAGGATAATCTTGTCTTGGTGATTTGAGTTAGTGTTTCCTTGGTGTTGAACACATCAGCTTGGGAATTTGCCAAAATTCCCTGAAGAACCTTTTCCAACTTATCTTGATGCTCCTTCAGCTCAACAGAAGCATCTGCTAAGGTTCCAATCAACCTATTAAACCTTTGTATTGCATGGTCTGAAGCTACTTTTTGCTCAATGAATTTTGCAGACATTGTATTCTCCAACCTCTGTACCTTCAATTCAAAATTCTCTGTCATGTGCTGAATGGAAGTGTTGAAGGCATCAAATTTTTCATTCAGAAAGGAGTATAATTCTGGTGGTACAGAAGGTCCACCAAAGGTATAGGAGGTTTGAGTTTGAGGTTGGGGAGTGAAGGTATGAGTATCCTTGGCAAGATGAGTGGGTGAAGAGTTGTGAAAAGGAGGAGTGAGAGGTGCATCTTGGGGTAGTTGAAGTTCAGGTTCAATTTGAGGCTGATCCTCAGGAATGAGAGGCTGTTCCTCTGGAATGTGAGGCTGGTCCTCATTAGCTTGAGGCTGGTCCTCATTAGCTGGAGGCTGGTCCTCAGGAGGTTGTATCACTGCTTCTAGAGCCTCAGGAACTGGGGCCTCAACAACTACTGGCCCTTTCCTCACTTGGTCACCCTCAAGCCTAAATCCCATAAACTTTTGAACATGCTTGAAGCAGTAGATGTTGGATTTAGGAATTGACTGAGATTTCTCATTATCTAGAGACACACCGAAATGCTTAAAGACTGGAGTCAAGTGAGCAGCATAGGGAAGAGACCTATGGATATCTTTCCTGGTTGTCTCAGAAATGATTTGGTACATGATTACATGGATGTTAACTTTGATGTTCTTCTTCATGCAGTAAAGCACACATCTCTAGATGTCAGTGAGTCTGTCCCTTCCACCACCTTGGTGTGACAATAGTGGTGAGGATGTGGTGAGTCAGTCTCA
Organism: Colocasia esculenta; assembly: GCA_014218235.1. Taxonomy (NCBI): domain Eukaryota; kingdom Viridiplantae; phylum Streptophyta; class Magnoliopsida; order Alismatales; family Araceae; genus Colocasia; species Colocasia esculenta. The sequence goes on along the minus strand of CM024753.1, from coordinate 152,684,348 downwards.
ACACTGGAGGAAAGGTGTTAGTGTTGAATTTTGTAACATGAGTTTGTTTAGGGTCAGACTTATTAGAAGGAAGACCAGTCAAAAGAGTGTAAGCTTCATGAAGATTGAACTCAAAATTGTGATAATTTGTACCCTCATCAGGAACTTTGAACAAAGTAGCAGCCAAAGCAATAGGCATGTTTATCTGAACACCTTTAACTTCTGACTTATACCCCTCATCATTGCATTCCAAATTAGAGTAAAACTCTTGAACAAGTCTGGGGTATATGGTTCGAAATTCAGAGATGAATGACATCCAAGACTGAAACTTGAAGAATTCGATGACATCAGAAAATGCAGCAATCAGTTCACTATCGGTTAAATCCACTGCTCTAGGTTTCAGAATGGTCTTCCCTTCATTGATTGATTTGGAAGGAGTTGACTCAGATGAATGGGAAGACCCAGATGATGACGAGGATGACGCCTCAGATGCTTCAGGAGAAGAAACCAGAATTCATCTCCTAGGGTTTGTAGACCCCCTACCTCGAATAGAGTATGTCCTACCTCTCTTGGCAGAAGAAGGAGATGCAGAGGAAGGCCCTGGCTCCTCCGCAGGGTCATGGCGTCTCTTGCTTCTCCTCTTAGTAGGAGGTGGTTCTGCCGTCGGAATGGGTCTAGCTGTAGCCCTGGACCTTGCTCCACGACGAGGGGCTTGCTTGGGTGCCATGGAAGCAAGGGGGAGTGGAAGAGCAGAGGATGGAGAGGAAGGAATGAAGGGAAGAGGAACAAGGATGGGTTGGAGGAGGAAAGAAGATGGAATGGTTGCCGTTTTCAAAGGTGGAAGGCGGCCATGGGGTCGACATTGCATATAAAAAGGGTTTCAGAGGTGCAATGCCCCGCAGGAACAAGAAGACCCTAACCGGTGCCCACGATTTGAATCACCCTGGCAGGGGTATGTGTCGACACTAGAAGAGGTTAGTGTCGACCTGGGCTGAAGAGTGTCGACACTAGATGAAGGTAGTGTCGACCTGGCCTGATGAAAAGATGAGATGCGAGAATGGGAAAATTTTGGTGAGCTTGGGGACATCTTTAAAATGATAAACAATGGGTGGAATTAACATTTCAATGATTTTTAAGAGACTAAAAAATTCATTTGTCATATTTTGCAGAAATTCAACAGAATTCAAGTTTTACACAACATCCAACAAGATATGATCATTCATAGACTTGAGCCATTAAAATGATAATTTGAGGGATATAATACATCCAACAATCAACTACAAACTACCATATTCTTCAAATACAAAGAAATAAAAAATCTTTTAGAATGAAATCAAATGTGTTGAAAGTAAACAAGTTTTGTAAAAAACAACTTGATGATGGATAGGGATGATTCTTTTAAACAATTCTCCTTTGATAGACATTTTTGTTTTTGTTTTTGAATCAAACTATCAAATGTGATAAATCTTGTTCACTCAAGAACTAATGCTTTTTACACACTATAGTCCCTGGATACAAAAGATTTACCTATTATCAAGTCTCAAGGGGTAAATGATGACCTTTTGACATGAAAATATACGTTTATCAAACGCCAATATTTCCAGTTACTCAGTCATCATCAAAAAGCAATTTTTTTTTTATGGATTTTAATTTTGAACCCCTTTGAACAGAGATAACAGTAATGCCTCATGACATACATGGCACTTCATTCATTGTGAAGGTGTGTAGTTTCTCAGCATATGTGTCATTGCTCTGTTGAATTATCAGTGTTTGGAGAGTTTTGTAAAATTGAAATCATTTACATCCAACATCAATTGCAAACAAAGAAATGTTTAAATTGAAGATACACATTATCTTTCAGTCTTTGAAAAAGATTTGAATTTCTGTAGTTTTGAAGAATATAGGTGAGAGTAGACAAAAAAATATAGTAGATCACTCAAAGAATCATTTTGAGACTCTAGACATCTAAATGAGGACATCATGCAAGGAAATTGATGTAATTCAAGAAGTGTGTTGAATTTTTCAAAAGAAATGACTTGTGAATTCTCTAGCTCCCCCTGAGATGAGGATTCCAACCACTTTTCATCAAACTAAAGATATGCAAGTATTTTGAAATCAGAAATGATTCTCTTTGAACAACAAAAGTTCCCCCTCAACAATTACATATTCATTTCTTGGTACTTGGTGGAGACATATACTCTTGCATAGTGTGTAAGGCCCTCAAATTTTCGTCGCTTTATTTGTATTTATGTGTGTATGTTTGTGCTTGTGTATGTATGTACATATTTACGTACGTATTAATTAGTACGAGTACGCGTGCATGTGTTTATATTAAATATAAATAATGTATGTATTGCATGGTGATAGTATGGATATAATACCATATACATATTGCATGTATATATGCCCGGTATGCATGGTTTTCTGCATTTTTTTTAGAGCTCTGGCCGAAGGCCACCTTGGCGTCAAGCCCAGGCCGTTTAGGTGGTGTCAACGTCCAGACATGGACGCCAACACTAATCCTGGCGTCCAGTGATATGGACGCCAATCTCTCTGGCCTGCATGCACAGCAGAGCTGCAAGCTTCTGAAACAAGGTAAGCCAACCATTGGGGGATGTCCCCAACGGCACTGAAGGCTGTCAAATCAGCATGGTGAGTGGGAGAGAGACCCTCCCTTATGTCTGAACCGGAAATGGCCTCCCCCCACTCCTCCCTTCACCTTGCAAGAGGAGAAAAAGAGAAGAAAAACCCTAGAGAGAAAACTGAGAGAAAACCCACTTTGGAACCCAAGAATCCATCAACCTGAGGATTTGCTCCGGAGATCTACTGCTTCAAGAAGGTAGCTAGATCAAAGGAGGAGGCTTCCCCGACATCCCCTTGGCGTGGAGATCATCCAGGAGCCCGGAGGAGAGATCTTTTGGAGGGAGTTCTGCACTTCTTGGGACAGCCCAAGGAGGGCTTCACCAACACCCTAGACCCTTTGGAAGAATTTTTAAAAGGCAAGTGACCTATCCATGATGTCCCTGTATGAGTCTAGGTCGGTTTTACTAATTTTATGAAATTTCCCTCGAGTCCTAGACCCTCCCATTCACCCAAGTTTCAGAGCTCGGGTCTGTGTTTCTGCACAGAGCTGAACTGACGGCAAGGTCCCTGGACGCCCAGATCATGCTTGGCGTCCATCGGCCATGCCGCTGACCCTGAGTCAGCGGCCAGAGACCGCCGCCAAGTTCCTCTGGACAGAACAGTGAACTGTTCTGCCCTTCGTTTACATTAATTTCGGTATGGTTTCCGTGATGAGGATATATGGTAATCCTATACTCTATGTATATAGTCAATTGTGGTGTGTGGATGATTGTGGTGTGTGATGGTGAATGTAGGAAACATTGTATCCTATGAATTGTGAGCATGACTTGTTAATGATCTTGTCAAATTTATGTTTCATGATTAGGATTAGTATTAATGCCTTGGTTTTGGTCTGAACATGAAGGTTAGTGGGTCAGTATATGTGTTTGCAATTTTGGTAAATTATCCATGCTTGTGTAATTTGCTAATAAATCCGGTTCGGTAAAATAAAAGCATATAAGAAAGATTGTGATGATTAATCTATAGAGGTATGATTTAGGGTAATCTTGTATTCTCAAATCATGCATATGTTAGTAGCCTCTGTTTAAAACAGTAAGTGGCAAATTGCAAGACGTGTTAAACCCCATGTTAGCTTAAGTTGCGAATAGTATGCTAATTAGGTGTTTTATTTTCTGTAAATTCTATTTAGATCATAAAAATCTGAAAATTTGAGTGTATGATCTTGAACCCGAAAACAACATGTGGTTAAAATTTCAGGTCATTTGGACCAGTAAATAAGAAGTTATGTATTTTCATGTGAAATCTGATAATCTACGTATATTATCGTAATGTGGTTAGTTATTGTCTAAAACCCAACTTGATTAGTGAAAATTCCTGTGTGTTAAACTCCTGAAATTCTGTAGTACCATGTTAGGAAAAACAGAGATATTCATGTGAGTGAGAAAGTGAATGTGATGAAAAGTGTGGAGTGTAAAAACCATGTATAAAACGGTAAATATGTAATTGTGCCAATGTGACACTGCTTCCGTAGAGAGCAGTGGAGCTGTATCAGGGAAAAGTCCCCCTGAGAAAGTTCAATGTGTAAGTGACCCTAAGGGCATTAGGGGGAAATCCTAGAGGTGGACAAGTACCACTGGTTAGGGTGGAGACTTGTTCTCCCGGTCTGCGCAGTCCAAGATTCGCCATTGGAATGCCTAGATGGCGTCTATGTGTAATGTGATGTGTATATGTCCTTCTTTGATGGTTTGGATTATGTGTCACGGCACCTAAAATGTGTAATGTGAAATGTGTAAAGTGTATGTGTCCATGTGTAAATGTGTAAGTGATAATGTGAATGTGTATGTGTAAAGTGAACCATGTGAAAGAGGAAACTTGTGTAAAGAAAATGTGAAACTAAAGATGTGAAAATATGTTATTGAAAACCATGTGAGACAAATCTGAAATCATGTGAAATCAGTGAATTTATGTTATTATCATCATGTTATTATGTGCAAAGATGTCTAGAATCCATGTTAGGGATAATTGGTGAAAACGGGTACAAGATAGCATGATTGTTTGATCACATGATATGTTTTATGCAATATTGTAGCTTTCATGTATAGGTTTACAGCCGTTAAACCATGTGAAATCAGCAACCTAAAGCATGTGAAAAGGGTTATGTATGTACTTAAGGACATGTGAAATCCATGCTAGTTGTGTTCCCCTGTTATGTATGTAAAATGTTCATGTTGGTAGCTCTCATGTTTTAGCTCTTTAAAGATTAAAGATTCATGAGTAAATTGAATAGAGAGCATGTGTTAGGTGAATTTTTTTTTTAGAAATCTGAAAGCATGATTCATGTATAAAATTGTAAAACTTTCATGATAGGTTGAAAATTGAATTGACTAGCAAGCTATGTGTTGCAAATTGTAAATGTGCATGTAGAAACCACTAGGACTTGTACGTGTATATCATGAGTAGTGTTGCTTGCTGAGTCCTTGGACTCACTCCTTGCTTCGGCGTACAGGTATAGTGGGTGACACAGCACCGTTGGAGGAGACGGTGGAGACGGACTCCAAGTGCAGAGACTAGCTTTCGAGTTTCTTGAGATTTGTGTATTTCATAAGTATGTAATTTGAACATTGTTTTAGAGTATTATGAAAAGGATGTGTAAATGTGGACAATTTGTATTTTATTTCAGCAATTTAAATTATGTGGACCTTTAGTTCTTATATGTTAATTGCGAATTGCATGTATGTTTAATGTGGATGATGAATGAATGGAGACAGTTGTGTTTTTCTTCCACTACTCTGTTGTATATTCGCATGTATCTCAGCTGTATGTATCGTTTGGGTAAATGTCCCACTGTGAGGACTCTTGCTATACCGACGTGGGTTGGTATAACCGTACCGGTATAATGAGGGCCGTCACATAGTGAAAGTGTCCAGACAAGCATAACTTGTCCTTCTCCAAGTCACCATTTGATATACCAAGAAATTGAACATAATGTGAGTTGAAGAATCCATTGTCAAAAAGAAATGGAAGTGAAATTGAGAGAGATATGAACAATATGAATCAAGAAAGCAAAGGATAATGATGATGCAAAGAACTCCCCCTCAGAAAATGCCTAACAGTCAACCCAAACCCAATGAGAGAGATCAAGAAAATGGACATTTACAAAGGCCAAGCTCTCTCCTCAAAGATGAGAATCTACTGTCAGGAAGAGGTTTGGTGAAGATGTCAGCAATTTATTTTTCAGTTTCTATGAAGTGGAGTTCAAATGATTTCTTTGCTACTTCATCCCTTAAGAAATGATGCCTAATTTCAATATGTTTTATTCTTGAATGCTGAATTGGGTTTTTAGACAGATTTATGGCACTTGTGTTATCACATAGAATGGGAACACAACCTAACTCTTGGTTATAATCAAGAAGTTGATGTTTCACCCAAAGAATTTGAGTTCCACATCTACCTGCTGCAACATACTCAGCCTCTGCAATTGATTGAGCAACTGAGTGTTGCTTCTTAGAAGCCCAAGAGATTAGGCACCCACCTAAGTATAAACACAAGCCACTTGTGCTTTTTCTATCTAATTTACATCCAGCATAATCAGCATCACAATAAGCAATCAAATCTAACTTGCAACCAGCAGGATACCAAATTCCCATATCACATGTTCCAACAAGATACTTGAAAATTCTTTTAACAGCTAACATGTGACTTTCCTTAGGATTTGATTGAAATCTAGCACACAAACACACACTAAACTGAATATCAGGTCTAGAAGTTGTAAGATAGAGTAGAGAACCAATCATACCACTGTATGTCTTTGGGTCTACTGACTTACCAAGTGAGTCTTCATCTAGCTTAGCATTAATTGCACTGGGTGTGCTTGAATACTTGATGTTCTGGAAGTCAAACCTTTTCAGAAGTTCTTTGACATACTTGGTTTGACTTATGAAGATCCCCTCATTTGTTTGGTTAACCTGCAATCCCAAGAAAAATTGTAAGTCTCCCATTAAGCTCATTTCAAATTCAGTTTTCATTTGATTTGCAAATTTAGTACACAGGCTTTTATTGGTTGATCCAAATATTATGTCATCAACATAAATTTGTACTGCAATTATTTATTTATTAACTATTTTTGTGAACAATGTTTGATCAACATTTCCTCTAGAATATCCTTTTTCAAGCAAAAAGGAACTCAAATGGTCATACCAAGCTCTTGGAGCTTGTTTAAGACCATAGAGAGCCTTATGAAGCTTGAAAACATGATTAGGATGTTTTTCATTTTCAAATCCTGGAGGTTGTTCAACAAAAACTTTTTCCTTTATGTATCCATTTAGAAAAGCACTTTTGACATCCATTTGATAAACTTTAAATTTCATAGAGGATGCAGAAGCAAGGAAAATTCTAACAGCTTCTAGTCTAGCTACAGGGGCATATGATTCTTCAAAGTCAATTCCAAATTCTTGATTGTACCCCTTTGCAACTAGTCTAGCTTTATTTCTGATGACTTGACCATTTTCATTCAATTTATTTCTGAAAACCCATCTAGTGCTAATAACTGTTTGGTCACTAGGTCTAGGTACTAATTCCCATACTTGATTTCTTTCAAATTGATGAAGTTCATCATGCATTGCATTGATCCAATCAAAACTTAATAAAGCTTCATCAATTGACTTTGGTTCAATTTGAGAAATTAGAGCTAGTGGGTCTTCATCAATAACATGCAGGAATGATGATCTAGTCCTAACTCTATCATTCAAATTGCCAACCACATTTTCCAATGGGTGATCTCTCAAAAATCTATTTTCAGAAATTACCTGTTGAGGGGTATTAAATCTGGAACAACATTACCTGATCCACTTGAAGATGGTGACTGGATGTTCAAGTTCTCACCAATGTCTTCAAGTTCCTCAACAGTTGGTGAAGAGTCCACAATGAAATCATCCTCTTCACTGTCTTGACTATCCCTGCAAGATTTAGAACTATTAGTTGAAAAGGAATTTTCATCAAAGATGACATGTGGAGACTCTTCAACAGTTTTGTTTTTGAGAATGTACACTCTGAAAGCTCTTGACACTTCTGAATAGCCAAGAAAGATGGCTTCTTGACTTTTAACATCAAACTTGTCAAGATTTTCTTTATTATTGTTGTGTACAAAATATTTACACCTAAAGATTTTAATGTAAGACACAATTGGTTTTTATCTTTCAAGAATTCATAAGGGGTTTTCCTGATTTTTGGTCTGACCAATGCTCTATTGAGAATGTAGTTTGCTGTATTTACAGCTTCAGCCCAGAAGGATTTGGGCAAATTTCTTTCAAGGAGCATGGATCTAGCCATTTCCACAAGAGTTCTATTCTTTCTTTCCACAACTCCATTTTGTTCTGGAGTTCTTGGTGAAGAAAACTTGTGAAATATGTGAAGTTCAGCACATAAATCAGAAAAGGATTTGTTTTCAAACTCACCCCCATGATCAGTCAAAATGTTTTTGATTTTATATGAAAAATTTGTTAAGCAGTGGTACAGAAATTCCTGAACTCAAGGCAAGTATCACTTTTGTGGGACAAGAAGAAACCCATGTAAATCTGGTAAAATCATCAATGATCACAAACCCATATCTCTTGCCACTTAGACTTAGAATTCTTGTTGGGCCAAAGAGGTCCATGTGAAGTAATTCTAGTGGCCTAGATGTGAGTACCTCATTGAAGGTTTTAAAAGATTTCTTCGTTTGTTTTCCTTGGGCACAAATCCCACAAACTTGATTTTCAATATTAGAAAAAGATTCAGGAAGACCCTTAACCAAATTCAGCCTTAACAATTTATTCATTGATCTGAAACTTGCATGGCCAAGTCTTTTATGCCAAGTCCATGCAATTTCATCTTTATTGGCAACAAAGCAAAGATTTTCAGAAAAGTTTTTATTGAGGTTGATCATGTAAACATTGTTTTCCCTTTTTCCAAAGAATTTTATTTTATCAGTTGATGAATCAATTATCTTACAGAAATCAGATTCAAACACAACTTTGTGACCTTTATCACATAGTTGGCTAATACTCAGCAAATTGTTGTTTAACCCATCAACTAATAAAACATTATCAACAGAGTTTGAGGAAGATTGACCAACCTTTCCAGATCCAATGATCTTTCCTTTATTTTTACCTCCAAAAGTTACTGAACTTCCCTCCTTCTCAATCAGGAATGAAAATTTGGCTTTGTCTCCAGTCATGTGTCGTGAACACCAGCTAACAAGAAACCATACATTTGAATTGGGTGCACGATCTTCCTGCAAAATCAATCAGTGGAGAGAAGATTTTGGTACCCAAACAGCGTTGGGACCATCAGAATGTTTGAACACAGTCATCAAATCTTTTCTCACCCAAATCTGATTTGTTTTTGATTTTTGTGTTGTTTCAGTGGTGTTCTTTGTCTTTTTCAATTTATTCTTTCCCTTAGGAATGAAAACACCAGTGTTCTTGTTTCAGGAGGGGAGTTTTTCATTTGAACATGAGAGTTTAGATGAGGAGGTGGAATCCAAGGGTTTTGTTGGTACATCAAAAATTTGGATAGAAGAATTGGGGATGATACCAACATGGGTTGTGATACCATTGGTTCCAAGAATTGGTCCATTCAGCTTGATATGCTGTCTTGGAGGTCCAAGGTTTTTTATGAATGACTTCCTTTGAATTTTTCTTATTTTTCAAATTTTTATTTGAATTTTTGTTTTTCTGGTTTGTGTTTGTTGATGTTGAGCAGGTCGACCTTTCCTTGGTTGGTGTCGACACAGTAGTCACATAATCCTTCTTCTTGTGGACTGGTGTCGACCTGTCAGGTAACTGTGTCGACCTCGTTGACTTCTTTTGGTTCTGAGTTTTTGAAATTTTTGTTGTTTTGCTTGATGTTTGCTTGATTTCAGTGTTCTCAACACTAGGACATTTGACAAATTTAATCAATGGTGCTTTATCCCTTTTCTCACCAGATTTGTCTTTCATAGGTTTTTGTTTATTGAATCTTAGTCCATGAGAAATTGATTTCATTTTAGCTCCCAGCAAGGCCTCCAAATTGTCTTTACCTTTTGTGAAGGTTTCAATGACTTCATCTTTTTCTTTTAGCTGGTTTTCTAAGGTTTTGATTTCTTCAACATTTTGTTGTTTATCTTTGTTTTCCATTTCCAGCTTTTCAGATAGTTCTTTAAATTCATGGGTGGCCTTTTGAGAGGCAATCTTAAGCTCATCAATTAAGTTCAGGAAATTTTCCTTTTCTTCATTAAGTTCAGCTACCTCATTTTCTAATTCACAAATTCTTTTGTTTGAGGAATAGTTATTCATGATGTTTTCCATTTTCTTTTTGAGATGCTTGTTTTCTTTCCTTATTACAGAGTATTTTTCAACAAGCTCAGCATAAGCATCTTGTCAGTCCTCAATTGAATAGTCTTCGAAGGATGTACTTACCTTTCCATCTGAACTATTCGCCATGAAGCAAATTTCCTCACTTTCAGAACATGAGGATTTTTCTTCTTCTTCCTTTTCACTTGAGTCTTCATCAGACCAAGTGGCTACCATGGCCTTTGGCTTCTTGAACTTGTGAATCTTTTTGTGTTTTTCCTTCTTGTTTTCAGGACATTCTCCCTTCATATGTCCTGGCTTGTTGCACCTGTAACAAATGACAATTTCATCAGATTTTTATTCTTATTGGAATTAACATTAGAAAAGGAAGTGTTTCTTTTACCTGATGAAAATTTCTTTTTCCCAGAAAATTTTCCTTTTCTATATTTTAAGAATTTTCTGAATTGCCTGGTCATGAGGGCAAGCTCATCCTCATTGGACTCAGACTCCTCAGAACTGGTTTTCTCCTGATTCTTGTCTTTGTTACTTGAAGAGGCCTTTAGTGCTACTGGCTTGGTTTTAATTATATGTTCTTCATTTCTTTTTAGATTATTTCATAAGTCATTAAGGATCCTATCAATTCATCCAAAGAGATTTTGGACAAATCTTTAGAATCTTCAATGACTGTGGCCTTTGTGTGCCACATTAAAGAGAGAGAGCGTAGAATTTTCCTTACCAAGTCAGCATCTGTATAATCCTTACCTAAGGCCTTCAGTCAATTGACAATGATCATAAACCTTGCAAACATTTCAGAAATTGTCTCATTAAATTTCATCATAAACAATTCATACTCAGAGACAAGAATGTTAGCTTTGGTTTCTTTCACTTGGGATGTTC